>WAAD01016226.1:441746-549387 GCA_013389945.1 Fregata magnificens
CTTTAGTGTGGCACAAGCTTGTAATAATAAACTAGGAAGGAAGTTGGAGCTAATAATTTGGTTCTGAATGCACAAGCCCTGCCAAATTTCCCCACAGGCATGAAACAGCCACTCAAGTTGTGACACCAGCAAATTAAATCCTGGAGGTAGCTGACCAGAAGTAATGAAATGTGTATTTACCATACTGATGCTGTCAGTCCTAAGACACACTGGCTTTACGATCTACTTAAGTGGGGCATGTTTGTCACTTCCAGCGGTGCTTAGAAAAAATACTCAGGTTTGTCCCTAGCCTTCTTCCCAAAATCACAAGCCCGGTCCTGGCTGGTGACCCTCACCTCATACAACATGAAGAACAGGATGCCCAGAATTGTCCGTTCTTTTAAAACACTGACAAAGCAAAATCCATATCCCAAAGGAGATAAGTGATCTCATCCGATGACATGTTAATTGCCAAGCCTTTTTATTCGTCCCTTATCTGCCACTTCATTCTATAAACCAAACCTTAGAGCTGAAATGAAAGGGTAAAAATTATTTCAGGAGCCAATGGATAATAAACAAGAGATGCCTCCCACAAACCACGTGTCCCATGCATGCAGCAGTTTAAAAGCCTGGGCATGTACAGGTGTGTGGGACAGGGCCACATAATCACTGAAAAGAGTAGGTACTGCTCAAGGGAGGGATGCATTATGCAGATGGGCGCAGGCACGGGATGGATGATCAACACGGCTACTGAAGAGACGTCACTCAAAAAATGCCTGTGCATCATGGCAGCAATGGTTCAAAAGCATTTGGACACAGGCACACAAAGGAGGAAGGCTATCATTTCACAATCCCCACATGCTTAGGAGATAAAGGACTCAAAAAAAGTTATTTTCCCCGGTCAGGTGTTGTCATAGGTAACAACAGCATATATCTGTGAGGTTTCTATGTATTTAGCTAGCCGAGGTGTGTTATGCTAATTGTCTGAGAACTATTGAAGAAGGTTAGTGGATCATTCACTGAATGGTACTTGCTGTGAATTCAAGAAAACATTGCGAGGGGAAAAATAAAAGTACGGTCTTCAACATGGTTAATACAATACCCATGGAAGAATCAAAGAATAAAATCCCACCCCATATGAGCAGTCTGAAAGCATCTAATTATATCCTAGGAACGTCTATAACTCTGCAATTATATGCTTAATTTCCAGCTGTACTTGATTAACATCAGAAATGATTTATAATGCCACCAAACACAAGGAACTTGCTTTGAACTGTTTGTTGGCACGTATAAATTTGTTGGCCTCTTTTGTCTGTCTCTTCATAGCAAGGTAGGCACATTGAGTTAGTACCATGCAATTCAGTGGCAAAGCCAAGGGAAGGCTAGAGTAATTTTAGAGATAACACCATTCTCTTTCCTCTAGTGAAGCATTCAAACGCCAGTCTGTAGAAGGTCAAAACCCACTGACTTCTATGGGATTAGACACGGGCTTCAAGCTTAATAGGTAGAACTAACCTTGCTGAACCAGGTCTGTCTTTCCTTTCTTGGCCTTGGAAAGCAATCATGCTTTCTGTGATATAATAGCACACAAGCTCCTGGAAAGCCAGTCTGTGGGTGCCTTCCTTCTCCTGTCGGAAGAGACAGGAGAGCTGAAGTAGGAATCATTCCACATTTTCTTAGTGTGGGGAGAACGGGGAGGAAGAAGGATAAGAGAACCTTTACTTGTTTTTGACCAGATCTAAACACAATCCCCAGTGAAAGGTTTGAATCTCTGTAGATCCAAATGCTGGATCAGGATTTAAGGCAAAATACAAACACTTGAAATGTGGTATTTTGATCTACTCAAGGGTAAGCCTGTTGAATTCAGCTGAGGCTAAGGAAAACACATGAAAGCTTTTGCATAATTGTAGTCTTACATTGCAAACCTTTTGGAGCAATCACTCTGCCATCTGTGAAAAATTACCCAGAATTCCACACCAAAGCATTCATCCATTGATAACATTGGCTTGTATCATTTTAGGAACTTAAAAGTCATTTTTTAAAAGACTAATCAAAGCAAACCTAAAATCAGCAGCGGTTGCATTGCCTCTATTTTTAATCTCAGGCTTGAAGCTGTCTAGACTGGTTATCTTATTTGGGCTGGACTTATTATACACTTGTTACCTTGTTCTCACGTTAGGTCAGATGAGTGGGTTTGCTTAGGTCCTTCTCAAGCCTATAGTTTTGCCTATAGGTTGATATGACCTTAGGTACAGCGTGAAATCTCAAAGCCCAATGATAAAAGCATAATTAAATGTAAAGGCAAACTACTATTATTTAAAATCTTACAGTCCTTTGTTTTTGTTTTTTTTTTTGTTTTTTTTTTTTTGGTTTTTTTGAATGCCAGGAAATGGTAAAACCATATGTGTGAATTCCAAATAGGGAGCCTGGCTCCTGCAGCATAAATCAAAAAAAAGATTATTCTCATGGAAGAATCCCCACTAAACAAAACTGCAAGAAGACAGGATGTAGCCAAGTTGCTAGAATTACTCTCTGATGCAGGTGTCTAGCTCTTTGGTACAGGAACAACTTGGCTGAATGAGTAAGTTGCAAACTAGCCATGGTTACCTACCCTGCCCTCCCAATAGAGCTCTCAGCCTGTGAAATACGAAGGAGAAAAAGATACCGTGGAGTTGGGAATTGAAAATATCAGCTATTACAGTTTTCACTGGGGGTAAAAAAATTCTAAGCAGCAGCATGGCCTAATAAACAAAAAGGCAATTCTTGATTAAAGCTTGAACTTTTCCTTCTCATTAATTACCATGAATCTGTTTTGAAATTCCTGTAGAGAACAAGTGCTTCTTGCTGACAGCTGGTTTGCAATTAATAAAAAGGAAAGTGTTTTCAGCTGGCAATGACTTAACATGCTCATGATATATGAAAACAAGGTTAAAATGCTCCTTTCTCTCACTACTAATAAAAGAAATATTGAAAATGAAATGGTGTAGCTTGGGAAATGAAAAGTGCCAACCAAAGCCATGGACATAGTGCTGAGAGCTGCTTATCACCTGGTACTTGCTGGAAAGGACATATTTGGAAAACCTTAGCCAGCGCCAAAAATTATTCTTTGGTTGCAGGCTTTCAGAATATATTGCACTGAAGAATATATGATCCTGTTTCTGCAAGATGAGGGAGTCTTGATTTAATCATGTCTTTTTTTGGGATTTAAATGACTTACACTTTGTGGCTTTATTGGAAATCCTCTTGCCCCTGATACTCTTTTTAATCTCATCCTCCTGCTCTACTCCACCTTCTGTCAGGAAAGAATGGCAGAGGCTTTGTTCCTTGGGATGTAAGGGATGGAGTAGCCAGAGCATCAGAATGCACATGGCAGGAACCAGCCTCCGCTGCAGAGAGACTGGCCTGATAATCAGATGCCTGTGGACTTTGGCTGACAGTCAATTGCATTCTGAAAAAATTGCTAGGGTTTGATGTTAACTGTTTTGCAGAATGTGAAACGTAACTGTCACAGATGTAACATGAGTATCCTATGAATACTGAGGGAAATGGGTAAAAGTGAAATAATAGATTTTACTTCAGCAAAGTCTTTATTCTTGTCTTGTAGAATGCAGAACCTTTCCAGGTTACTGTCCGAGAAGACAATTGTATCATTGTCTCCCTGGAAGCATCTGATGTGGTGAGCTCATCCTCTGTATATGTTGTGAAGATAGCTGGAGAATCCAAGAACTACTTTTTCCAGTTCGAAGAATTCAATAGCACTTTACCTGCCCCTGTGGTTTTTAATGCCAAATACCATGGCCTATATTACATAGTAACTCTGTTGGTAGTGAACTCAAATATGGTTTCCAAGTCAGCAAGATCAATCACTGTGTTAACCAGTAAGTAACATCTTATTCTTTTTTTCTTTTTTTTTTTTCTTCTCTTCGTGTGTGGGTTTTTTTCCCAGAAGTTCTTGTGGAGAAGGTTGGGTGGGTTTTTTTTTTTTTTAATAGGTCCTCCTTGTGTGTAGGATGAATCCCTGTGTGAAAACAGTAGGGAATATGTGTTGAGAAAGCTTGTGAGTGAAAATTCACAAGGTCTGGGCAAGAAGAAAGTGACAGCTGTGGGTTTCCCCCAGGTGACCCTTCCTGAACACTGACTGGAGAGGTTTAACATACTGAAATAAGTGATGGATGAACCTCCTTTCCAGATGTTCATCCTAAACCCTTTGAACCAGGAGTTCCAAAAATCTAGTAAAAGGCATAAAAAGTATTGACTGACATTTCAGTGTAAGCACTCCTGTTACATGGTGAGGTATATTCTGTTTTAAATGCTATAACAATGTTCTTTGATTGCTAATATATTGAAGCAGTACTAAACCTGGAAAGCAGATAGTATTCACCATGTGTTTCTGCCAGTACAGCTGAAGGTTTTTGTGATGGAGACCATATTTGTAGTAGTCTGCCTCTTACTCCCTCCAGGTGCATTGATCCTGGGGGAGAGGTGTGATTTTGTTTGTTCTGTCATTACACGAAGGACCACAGATTTCTGTGTGATTCCTGCCATATTTCTGGCTCTGCTGTTGCTCCAGAACTGTTTCCATGTGCCAACCTGAAAACAATTTGTAGAATATAAAATGATTTCTTCATCTGGAAGACAGATTCAAGAAAAGACAGACAAAAAAATTATTTGGATGGGGCAAAAACAATTTCCAGATTTTTTTTTTTTTTTTTTTGCTAAATGGCACCTGAGAATCTATGGACAGTTTTAGTCGGCTTGCAGGTGAGGAATGGTTATGATTATGTGTACTTACGTTATTCTGTCAAGGAGGGATGCCATCCACTGAAACAACGTTCAAAGCATATTACAGTAGCTTCATATGTTACTGAGTGAGGTGCTTGAAACTTAGGAGTAACCAGATTTTGCATCATCTATACGTTCTTCAGCTTTCCCTTGTGTGCTCAAGTTGTGCCCTGATGAGGACAATCATGAAGGGTCCCGTGGGAAAAATATGGGGTTGGGTAATGCAAGTCTTTCTTAAGGCATATGTGCAAGAACATCTATGTGTAGCAGACAATTTAAGGGTTCATAAGCAGCCTGAATTTCCTTTTCTTTGACTGCTTTAAGCTTGCAGACAAATGAATAATTCTAATCCAATTTCCTGTTTTATGGTTTGTTTGTTTTCTTCAAAGAAAATAATGGAAACATCAGGTGTCATATACAACTGAAAAAAATGCCTCACTATGCATTTCCAGTGGGTTTTGAATGCTGCACTTGCAGTTGTGCAGCAGGGCTCATTGCTGTTTAATTTCCAGAGCCCACGAGGGTCACTGGTAGCAGGGGAAGGTGTGATTCAGGATGGCAAATGGAGCACACACTCTTGTGCGGAGGATCTCCGAAGGAAGAAGGGAGCCAGCATCGCTCAGCCCATCAAAGCCAGCCCCAGACTTCCCATTTCTGGCTCAGGGGGTTTCCACAAGCTGTTCCCGAAAGAACGTGAGGCTGATGGCTCAAAGGGGCATAGCCCACGTCACGCTCACTCTTCCAAGGCTTGATGGTGTCCTTTGCAACAGAAAGGAGCCCACCCCTTTTCACCACCTGTCTTATGCAGGTGCGCTGGCAGCATCTCAGGGTTTCCTGCTGTGGCCTCTGCTGCTCACGCAGACCTTGGAAGGACCGGTGATTTTGGCAGTCAGCCAGCGCTGCTTGAGGAACTCGTATAACGAAAAGGGAACAGCGAATTTCACTGGTTTTGTCTCAACAGAAAGACAACCTGGTTCACAGAAAAGAAAGGGCATTTTTGCAGGCAGCATTGAAGGATGCTGTACCGAGCACTAAAAGTATGCTGTAAATTGTGAGCTTCGCAAGGGAAAGGGCCCAGGCTCCTTCCTAGTGTTTTCTGTTAGGCAGACTGATGAGTGCTGGCTCTCATGTAGCAGCCTCAGCTACTAACATAGCTCATCTTTTCGAGCACAAGGCTACAGGAATGAAAGTAAATTTGGAATGAAGACAGTGTAGCAGCCTGGGCTTTTTAAGGTATATTTCAGAACAGTGCTTTTGGGAAGAGATCTTAAAACTCATACAGTGAGCATTGGCTTCTCCTGCAAAACTGCATTAGATGACAATTGGTTTTCATTTTGATTTTTTAATTTTTCCTTTTATTGGTATTGTCCACTGCCTGTTTTACATCATTTTTTGACTATTAATTAACTTGATTTTTTTGGCAGACAATAATTAGGATGGATTCATATTTTTCTTCAAGCCATATGCTCCTTCTGCCTGTTTAACATCCTTAGTTTATTTTAACCATGCAAAGACATATAACTGTCTAATTTATTCCATCTATATCTTGCACATGAGAAAATGGCACATTGCAACTAGCTTCCAGGACCAAATTAATTCCTGCTCTAATTTCATTGGTATCAGGAGAGCTTTACCAGTTGCAGATTGGCCCCATTCATTAGGCTGCCACAAGATAAATCAAGCAGGATAGCCAGTGATGCCAGTGTGGTTATTCCCAAGGCTGTACTTCGATATTTCACAATAGTTTTCTGGGATCTCCTGATGTCTGCAAAGGAGTCAGTGCAGGGAGATGTAGTCTTTCAGCTTGGCCATATGCTGGAGATCTGAGTTTCACACAGAGCAGTGTGTATCCAAATTGTGCATGTCAAAACAAGAGCAAGGTCCTTCAAAGAGGTTGCCTACTTAGAAATTCAGTGAGAGTCATGAAAGACCTCTGCTTTCTGATGGTATATCTTGATGACATTTCCTTTTTCCTATTCACATCTCTCAGCGATGTGCTGCTTCTCAGCTTATTGGCAAGAAAAAGGTATGTCTCTTCACAAGTTGAAACTTCATCCTGCTTAAGTCAGAGAATACTTTTGTTTTACCCCTCAAAGGTTTCTGTCCAGAAAAAAAGATTACTCAAGAGAAAGATGATTTAAAAGCTAACAAAATATATATTTTATACATTACATATATGCATATATAATTATATATGTGTAAAAACAAATACATATAAATAAGTGTGCATAAATACGTACATCTAAAAATATAAAATATCTTAACATTATAAAAATATAGATATATGCAGGTATGTACGCTATCATTTGAGGCTTCTGTTGTTAGTTTGGGCTTCTCTACAGGACTGAACAGTTTATTTTCTGCTTGTCTCTGACTGGAATTATTTCAGGCCTTTTTCATGTTAATCAAAACACCACAAACTATAGAGTTTCCTTGTTTAGGTTCTGTAGTCCAGATTGTTGTAACGCAAAGTATGAGCTATTTGTTGCAACAGTTCTTCTCAGAGCCCAAGGGTTTTGTCAGCTTGAGCACAGCCCACATCCTTGCATTGCTTCCTGAGCTGGGACGTTAGAAGGACGAGACGAACAGGGTGCATTCGACTCTTAGATAGGAAACCTGTAAAATAGAATTTGAGCACAAAATAGCACTTTATCTTCTGATTCTGTAGCAAAGCTGTGTTCAGCAAATTGGGCTCAGTACTTCACTGAAGGAGAAAAACCCAAACCCTGACCACTTATTATTACAGATCCCTGTGATAGTTTTCACAAGAATAGACGTGTGAATCTCGCCATCCTGGCCAGATTCCTGTGTGTGCAATTGTTTTGTGCCTATCAAAATGACCTTCCTTCCAGTTTTAAGTCTGGACAAGGTTCGAAGTAGTCTATCACAATTATTTCAAGCCTGCTTTCTTCTGCTCTGGGAGTTTTAGCTTTTAAATGGGAGTGAAGTAACTCCAGAATTTATATAATTAATTTAGTGTTTTCCAGGATTTGAAAGAAAGTTCCACCTTATTACTAATTGATTTTAAAGTAGTTTATGAGAGAAATAAAGAACATGGATGTAAAATCAGTGACTGAAATTCTCACTCATTCTCCATTTTCCCAGCTTGAAGCCTTGTTTTATTCTCCCCAGGGTGACTCATACCCATATAGCCTTTTTTTTTTCAAATTCACAGTCAATTTTTGTTGTGAAGGAAAAAATGTTTGTACATTTGAAGGAATGGGGAAAGCAGTACATTGCAAAGCTATTGTGTGCTGTAGGAAAAATGTATCTCTGCTGGGAATTGGAGAAATCAGGATCTCATGATCTCTGAGGGTAATTAAGAGCAGCTTCGCCTGACTTTTATTTGAGCTTGTGATTAGGAGTTTTGAGTGGCAAATGTCTCATTGTTTCAAAAGCCAATGATTCCTTACATAAATCCCTGTAAAATATATTCCCTTTAGGGAGAGTTCTGCCTCTGTGTCTTTCTACAAAAAATATTCTCCTCAAGAGACCAGCAGGCCTGCTGCCTGGGACTCTGATCTCTTCAGCTCTCAGAAAGTAATTGGCATTAGACCTAGTTAATGCTCAGTTGTCATTGTGCCAGATGCTGCAGGAAGTGATTCAGCAGGTCGAATCCTTTCCTCTGGCTCGTTAATGGATCAGAGCTGTTGAAGTAGGAGCTTCAGAGGCTTTTTTCCAATGAAATGTAAAACTTAAGCCCTTCATGCTTTTCTTTCTTAAAGGATGACATGGTGCATCTTTAAAAAGGCTGGTTATCCATGGCAGCCCTAATTTTGAAATGTGACTCAGAAGAACATCTAGGTCCACTAGTGCTCAGCTTTCCCCAGCAAACAAATCGTGTTATCCCCTTTTTAAGGTGAAAAAACCCCTCCATCAGAATCAAAGGAACAAAAAGAGCTGCAACCATATGAGTATTTTTTCCTGCCATAATTTCCATTGAAAGGCTGATTTAAAGTATTGGCCTAAATCTGTTCAAGAACAACAGATACACCTTTGTTCTTGTGACAACATTATTTTTTAGTTTGTATTGTCTTTTTATTTGTCATCTTATGTGGGCATCTAGAAATTGTGGTATATACCATCATCGCTCAGATACTACTTTCACTTACGTTCCCCTTTCATAAGCAATTGCACATGGTGTCCTCTATTTCATATCATAAAGTTGAACATTACGGTCCTAAAATATTAAAGAGCAGCTGTTTAATCTCAAAAGTGGTTCCTTTTTAGCAAGAGATAAAATGATCCCTAAAGTTTATAGCATAAAGCTATAACCCTGGCTATATATGAAGCTTTACCCTGGCTATGACTTACTCCCAGTAACTATATAGATATGGAAATAATGTCATCCCGGGGAGAAAGCTACGTAGTTCACAACTTCTTCATGTGAATAAAGGGGATTACCCACGGGAGTTAGGTCACTCCACTAATGGGGCTTCTTTTTTATAAAACACCATATGAAGGTAAATCATGATTCAGTTGGGTTTGAGTGCGAGAAACAAAAGAGTTGATCTCAGTCCCATTTCAACCACCATGTGTAATACTGCATCTAAGCTACCACAGTAATCAGTCACTAATTGAATCTGGAGAGTGACCCGATCTACAAATATTAAAACCAAATTTATTTNGTTAGCAGCATTTATTATGCTATCTTGGTGTTTGTATAATGCAAGCTAAGTGCTAAATGCAAAATGCTGTAGAGTCCAGGAGAAACACAGAAGTTAAGTGTCTCATAAACAGATATAATGGGAAAGCAGTTGCTATAGGAGCAGCAAATTCTGAGACACTAAGGAAAAAAGGCAAATTTAGGTCTTGATCCTGGCAAGCTTGTCTATGTGCGTTTAACATAATCTGCAAGTCTAAAAATAAAGAGATTGTACATGAGGAAGTGCCTTAAACATGCTATTAGAGGGACACTGAAATTTTCTGAGTCCCTTCTCTAATATGACTTCAGGTGTCAATCTAGTGCAGAGCATTTATAAAGCTCTAAGTTTTCTGAAGTATTATATTACACTTTATTTAGGCTATTTCTTGAGAACCACTGAAATCTGTGAAAAGCTGAATCCTAAATACTGAAAACTGTAAAATTGAAAAGACCAGACTGTTTGTGCTCTGAATTATAAATATAGATAGTGAAGTGTGACATTTTACATATTTGTCAAGTTTAATAACCCCAGGTGCAGTTAGTAAGTGAAAAACAGAACATGATTTTTATCTGCTGAGCGTCCTTTTAATTTCACAGTGTGCAAATAGCTTTTGATGTGAAGATTTGGTGCCGAAGGAAGTAAGATAATGGAAGAATCTTTAAATTGCGTTATATCACTCATGCTACTCTGCTAACATCAGCCATGAGCAGGGAGAGGATAGTAAGCGGAAGATAACAGCAAGAAAGAGAGTCTGTGGTGATTACCGCTTAATTCAATTATTGGTTAATTAAATCAAAGCATCAGGAGGAAAAATCATTTGGATTAAAAATGAATATAACTTCCATCCTTTATTTGATTTGTTGTAGGAAGGAATAAACGGGGTAATTTAATCACTGACATAAGAAAGTTTCAGTAATTCTTTCAGAAATAGGGAGACCTCAGATGTGAATGAGATAGCAGAACAAAGCCCAGGGCATACCTGCTAACATGAAAGATGACTGCATGTAAGAGTTTTGCTATTTAAAGATTGTTATTGTCATTTAAACTACTATTGTGTGCTGTGTGAGCTGTGGTATGAACCCTCTGGTCATGTGGATAGTCAGATCTACTATTTATTTCAGAATAAGCGATGGGAAAAGCCTCAGCAGAAAGAAGAGGGTAGGCTTTGTTTCCTGTGATCTGCTTTACTTCTATTTATTTCTAGGCTATCACGAATTGTCAGCAAAATTCGCACAGATCCCATCACTGAAGTGCCTGTTGGTATCTGTAAGACTGGGAGTTTCTATTTGCAAGTGGTTAACGTACAAATATACTGATATTTACCTGAAGCTAATGAAGTACCTTTGCCATGAGAAATAGTTTAATAATCCCACAACATTGCATTCCCATATCCTGACAAAGTTAAAAATGACAACACGAGTTCTTAAGACTCAGGGAGAGATTCTGTTTGCATCTGTGGCTTTTGTTCTTAGTTGTTTTTTCTTCTCCACTTCTCACCACATCTGGAAACTTAGTACTGTGGTGAAAATACTGTGCTGTTAATTGGGATTTAAT
This sequence comes from Fregata magnificens, assembly GCA_013389945.1. NCBI lineage: Eukaryota > Metazoa > Chordata > Aves > Suliformes > Fregatidae > Fregata > Fregata magnificens. The sequence continues at coordinate 452,708 of WAAD01016226.1, forward strand.
TTTTGCTTCCACTACTGTCTTGCTTTTCCATCTTTGATTAACCTATTCACCTTCCGTGGGATAATCCCACTTTTGAAACTGATACTGCTTTTCCCTTTCATCTCTTCTTTCTCTTGCTCGTTGTGAGTCTGTGCTCTTTGGGGAAAGATATTTTATTAGTTTTTCTCCAGGGCCTACCGCAGCAGAACTTTGAACTCAAATGTGTCCTCTAAGGCCATGCTAATGAACAGCCTGAATTTTCCAATATGTTCCCTACAGTGTGCAGGAACTAAATCAACATGATAATACTTATAAGGATGTAGGCATAATTACTGAGGGTTGTGCATTAACTACCTCTATTAAAATATGTTAGTATGACAAATTTCAACTAACACTATAACCTTGTTTTGACTATCTGCTTGGCCCTCTTAACCAATGTATAGTTGGGTTGCTATCATTTTTTTTCTTGCTGAGGAGAGCATCAAACAAAAGGCTAATTTTTTTTTTTAATTTTTCTTTTTTTGGTTTTTTTGGGGTTTTTTTGGTAGATAAAGGAGGCTGAATAAAACTGTGACTCTCTTATTAGCAACAATCCAGACTCCCAGCTACAGTGAATTGACACAGCTTTCCTTAGTCAATGGAACTACGCTGGTCTAGATGCCACATTACAGGACACAGGCTATTTTTCTTACTTTTTATAGCCCACCTGGCTCAGAGTTCAGAGCACTAGATCAGCAGTTCCGCGCTTACCTCCTTTCTGTGCACAGGCTTCCCCTGTGCCCTCCGGTAAACCACTTTACTTCTCCGTACCTCGGTTCTTCATCTGTAAAATAATGCTAATGGTACCGCTATATTTTGCAGAAGTTTGGTGTGGATAAATACGTTGAAGACGGTGGCCCTCTCAGATGTGGTAGGAATGGGGACTGTGTAATTACACACGAAAAAAAGAAATGAATACATATCAAAATAGAAAATCTTCATTCAGGTAGCTTCCTTTGGCCGTTACACAGATAAGCTTCTCAGCTAATCTTAAAAGTTCAGATTTATGCCAATATTATGAGCAATTTCAAGTGTTTTGTTGCTTTTGTCCGGGCACTTTTATGTGATTGACAAGCATTAAAGATGAAAAGCTTTCTGGGGTGATGACTGTGAGTGCTTAAATAATAACTGCTATTTCAATCTTATTTTTTATGGCAAATAAGGAAATTTTTCTGTTAAAGTGTAAGTGTCAAGAACATAAGTTGTTTTGAGGGAAACACACAAATCTTGCTTTGACAACATCCCAAGTAGCTTTGCCCCAGACCTCTGTGAAGCCCCAGATATCACCTGGTAGATTTAAGAGTGCCTGTACCATACCTAGCAAAACCCTTTGTTTCTTTTTGTATATGCATCAAGAACTCAGTTTGCCTATTAATCCGCTCCTTTCTTCCTTTTTTCCTTTTATTTGTATATCCTTTAGAACCCCTTCCTGTGAGCAGTGTTTCTATCTATGATTACAAACCATCTCCAGAAACAGGAGTGTTGTTTGAAATTCAGTACCCAGAGAAGTACAATGTTTTTACCAGGGTAAATATAAGCTATTGGGAAGGAAAAGACTACAGAACAATGCTGTACAAAGGTAGGAGGAAACTATTCCACTAAAACTTAACGTTAAGTCTGCTGGAAACATTTTAAACAGTGGGCTTAGATGTGGTTTTGGCATGTATTGGTTATCGTGATTTATATTTCTGGTAATGTGTCTGTTTATATAATAACTTTTATACCATGAAGTAAGGGATGGGTCTTCAAATTGAGCTAGTGGTTCACTTTGGATTTAAACCTGTTTCCCATCCTAGTTCTAGTGATGCGTCCTTTCTCTTGGATTTTAGAGGAAGACTGGGTGGCCTGGATTTTTTTAATCAGTTCTGAAATCAACCTGGGAAGTGATCCCCAATTTCTGGTGCTTCCAAATAAGCATGTACACAAAAATCCAAAAACCTCTCCACCATACTTTTTTATCTTCCCTCCTGCTGTACAAGCCAAAACAGAAGAAAAGGAAAAAGGAAAGAAACCCAAAACTCAGTAGGAAGGACAGAGATACATCTTTGCTTTCTAGATATGCTTGTTGAAATCCCTGGATGACATTCTGTGTCAGTTGAAAGCATGAAAAAATTCCCTGTCCCTTCCCTCTGGTGGAAGTTTCGTCTTTGGTGAATAGCTGATAGGAGAGCTCTGGGATGCCCCAGAGCTGGGAAACCCATTCAATCTATCTGATTCCTGGTGCAGGATTGAAACCTGGTAGTTCTGTATCACCATACAGTGACACAGTGCTAATAGTACTATGCTGTGTAGTACTGTATACTACCGTAGCTTTCAGTATTGTCCCTGAACTAATAAACCTTACTGCATATTACAAATTTCATTTTTCTTAAAGTAATCTAATCAAAGGCAATCAATCTGACAGTCTAGACAGTCAGTCTGAACAATTTAAACAACCAATCTAACCATCTAAACAATCTAACAAGAACAAATTCTGCTTGCTTTCTTATTCGTTTAAAACTGAACTCCATTTGCCTGCAGTACAACTTAAGCATAGCATTTATCTCAAAGATGTAAACGAGACTGTCCTATGGAAAGCATCCTAAGAGGTGAGAAAGGCACCTGCATACTCTGCAGGCCCTGAAACCCCCATGGTTTAACATTGCATAGTGGCAGTAAAATGCCTTTGAACAATCCAGTAGGTGCTGGATTGAATTTTAGGCACTGAACTAAGGCTCCCAAGGTAGAAGTCTGATCACTGTAAGCTCTCTCTAAAGTCAGCAGAGGGAGATATGCAACTCCAGGAGGAGGTCAGAAAATGTTGGAGTCTCTTTGCTTCAATACAGAGTGGGGCTAGAAATCACATTTTCAATGCTGTGAAGTGCCAGAAGTTAGGAAGTCTGATTCTGGATCATAGCACAAAATATAGGTGACCTCCTTCAGAGAACAAAAGGGATACCAGCAGTAATTTTTGTCTTCTACGGCTAATACATGGTTCCGGGGGCTGTAATGCTGCAGCTGCAGCTGCTGATTAATAAAAAAGTCAACCTGAATCAAGAGATTCACTAATCAACTCACACACTCCTTCCTGTAGCCAAATAGCCCTAAGCAACTTCTCTGCAGCCTGCACGTGTACTGATGGTGGACATGAGTTCAGATCTCAGTGCCATGGCTTGCATTCAGTTGCATGGTGGATGACCCTTTGAGCATCTACCTCGAATATTATGCCTCAGTCAGCAAAAGACCAAGGAGGCTTTTGCGTGCAGCAATTAAAGGTCTGCAGAAACTGTCAGATGCTCCTTGAGACATTCAGCGTCACGTGGAACAGGTTGCCAGATTCAGTTCGCTTTCCTGTGAAAAGCAGTTCATGTTTGTTGTGCTGGGCTTTTTTTTTTTTTTTTTTTTANTTTGTAGCAAAGTGGCTTTGGCAGCCAGGAAAAATGTTGGCAAACTGAATTATTAGAATTTCATGTCTCAGACCAGGCTGAGCAATGTTTAAACATCTGAAGCACAGTTCAGCATGTGCAGTTGCATTATCAAAAGGTGAACGTTTGATGTATTTTCCTCTTTTTTTCCTTTCTTCTTTTCTTTTTAAACCTTCTGCAGATTTCTTTAAAGGTAAAACAGTTTTCAATCACTGGCTACCAGGTATATGCTACAGTAACATCACATTTCAGTTGGTATCAGAAGCAACCTTCAACAAAAGCACACTAGTGGAATACAGCGGGGTCCAGCATGAGCCCAAACAGCACAGAACAGGTGAAGAAAATGATTCTGTACCATTTGGTCCAAGTCTATCTCTCTGCTTTCCTTTCTACCATGGGGAAGGGATTGATCCCACAAAGAAGAGGGCCTGTGTGGGAGCAGTCCTGGGAGCTGCTCCCAGCCATGAGCATGAGAGGAGGGTGCTGTAGCTAGTACATAGGGTTATGCGTACAATACAGTGCAAAGGGAAATTTGCATGAGTGTTTCTGTTATAAACTTGCTTCTTAGAAAATAAATTCTGCTTCACGTGAGATATCCTAGGTCTTGTGCTAGGAATTAATTTTTAAGCCACAGGAATAGCTGCACTGTTGATCTATCTATATTGGTCTGTCTCCCTGATGTCTCATCATGCAGTCCTCTATCACAGAGAAGAATGTCATAGTCGCCCCACTTGGTGGCCAGTTTATGCCCTGAAGCATGAACTTTTAATTTCCAAGACAGCAGTGTTGCAGAGGCTGAAAATCGCCTTTGTTCAGGGCCCAGAACTAATTTAATTTGGTCCTGCGATGGTGCCCGAAACTTTCCTGTTAATCTGTTGGTCCACAGACATTTTCCAGGGTCCAAAGTGAAATGAACCAGTGGTAAAATCAAAAGGCCAAATCTTCAGATGGATACACTGATGTTGGTCCATTGCCTTGGACAGTCCAAAGCCAAATGATGCCAGCTGAGTTCTGTCCTGAGGATCCTAAATATAGTTATGGAGATATTGAACCATAAGAATGCAACTAACAGGTTCACATTTTTCTTTCCTGCTGCCCTCCCATCCCTCATTCTTCGCACGAACTCCAACAAGATTATAGTGTCTAGTTTTGTATTAATGGCTGTGGCTGGGACAGGGGAGGTGAACAAATTAGCATGTTGTAAGGTCCCAGCTTGAAAGGTGCCAGTCAAAATTGTCTGCAGAGGCTACTCACACTCATCGTGTGTAAGGGCAGACAGACAAGCAATTACAGTGAGGCAGACAAAATGCTGTGTGTTCACCTCCTGGCATAAGTTGAAGTAACTTTTTTGCGTGCCAGAAGTTTGTCTTCTGGAGACCCAAATCTTAAGATCAAGCTTTCACAAGGATTAAAATTTAAACTGATGTTTAATGCTTTTGAAAATGTGGCTGCTAAAAGCATATGAAAAGCCCTACAGCAATGTGAAGGTCATACTTTTTAAACATAAGCTATGCCATATATTAGTTTTGCATATGTTTTTCAATTCATTTCTACAGAAGTATTTTTTTCCATGGTCAAGATCTTTCTGGAAGACCGACACACTAAAACAAATGAAGATCCACTCTTACAAATTCACACTCGAGAAGCCTTGCTGCTGTAATAGCACAGAAGTTTGATTTACTGTGACTTCACATCTACTTTTCTTCCTGGTATTCTTGAGTTCTGATTCTTCTGTGAATTTACGCTCATCTTGATCCCACTAGAATAATTTCTGCTATAAGTATATGTAAGAGAAGGGAGGATCTTAATAAGAACAAGTTATTTCAAAATATCCCTTGATGCATTGTTTTTCTGCAAACAATATTTCTCTGGGGAATTAACACATCATAAAGGTGCACAGAACATACCTATTAAAAGTCTAACCCTTGCTTCTCTTTTAGTTCCTTACCCACCTCGAAACATTTCTGTTCAGATTGTACCAATCAACAGAAACAACTGGGAAGAGCACAGTGGGAATTTTGCAGAAGAATCATTCATGGGACCACGAGAAATCATAAGGAAAGAAAAACTTAGCCGTTTTTCTGACAATCCACCTGACATTCCAGCAGCGAACACATCCGCAGCCTGGCCAGACTACCGCTATAACAGCACTGAGTACGAAACCACGTCACAGCCGTACTGGTGGTCTAACGAAGCTGAGTCATCAGAGGGTGAAGAGGAGTTTGTCAGTGCCGTTTCCAGTGATTACGAGGCCAATGAAGTCAACATATCTGGAAAACTCAGGCCAGACCCCCCCTCCTTTCTTCCTGTACAAATGGTGCTGACCTGGTTACCACCAAAGCCACCTACTGCATTTGATGGTTTCCATATCAATATTGAAAGGGAAGGTAAAATAGAGCCTTATACTCTTTTCATACCCCTTTTCTGTAATTCCGTTGGTGGGTTGTCTCCTCTACAAATTATTAATTACCTAGTACTCTGTTTCAGCAGGCTTTGTTAGATCTCCTGTATTTCTCAAGAAGTTTCTTGCGTTGAATAGCATCTAGTTCTGGCTGGACTTCATAAAAGTAAGGGAGGAGGGGTAAATCACACTTTGCAGCTCTCTTCTGTGAAACGAGATTTATACTGTTGTACATACTGCTGCGCTGTTTACACTGCAGTTGTCATAAATCCATTCTGGTATCGGAGAAAGGAGAAACAAGCTGATAAAATTTGAGATGGAGAAGGTACATGATATCACATAGCTTTGTCTGCCACTGAGAAAGGTTCCCAGGGAGGCGTCAGCTGGAAGGGGCATACAGAAAAGACAGCCTACATTCAGATTAACAGTTGTCTCAGAGTACAGCTACTGAATGGATTCCTTAGGCCACAAGGAGACTGTGGTGGAGAACAGGCAGACTCTTCGGGTGATGGAGCTACAATAAAATAGCCATGTTGCTTAAAGAGTTTCTGTTTTAAAATCTGTTTTCTCCAAATGAATTTTATTTCCTGACAAGGAGTTTTCATGAGCCTTCCCACACTGAGGGCAAATAGGTTTTTTTCGGAATAAGAAGGCAATAGATAGAAAATTGGAAGCTCCTTTTCTTCCTTGCCATGCTGCTTTTTACTTGCACAGTCATGGCAACCCTATTTTATCATCCTTGTTACTGAATGAATATTTGGCCTAGGTTTATTGTTCCTCTACACCTATACTGCAGCCTTAGTCATTAATTACTCTTGTGCTGATGGCAAGAAATAAAACTAGCCACATAAATCCAGTCCTTTTGGATACCTTTTAATCCCACAGCAGAAACAGTATTAGCATTTCTGATATAAATCATTTTCTCAGTGCCTGGAGCCTTTCAAATTTCAATTAATCCACACTTTTTTCCCCCTGATTTAGAGAACTCCACGGAATTTTTGACAGTAAGTGAGGACACTCACAAATTTGTTGCTGAACTGAAAGAACCAGGAAAATATGAGCTGTCTGTAACAACATTTAGCTCCTCTGGCTCTTGTGAAGTTCGGGGAAGTCAATCAGCAAAAACACTTAGCTTTTACATCAGTAAGTATCTCAACAAATCTGTCTTTTTCTCCCAGACCGATATAACTTTAATGTACAGAATTTGACCACTGTGGCAGCTACGGTATCTGCTACAGGATCAGAAGAGTCTGGTCTTCTGGAATTCCCTGTGCGAGAGATGGAAATATAGTGCAAATATGTTATATATTATATCGTGCCTGGATGGGCCTTCATCATGCCAGCTTGGCAGAGCTAAGAACTGAAAGCAGGTGAGGTATTTGATAAGAGTCTTTGCCCAATGTTCAGAAGTGGCTCACTGAAACAGATTCCCCTCTTGCATCTTTCAAAGAGAGAATTTAATTCCGAGAATTAAATCGGTGGTTATAGAGAGTCTTGAAAATATTTAACTTCCTTACTCCTGGAGGCTGTATGTACCGGGTTAGGGATGAAGGGCATCTCAGGCTGAGAGTGTGGGAATTGTGCAATTAAACAGTGAACTCTGAAATTACATGGTCTCTGAGAGAACACGGGGCAAATTACAGTAGATGAAATAGTTCAGCCTGCTAAATTCAGAGGAGAAAAAGTAATTTATTATTTCCCTGTAGAATCCCAGGGTTTCTTAACTGAAGATTTAGTAAAAGACAAAGTAATAATACACTACTGTGTAAACTAATATCATGACTGACAATTACATCAGCGAGTGAGACAGGTGTTGGTGAGTTCAGATTATTATCCTTCTGATGGCTGTGGTCACCTTTGTACCTTTTTCTACAAAAGGAAATAGATATAGCCTACAAAATGCCCACACAGTGAGAACAGGGGAATACTTGCAGCACTACACAATTTTACTTGTGGGAGGATAGTGTCTCCCCCGAATCATGAATGCTGCAACAAGACACGGTAGCTAAGGCTGGCAAAAATATTCATATTAAAAGGAAATGTACTCAAGTACTTAAGTACATTACTAATAAAAATTGTGTCTTTAGTAGCTCATAACATTTACAAATACTAACTATTTAGGCTTAAATTCATCATAATGCTTGACTGCATGTAACTGAATGTCACTATCACGCCTATGTTTTTAACAGCTTTATAGTTGAAAGAAAAGGTACTTGGAAAACAAAGAGAAAAGAGGAAACAGCACATGAGAGAAAGGGTCTCTGCTGTTGTAATTTCACTGTCTTCTGGTTTTCTTTAGGAACAGATATTAGCTTCATTATATGGAAAGCATTAAAGTATACATAAGTATACAAGTATATCAAATAAATTATGTGGCATTGCTATTAGTACCAAATGTTATTCCATTTTACAAGGTGTGACTTATTTGCATTAAGCAATATGCAATACAGTGTCCTCCATGAAGTCTACGAACTGGGGACAGAGACCTGAGAGAAATGAGAAGATGTTAATCCAAAGTATAGCTGGATGGATTGCTAGATTAAGGATGAACTTGAATCTCATTGGGTATAAAGCATTAAGATGTTACGGGAAGGTAACAAATATTTTCATTTTACATGTAGCACATGAGAACGTTCAGGTTTTTGGGTTTTGTCTGGTAGTTTTGCAGGCTTTTAGAACCAGATGAGGATTCTTGGCAGTTGTCGTATTTATTCTGTCAAACACAAGATCCTTTGTAATTTAGATAGATTTTATATGTATTTCCGGTAGTACGCCAAATCTGAGATGTGCACAAGTACTCTTAAGGTGAAATTGCATTTCCATTCCTCTTTATGAGTCTGATCAAGCAGGCTTTTTGTGTGGGGACTACAGCTTTGGGCCATGACATGAGGTAGCTCAGTTCCCTTAAAGCCAATGCTGAAACAATTTCTGAATAGTAAGAGCTGCACATAACATCCACTGGCTCCAGAGACTAATCTAATGATCAGATTCCTCTTTTTACCTAAGTAGGTGTGGGTCTGCTGTCCTGAATAAATTTTGCTCATAGCTTCAGCCTTATCTTATCCTTGTAGCACTCAGTCAGTGAATCATCCTGTCAAATTACTGGCTTCTATTACACAACATTTTTGTTGCACCCAGACAGCGGTATGGATTGTCAAATCTTATAGGCTGATCTTACACCAAATTCTTGCTCTGGCATTTGTTTTATTTTCTCAATAAATGTAAAGTACCATTAGAATTGCATGGAGGAAGAAATGTCAAGGAGAGAGCTGTCACAAGTGTCACTTAAAAGTGACAAGAAAAGCTGATGACTTTCATGAAATCTGAAATGTTGACCAAGTGTAGCTGAAGTGATTTTCCAAATTGTTATTTTATCTACATTTAAACCTGTGTTCTCTACCAAGTGCTTCAGAAAGTCTGATGAAGAATGAGATTCTTCACTGTGGTAACCTCTGTGAACTCGATTCTCACGCTTCAAGGCTGTAGTACAATTGGAGGGTGTATTAGTATGTGGAGAGGCGAAAAATTTTGTGTGCTTATCCTTTAATAATTGTCAATGATCTGTACATTATTGGATATCACTGCTTTTAAACATTGCCTTGGAGCAAATCTGATATTGCTGGGTGGTTTCTGGTAAGCAATAGAGGATACTGCAATCTGAATTTTCAAACAGTAATGTTTCTCTCGTCATCTGCTCTGCTACAGGTGAAATAGCACCGGCCACAGGCTGTTTCCCAGGGGCTGCTGTCTTCGCTGCCTGAGGGCTGTGGAGATGGACAGCTGTCAGTCCAGCCTCTTTCGCTAGTAGTAAATAGTCCCGTGAAAGAAGGGTGTTTTAACATAAGTGCCTCAAATGCATAGAGTGGCTGGCTCACATGTGCTTTTGGGACATGTCCCAGGCCCCACAGGTGAATGGATAGAAGAGCTCACTGAAAAGCCCCAGCACGTGACCGTGACAGTGCTAAGCTCCACTACTGCCCTGACATCCTGGACAGCATCACAAGAGAGTGGCAGCAACAGCACCATCGTGTCCGTGGTCTCCCTGACCTGTCAGAAGCAAAAGGAAAGTCAGAGGCTTGAAAAACACTACTGCACTGAGGTAAGGGGCAAAAGCTGGAGCCTTTTCAAATACAGGAAAAAATTGCTGATCATCCTGCTGTTTGGGATCGTCGTGCCCAAGGGCCCGTGCTCAGGGCTGCAGAGCACAGCGGTAGATGCTCCCTTCTGCAATCTAAAGGGACACGGTTGATGCAGAGTGGAGGGGAGAGCATGGCATATAGGAACGACAGCGTGCAGTAAACCAGATTAGTGTTAAAATTTTATTTCTCCTGGACTGACTGTGGCCAATCCTTTGTTCAAGCTCGTGAGTTACGCTGTACCCTTCGAGACATATTTGTGGCAGTAGGCAAAATGGTGCCATATCATAATAACATTTAGGCATATGCAGTAATCCATTTGTTTTCAGAAAAATGCTCACATGCATGACTATCGTCAAACTAGCATGAATTCTTTCTTAGATTTCCTACATGTGAATACAGAACCTGATTCTAAACTTCCTGGAAGTTTAGAGGTGATCAGAAGTCATCTTTCCTTTTCATTCATAAAAAAAGATGTCAGCACTGGGAAGTAAATAATAATCCAGACCGCCTGTGATTTGGATGGACAGAAGTTCTTTAGGGCTGCCATATGGAACGTATTTATAATGATCAAGAATCCTGAACCCCCAAATATGGCGGTTTTCTGTTACTTGAAACCCTTAGTGAGTGCAACCCCACGTCAGATGCTGTGGCTATGATGGATCAATGGCATGTGGCTTCAGTTAGAAAGAGGTTTTAGCCCACACCTCAGTTACCTTACCAAGATGCTGATATGGTAATTTTCTGAGCAGTGTCACAACTTCTGTCTGGCTCCCTAAATATGTGTGATGGAGGAGTCTCCAAAGGACTGCGGTGCTGCCCTGCTGCACCCTCAGCTTGCCCGTGGGAATGGAAGGAGACCGCTAACACTCCCAGTAAATCTTCATCTCCTTCAACTTTGTGGTTAGCCCTGCAAGTTAATTAATACAGGGAGTCTGCATCCTTTAAAAATGTCTTTTAAAATGAATCTTTGTCAAAATGTTTTGAGTTTTATTCCAAGATTGTCCATCAACTTAAGCATTTGGAAGTGTCTTTAGATGACAATTTCAGAGCTGTTTTTCAGAATCAGCTTGTAATCTCCTTGAGTTATTTTTCTTTCATTTATTAAAAGTGCAGTCATTACATCAGGAAACAAAACAATACAGTATGTGGTTATAAACCAAAGATAGCAAGTATATACATATATGATTAAAGTAAATAATATAAGATTCATCTACGAACTCAAAAACAAGTACCTAAAGCTAATCTATGAATAAACAAAATATCTGTAAAAGTAAATGTGTGTTTATTGCAAGTAGGTAGAAAGGTCTAAATACAGTTATTTGTTTCTTTTTGTCATTACAAATATTCGTACCACCTCTAATCAATTTTTATCAGCTTATTTTACCTGGAATTATTAACGTCTGTTGGTTTGAATTCTCCTTGACAAGCTGAAAAGGGCAAAATTCAGTGCAGAGTTCTATCCATTTCTACCATTGTGCAGGATTTGAAAGTGATTTAGCTTTCCAAAGCAGCTGTTAAAGACAAATTCTGTTCCTCACCAAATCTGTGCTGGCACTGATGTATTCACGAGCATCGCAGTAAACCACCAGTGCAAAGGTGGCTGTGATACAGACTTTGGAAAGGTTGCAGAGAAAATATTAGTAGGAAATACCAGCCTGCAGTTCTAGAAGGGGTGCATGAATCCCTTTCCTCGAAGCTGCTCTGTGCATTTGCTGTTAGCTGGCTCTTCAGGAGATAAGACTTTTCATATTGTACCAGACCAGGAATCACTTGGCCAGGCATTCTGCCTCCAGCTCTGACCAAAACCTGGTGTGGCACAGCAGAAATTTTAATGGTGATGTTTCAAACTGAAAAGAAGAATCACAAGGTCCCTTAGTCAGGTTTTGTAATGCTGAGCAAGAGAGGTGAAAGAGAGTAATTCCTTCCTGATTTCACCATGCAGTCATTTAACACTTGCATTCAGAAGACGGCTTTCCCATAATGCTGCCTTCAGCTCACATAGCTGCAGATGAATCAGATGGCCAATGAAAAACCTCTGGCTTTTATTGAAAACCACACCATCTAAATACTCCAGCCTGAGTAATATCACCTGAATATGAATAATGTAGTCTGAATATTTCAATAAACTTTGACAGTAGAAGAGAGTGGGTCTGCAGTGTGACAGCTGACCTTACACAGTAAGGCAGGTGTGATTCTCTGAGTCAGATCATTTGTCAAGTCAGTCCTGACCACTTTCACAGCTTTGCCATTTTGGGCTTAATGAATGGAGTTTTAGCTGCTGATGCCAATGTCTTCAGAATCATGCCTTTTGTGACTGGAGTAGTTCACATACAATCTCAATCTTCTTTTAATTAACCAAGTAAATACCTCATATCTGATGTATTCCCCTCCTATTAGGTGAATTCAAGCAGTAGCCTCATTGAAAACCTTGTTCCTGGTGCCCAGTACCAAGTTGTGGTTTACTTACGGAAAGGACCATTGGTTGGACCACCTTCTGATCCTGTTACCTTTTCCATTGGTAACTCCTGCATCTACTGTTTGATATGTGTTTTGTTTTGGTTGGTTTTTAAATATGTGCAGTGTATTCATTAAGCCCTAGAGCCCATGAAGGAGTACAAAATTGTCATGTTGGTTATTTCAAATGTAATGAACACTTACTGAGGATATTTTTCTTCCATTGTCTAGCCCATTACTGAGGTGGGGAAAATACTCCTTCAGTGGAAGATAGATATTTCACATTTAAATGTTAAGTTATTACCAAACCTAACTAGAGAGCAATTATGGTCAGGATTCACACACAGAGGGCCCTGTGGAAAGAACCGTCTTCACCCTTAGACACCTGAATATATGTTTGTCTCTAGCAGTGTTCATGGTCTATGTCATTTAGGGTGGGAGTCACCTCACTTAGGTGTAGCCAGCCTGAGCTGCGGGTGGTCTGCGACGCATGGAGAGATGTGGGCACTTCCTAGAAGTGATTCATTCCCACTGACTCATGAAATGTGTGGCACTGCTGTTAAGACAGTTGTTGCAAATGTGCTTTATGAAGGGTGTAATGTGGCCCAGTCTGAAAGCCACAGTGCTGTCAGGAGAGCTGGCTTATCTCCTATGGTACTTCATGACCATCACCAACTTCAGTTGCGTATGCCTTGATTTTCTTGATTTTAACAGTGGATCTTGATGTTCTCTGCTTTGAGATTTGAAGATAAGAAGAACCTTCTGAGACTGAGAGTAACATTTTCAAGAATGTGGTTTTATGGCCAACAGGCAGAGCTGCTGCCTCCATGCCTGTAATTCAGGATTCCACCAGGCTCCTAAATAAAGAGTCACTTAGGACAGAATTCAGTGCCTTTTAGTTTCAGTCTCATTTATTTTGTTAAGGTTACCGCTTTAACAAAATGTATTAAGAAGAGAAAGAGCAAAGAGAAAGAGATTCAGTGTATAGAGTTACATTTGCAGAGAAATATCTAGCCTGAGTCACCCAGCTTTTCCTTTTGACAAATAGTCTGCCTTGTGTGAGAGCAGGTGGCTGAAAGCTAGAGATTTGCAGTATTTTTCATTCTGCTTCCTCTCTGTGATGTAGGGAAGAAAGTGAAACAGAAAAAACCAAAGTTAACCTGTTAAGAATTGAATCCGTAAATGAAAGCAAATATGTGGACTAGAGAATATGGTGAGAGCCTTTTCATTCTAGGCAATCTCCTTACATATCTTCATAAATTGGGTCTGAATAAAAATTTGAAAAGAGAGTATGTTGTATTTCAGTAAAGGAAAAAATAGTAAGTAAAAAATATATACACTTTATTATTAAAATCTCTATCATTCAACAGTTTTTACAAATGCTTTTGATTTTCTTTCTTACTGTAGTTACTTCAGAACTCTGCAAAATTCTATTTTCACTTGAGAAAGTAAAATCATATATTCCCAAAGTAAATAAGTTCCTTCATTATCTCCACTTTTGTGTGACCTCACAACCATAAAAGATTCTTAATAAACTCAAAATGGCACTCAGTTTCTAAACAAAACATCTCTTATTATAAAGGGGATGTTTTTATGGAGTAAAACAACAGTTGTATGAGTCTTCATTTCATAACAGGATATTGAATTTGGTATTAAAGTAATGGAACTGCAAAACAAACTGTTCTGTGAAATTATGAGTGGTGGTTAATGATGAATGAAACTGAAATAAGACGAAATGCCCTTCAAAAAGTATTCAATTCTCCCCATGTTTATCCTAAGCCTCGCTTTCACTGGGTGAGTATTAACACTTTAGAGAAAGCAAAGAAAAGATGTGGTAAATGATTTATGAAGGGAAAGGCAATCATGTGCTAACATGGGCTGAAGTAATCTGGGTGCTGGTCTCGGCTCTGACCCGGCGTGCAATAGCTGGGGCTCTGCAACCCTTGCAAATGTTAGCAAAGTACTTATTTAAGTAGCCTCAGTTAAGTCATGAAGAATAATTGCTTCCCAGACAAGTAAGGGTTGCAGAAGTTGACCCTTATGTGACATTTTTCAAATCACTTGATTTCTCTGTCTCAGTGTCATCATCTATGAGGCAAGAATAGCAATACATGACAGCACCTTTAGGTTCCCCAGGGAAGGAGGGATAGACATAAAAACTGTTCTTTCTCGTAGTCTCCATCTTCCAAAGTGTTATGGCTTTTGATGCTTTTGTTTTTGAGCAACCTGAAATATCTCCTAAACATCCTGCTTTGCAAAGTAGAATGGAACCCTCAGTTTATGAAAAATCAAGTCCTGTACTTTACCTCAAGCTAAGCAGCCAACACCAAGTAGCCTGTAGTCATTTCTGAAAAAGTAGACAGAACAAACTGGACAACAAATGCTGAAAAAAATAGTATTTGACTACTTATGACAAGGAAGCTCTTGGGAATTAAAGACAGGAACAAATCAGAAATAGGTAGAACTTGGTTAAGGAAAGGTATTGTTTTAAAATAAAGTGTAACTGATAACACACACATTACTAACCACAATTTCTGGTTTATAGTGCCCACTGGAATAAAGGATCTGACGCTTTACCCTTTGGGACCTACTGCTGTGGTTTTGAGCTGGAACAGACCTTTCCTTGGGGTGTTCAGGAAATATGTTGTAGAAATGTTTTACTTCAACCCATCAACAATGACCTCTGAGTGGACAACCTACTATGAAATAGCAGCAACCGTCTCCTTAACTGCCTCCGTGGTAAAGTGACCACTACTGACTATTGCTTTCCCATGCCTGTGTGGCCCTGGCACCTTGTGACATTTCTTTGCCCAGCCTTTCCCCCATGAATATGTATCTATGCCTTTAAGCCTGGCACATTTTTCCAGGCAAAGCAGAGAAAATGGCCAGGATGCTAGAGGCATTTTCTGTTCTAAAGTAAGGGAATGGCAGCTGAACCGTGCTAAATTTTAAGCAGAGCAATGAGATAGGAGATGAGCCTCTTTTTTGTTGACGAATGGGCATGTTCAGCAAGTCCAGAGGCAGCTTCAGTTTGTGGGTCAGTTTGTCAGTCAAGGCTTTAAAAATTCCATCGTCTCCTCAGGGGGGAGTAGTCCAAAGCCTTATCTACATAATTAATATTGATAATATGGATTTGGGGCTTGCAGGCTGGTCTTACAGTGTGCCATCTGGAAGGCTTAGCTGCAGAGATGCACTTGTGAAAATAGCCTTCATGTTTCTGAAGCTACAAAGTCTTATGCCAGGATTTCAACTAGGTGGAGACTGGTCTCTAGAGGAACACACATACACATATACGCACAGGCATCTTTGCAGAAATAAAGTGGAATTTTCCTCTTCCTTCCATTATTTCCTAGAGAAGGTGAACAGATTTTATTCAGACTTCGCTGTAGTGCAAGACAGCAAGCAATTTTAGCTGAAATTAGTTGTTCAGAAAGTTATGAGTATGCAAAAAGGGTAGCAATAACTTCTGCTGCTCGTGAGAGCCACAGTGATTTACCGTAATTGATTTGCATAATACCATTTCTGGAGTCATTTTGGCTACAGTGGCTTAACTGTAATTGGGTACGTGACTGTAAATCTAGCACATAAATCTCCAGGGAAATTAAAAACAAAAATAACTTACCAAATGAGTAATTAATACCTTGTAATCATGACTCAGCACAATTAGATTAATACCTGCGTGATCCGAGTCATCTTAGAAGTAATGCCATCTTCCAGTGTTAATGTGGTTCATTAGAAAATGAGATGATATTGCCCCTTACGGTTGCAAATCCTGTTCAAGGAAGCCAAGTGGGCATGCCTTTGTCTGACATTCAGTCTGAAATGCGACAGTGCTATATTGCAGCTAACGTGAGCATTTCTTAAAGAATAATTTTAAAGTGTAAGCCTGAATTAGAAAAAGAGTGTCTCCCTGTTCTTTTGTTATGGCATTTAACATACAGGTAGGTATTGGTGAACTTTTGTTTGGGTTCTCTAGCGGTACTCCAGAATCCCACCACGTCCCACAAATTTCCCTATGATCTACTGACATCTCTGAGTGGTGTATTCTGGAGCAACAGTGTCAAGCCCAGTGAGAAAGCAGGGGAATCAAAAACCAAGGTATCTGATAGTTTAGATCAAAAATTATTTCCTGAAGGGTTATCACTTGATGAGAACCTTTGGAACTGAATTTGCCCTTTCACTCTGTTTAGTTGCTTTGTTTATTTTGTGCTTTGCATCTTATTTTAAAATTGTCAAAGCAATGTTGGTGTTTTCAATATTACACCAGGGGAATGTCAGAAGAAGTCCAAGCATCTTCAAGGTTTTGGTGTTAATTGGATGCAACTTTTTCTAAAAAGCATAAGGAGAATAGTTCACAAACCCTATATTTGGACTGCCTTGTAGTATCTGTGAAAAAAAGGCCACTGCAAGCAGCAGAGATCTGTAAAAATAGCGATTTCTAATTTGTTGAAAATTTTCAGTATTTCCAATTTGCTTTTAATTTGAATTTTAGAAATATCACGAGGCTTTTCATTTAAACATAAAATTAAATATTTGAAGTGTTTTGTGCTGTCAATGGAAGTATTTGAATTTTAACTTAAATATTACATCCAATATTATAATATAAAATATATTGCGTTATATACTTCATTTATATCTCATTTGTATTTATATATATAATTTATGTCTCATAAGTCATTTATGTTTCATTCACATTTCATTACTAATAAATGATAATACAAAGTGAAATACACTTTGAAAATTGGAAAAAGTAAGTCTTTTGAAGTGACAATATCCGAGTCAAAAACATTGTTTCTAATTTATCCTCAAACCCTATTTAATCAAACCAGAAAAGCTTACATTTTACAGTTAAATATTCTGCCTTCATCAAATCAGAATTTTATGATGGAAGAACGCTCTGCAGGAATCGTTGTTGCTGCCCTGGAAATCAATGAGAGGTTCCCATGGTGGGCAGGACCTGGGACCACATGCATGTGGATAACAGCAGAGCCACCAGAACTGTGTTTGCTCTCACTGCACAGATTTTTGTATAAATTGAAATCTCAAAGTACAGAGGTTGCCACTGGAGTAAGGAGTGGGAGCTCAGTAAAATGGTCCCATGTGTGGGCACTAGATTTATAAATATTGTCATGTTTTATAAGTCACACCGCATGCTGGTGAATTTTCTCCTGAGCTGCTGTTTGTCTTTTGTCACTTTACAGAGAATAGCTAACCTGCTGCCTGCTTGGTATTACAATTTCCGGGTCACCATGGTGACTTGGGGGGACCCAGAGCTGAGCTGCTGTGACAGCTCCACCATCAGCTTCATAACAGGTAAGCAGCTGCCTGAAAAGACCATGAAAATGCTCCCAGGAGCAGACGTGCTGAGAAATTCCAACTTAGATGTTGCATTTCACCTGCATATACTTGCAAGTTTGGGTATTTAATAGCTAAGTGGGGTTTGGGGGGTTGTGGTTTGGAGTTTTTTTTATTTTTTAATTTTTTTTTTCCCTGGAAAGCTCTGAGGACTGCTTTAAATGAATATATGTAATTTTCCTATGCAAAGCACAGTGTTTGATCACTCTGTTCCAGTCCTCTTCATCAGCTGAATGCATGGCTCCAGTGAGGGCCAGTGATCCTCCTTGTCTTTTACGACACCATATGTTTTACGCATTGAGAAGTTAGTGGGTAAATAAGTAATCTGAATTCTTAGGTTTGGTAATATTATGAAAGATTTTTCCATATATTTTCAATGTTTCCAAATGTTTTTTCCTCCTTTTTCTCCCTCCCAGTAATCCACAAATCAGATCGTGACTGCACCTTAGCTAACTTGGAGCAGAGTTATGCACTCTTAGGCAGACCGAGGCAGGTAGTATATTCGGTAGCACATTATTCTTGCCCTCTAGCTTTACCTTTTCTGCTGGGTGTTTCGTACTTCCTCACAGTAAGGAGAGAATGGTGCTCCTGCGATCAAGACATTGCACCTGCACTGGGTAGATCGGCCTTGGGAAACTGTGGTGCTGGCAAGTCATTTGTAATCCGGATTCTCAGCTGCAGTAAAATGATATAACCACATGGATCACCCTCTACCAGCTGGGACTGGCCTTGCATTTAACACACTCCATTGTCTCTTGTCAGATACTCTGGGTTTGAATCTTCAATGTGTCAAATAGATTAGCCATAGAGGGAACAGCATACAAGAGGTCCTGTTAGCGCCTTGCCACATGTTTCTATCATCCAGGCTGGTTAAGTCAGAGTTCTCTACTGAATCATTTTGCTTTTATGCACCGCTGTTTAGTTCACCTTGCAGAAGGTGAATGAAAGCAGTAAATAATTCAGATGCACCGTGAGAGAAAATAAAGTATGACTCGCTCTTCTTTTTTAGGTGTAGAAATTAAATTACAAGGAAAATCAGCCTACATGGTCCCAGCCACTCCCTCCAAAACAGATACTAGCCTTGTCCCAGATTATCTTTTTGGCGAGAGTCTAAAAGGGTGTATCTGAGGAAGGAACTGAATAAGACCCATTTGCAATGACGATTAATATAGTGCCTGTGCTCGACAGAGCCATGACAGAAAAATTATTAGTGGGTTAAGTCCTAGCTCCACTGAAGTCAGCAGAAACTCTCCCAGCCTGAGATTATCTGATCCCAAGCTACACTGCTGACAAATTCTGGTGCTTCTCCAGTGTATCAGAAACTCATAGCACCCACCAGGGCCCCGTGAAGGGTCTCCAGGGACATTCATTGTCCTTTGGCATCAATCAACTTTTCTGCAGCACTATAAGGAAGCAATTTTCCAGGTGGTTGGTTGCTGTATGAGGAGAGAAATGTCTTTTCCAACTGATTTGGGTACCAGATGCAGCATTTTAGAGTGGAAATATTCCAATGGGGCCCTCACACTTCAATATTGTATCTCCAGAAACCTGCAGCAGAAATTAGGGAGATTAAGGCTGTTCTAAAATATAAGCCATCATCAGGATCAGTCTGGATCTCTGTAAGAGGAAAGTAAAGACTGTTACTGCTATTAGATGAAAAATGGATCAACTCCTTAACTAGCAGATGTAGACAAAAATCAGAAATGGATGAATGTCTTTGATAATGTCATCCATTTATGACTGGCAAAACCTCTCTTCAAAAAGGTCATCTCGTCTTAAGTGAAAATATCCAGAAAATATCCAACCGGAAAGTTGTACCAATGCTTACTTCCTCTTATTATCAATGATTTATCCTTTGCTTCTGATCTGAATTTTTCTAGTTTTAATATCCAGTCCATATTTCTTGTTACACTTTTCTCTTGCTGATTGAAGAGACACAAAACTTTTTTTCCCTCTCTATGCAGAATTTAGTTTCACTCTTTTCTGTTGATAAGTTGCTTCCTTTGAACTCTTCAGGTGCTCTCACAGAAAGGCATTTTTTCATGTTACTTTTTACCCCACTCTGCCTCTCTAATTTTTACTGTCTTTACCAAAGTACGTGAAAACTGGAAGTGTAATACCAGCCTGCTGAATACTCCTACAGAGCCAAAATCAACTCCCTATTCAATGCTCTCCTGTTTGTGCATCTAGATGATTGCATTTGCTATGGCATCACACTGGAGGTCTGTGTTGATTTGCTTCTATTCTGTGGCTTCGGACTCCTTCCTAGTGTAGCTGCTTTCCTGAATTTATCATCTGGGAAGTGTTGTCTGCATGCCTTTTTCCTAAAGACTCAACTTTGCACCTGGCACTTTGAAATACATTTTGTTTGAACAGGCCCAGCACAGGGGCCAATAATTCAAATCACAGCCCTGTCCAA
This sequence comes from Fregata magnificens, assembly GCA_013389945.1. Lineage (NCBI taxonomy): Eukaryota > Metazoa > Chordata > Aves > Suliformes > Fregatidae > Fregata > Fregata magnificens. The sequence continues at coordinate 472,898 of WAAD01016226.1, forward strand.
ATCCTCTACTCCTCTGCCAGTTGCCATGTTACTTGCATGGTTCGTCAGTGGTGCTTTTGCTTTCAGAGTATTGATGAAAACGTTGAATAGCAGTGAGCCAGAACACAACACTTTAAGGGGAGAGTCCTAACAAAGAAATCTGATTTGATCAAATTACAAGCGTTTATCAATAGATGATGACCGTTGAATGTGAGCACTAAATACACTCCTGTCCTCCGATTGCCTTATTACTTGAAGTCTCTTCAGCTTTGTTCAGGGGCTGCTCTCAGGCTAACTTGTGAGAAAGTAGCATGCCAATTTTTCATGTCTGCAGGTTTGAAATGTTTGTCCCCAGTAGGTGCTGCCTTTTCACTCTTTCAAGTTACCAGGGAACTGCAGAGTTCTTTATCACCCTCAGCCTCTTTCTTTCCGGAGAAGGAACAGATGGTTTTATGGAGTACTTAGTCCCTTTCTGCATCATTCTGAACGCTACCTCCCCTGCACAGGTTGCCAGGAATTAAAACAAAAAACCAAAAACCAAAAAACAACACTCCCCCCCCAACAAAATTTTTAAAATAGTAAATAGAAGGGTTTGTAGTCTCCTTGACAGTAGACCATCTGTCAGTTGTTCTGTGTATAACTAGAAAGCTAACCTCTGCACCTGGAACATAAGCTTGGTTTTTTCAAACAAAGCAGCAGGATCATCTGGCAGTTTGGGACCGCACCTTGCAACAAGCTCAGGGCAGACAAACCATTTCCCTAGTGTAGGATCCCACTGCTCCTGTGGAGTCCAGAGCTAGGCTGGGACTTTACTGAACTGCAGTCCTGGAATGGAAAGGGTATTAGAAAAGAGCAGATGGTATACAGCTGTCTCCCATGACAACCAGTCAGATGTCCCCAAGAGAATGGGGGAGATTTGGGGGATCCCAGAGACTTATCAGAAACAGCATTTGTTCTCTTGGGCGCCTGCAGCAACAGTTGCATGCTGTTGTTTTAATGCAGGGAGAGATTGTGGTGCTGCCAGTGTCGCTGTGGTGACTAATGAGTTTTTAATGCCAGCTGCTGTAAACAGCTGGATTTAAAGCAATCATAAGCAAGGGCACTTTAGACCACCAACATTTTCTTTTACAGTGACAATGCTTTTAGCTTTGGGGAAGCAAAAAGAGTAAGACAGACAGACTGTTGGTGTTGGTGAGTACCACCACGTCTGTCCTTGTTGTGAAGCTGCTGCCTGTTGGCCCCGTGGATGCATTCAGCTCTCACTTCAGGTCAGGTCAGCAATGGAATGTAACTTCCTACAGCCTCTCTGTGCCACTCAGCTCCCAGTGGAACATGGCGCTAGGGGGGTCGATCATGCAAGCCCTGGCCCTTAGTCTCATTTCACATATCCTGCACGTTCGTTGCCAGATACTTAAAGCAAACAGCTGTGTGAACGTTAAGAGGGAAAGTATGTCACCAATATTTAGGTATAGGAGGAAATAATTGTTAGCGTGTAAGATTCATGCCAGTCGTGACCTTAAATTGTAAGGAATACACAGTCCTTGTGTAGGGACGGACTGGGAACTCTAGAAATTAAAAGAAGCATTACTTTAAAGATTTTATGCTAAATGAGGTTGCTTCCTCTCAACAGCATAAAAGGACATTTTCAAGATTAATTTGAGAGAACAGTCTTACTAAAAGTTTCTAAAAGGCTCTGAATTGTCCATGCATTGTGTTTGCTGCCTTCCTCAGCGATTACTTCAGTAACTCTGTTCTCTAACGTCTCGATGCAAAAGTCATAGAAGCCTTTGTGAAAGCAGCAGTGACATCTTGTGGCCCCTTCAAACAGACCCGAGCTCCGAGTCCGTCCTGCGTTTCATCTCGGCTGCTGGCACCCGCAGCTGTGCTGGCACCCAGGGCTCTGCGAAGGAGCGTGGTGGGAAAGGCCCTCTCACCAGGGCAGCCACATCTGAGCTGCCTTTGCACAAACTCGCTGGACTCAACGGGGCTTGTGCAGAGGAAGATCGATCAGTCTGTATCATTTCCCCTACGGTGCTCCTAAAGAACCTGCCAGGCACACAGATTCGTACACTTCCCTGTTTTATCTGGGTTATCCCATTGATGTCACTTTGAGAGGGGGTTATGATCTTTACCGATCGCTGACTTTCACTTTTGGGTCTTCACTCAGTTTTAACTTAAATCCCAACTGGGGACCTGCAACTACAAATTAGGCAATCAAGGTGAGCTGATCAGTTATACTCCCTCTGCAATTAATAGAGAGGCACCTGCAGGAGGTAATTCTCTTACTCACCTTAAATACCTATTTTAGGAGGAGAGGAGTTGCTGTGGAGGTTGCTATCTTTCTTCTTGGGCTGCACAGGGAGCCGAGGACTTGCTGGCAGCTCCAGCGCAAGACAAGCCATCGAACGGGCTGACGGGGCTGCGGTGGGGCAGTCTGAGCTGTGCAGCGCAGGGGACAGCGCCGGGCAGGACCTGGGTGTGTGGAGGAAGAGGAGGGACAACAGCTGCTTCACCTAATACCTAATAATGTAGCTACCATATGCTTGTAGACTAGACACTTGGTGCTTAGACGGCTGTCAGCTGACGGCTGCCTTCTGTGGTGGTAGGACTTTCACCCTGGGAACAAAGGTGGCCATAACTTTTCATGCAAAGAGATGTTCTTTGGAAAGCTGCAGTTTTGGAGCTTTTCCTCCTAAGAAGATGCAAGCTTAGCGAAGAGAAGATATTTTTTCCTATGGAAAAGCTATCCAAATTATTCAGTGTGACAATTCTTACTTATTTCTCACTGATTGTAATTTCTTTTCAGTGCTATAACACAGTGAAGCAATATCTGAGGCGTTTTACTTGACTTTGAATTCTATTTGTAAATGTTGACTCAAAAAATGGTTTATATCAACCAGTAGCTTCATGCTTTTTTTCTTTTAAACTGAACGATTGCAAACAAAAGTATATGTTTCTTCTGAATATCCCCCCAGGTAAACTCAATTTTTTGATCCTTTCAGCTAGCACTCCGGTGCAGATGCTTTTACTAATAAGTTTCTGCTATCTTTATGATGCTCTGTTCCCAACAGTATCCATTGGCAGAAGTTTATTACTGGACTTGGTAATCAACTGTGTTAGACCCTGTCTGTAATACATTTGCCTTCTTCCTTCAGCACCAGTGGCACCTGAGATTACCTCCATAGAATATTACAACCACCTTTTGTACGTCACCTGGACCTATGGAGGAGATGGTACTGACCTTTCTCATTCCAGGATGCTGCATTGGATGGTGATTGCAGAAGGAAAGAAAAAAATCAAGAAGAGTGTAAGTATGAGTGGGGAAGGTGTCATTCATTTCTCTGTATTTTTTTTGCTGAGTTGATAACTTTGTATTATGAAGTTTAAGCAAGTTGATTAAGATTGGTAGAAGCCTGATCAGTTAAAGTTCTTTCACAGTGTTAGCACGCACTTCCAAAGACTCAAGCTCTCAAAACAGCCAGTGGACAAAATGGTTGTATGGTGATCCAGTGCAAGTGTTGATAATTAGGTGAGAATTTAAAAATAGCTTATTAAACTTCTGAGCTGCAGACAATAAAACATAAAGAGTATTTTTGAGTGAACAGATATGGTGCTTTCAATTTCTATTTAATACTAACCAGACTACCCTACTAGCTGAGTTTTTTAGTTCATTCAGGCCAGGTACTATCACTTCCCATTTTCTGACTTTATCAAACAGACATCCTTATAAATTATGTGTTTTTCATTTTCTGTTTAAATACAAGTTCCACTAACTGGTGGGATGAGGATTTCACCCAGAATGTACACACTTCCTAGAAAACTTGCCAGATGTTAAGATGTGTTCTTGGCACATTCTCTTGAACTCTTTGAGCATATTTAAAAATCACTTAGGAAAAGAAATCTGGGTTTTCCAGCTATGGATTAAAGTCATGCTGCTACAGGGTACTGAGATGCACATTTAAGCCGAAGCAAAAGAGCAGCCCCTGGACAGAGTGAGAAGTGTTTGAAATAGCGGTGGAGCACTGCAGCACAGGAATGTATATGGCTAGCAGCGTAGCTTCATACAGCCTGTGGCCTGTGACTGTCTTCAACATCACTATTTATCTTTTAATCATTGACAGGGAGAAAGCATCTGGTCTTTTTCAAGGGAAAGGTTTCCCTTCTACAGCTGAAGACTCAGCAAATGCTGAATTGAAAGTGGATTTTCAGCTTAAGCACAAATTCATCAGCAATTTTTATTTGGATTTATATGGAACACCCTAGTTTTCATTGGATTCCTAGTGGCTGCCAGAGTGCACCCATCTGGAGCTTGTTGCAGCATGAATCTAATTACATGATTAGTAGAACTGTTCAAAAACATGACATTTCTGAACAGCAGGAACTTCCAACATTTGGATCTTTTTTTCAAACAAGAAAGAAAATTCCACTTTTTTTTTACCCCCCCAAATAAAGTATTCGAACAATTGAATTTTAAAAAATTGTGCTGTGATATACCTCCCTTCCTTCCAAAAGTCATGTTCTCTGTAAGATTATTATTCTTCCAGGAAAAAATGTGACTTTTGTGCTACCGCTTCGGCTAAAAAATATTTGAATAAGAAATTCTTAGATTGAATAAATCTAAAATACAGTAAATATTGAATATGAAATTAAATGAAAATTAATATTGAATATTAGATTAAACAACAGATTAAAAATAGAGGGTATCTACAAATAAAACTTCAAAGATATCTTTAGGATTATTTATCTTTATTTTATTTTCAGAACAAGAGAACCCAGCAAGTATTCTTTAAGAAATCCTGCAACAGCTTGTTTATAGCTAACTCTTATGGTACTGCTCATATTTGTAAATATGGGTGCATGCTTGCAGGCTGCAGGGTGTACCTGTTCTCTTAAGCTCTGTTAGTCACCTTCAGAAATCATTTCTTTTAAAAATCATACTATATTGCACTATCTTTATCTGATTTACTAAGATGGTTAAGATTGTTATTACAGTTATTTTTCTTGTAGAGTTATTAAAATAAAATGGTAAAATAATCAAGTAATGATGACTCTTCCTCCTATTTGAATACTTCCCAAGACGCTGAAGAAGTTGGTCAGTTTTTAGACAAATGACCAAAATAATGTGCACAGTCCTGTTAGTCTTTATTCAGAACTGTCTATCCCTCTCGGAACTGAAAGCTTCAGCCTGAAAATTAAGTGACTATGAAAACCAGCATGAGATTCCTGAATGTGCCCTTTCTAGATAGTCTACAAGTGCTCTGAAAACAGTCTGTTGCAGTATCTGAGTTCTGCATCCTTCTCCGTGACCCTGGAGAAATGGGGAGCTTACCCCTAAAATAATAGGAAGACGTTATTCACAACCTTTTGAAGCTCAGCTCAGTTTTGGATCACATCTGGTTTCAAACTTGCAGATGACTGAAGTCAGGCCCTGAGATCTATTGTCAAGTCAACAGGTCTCCAGGTAGGTGTCAGACATGCCCAGCTGGATTTAATTTGCAGGGTTTTAGGATATATAAAGGCTTGCCTATATGTGTCTTGTGTACTCTTCTTAGAGATATCTGATCTGATTTAAATTCATCTAACATTGCAATGGACTCAAATCCATGGTTCGGTTAGCATTTTGCACAACTCGAAAAACCTAGATGCAAGAGTACTCTCATTGGTATGAGGGAGATTTTCTTTCTTCCTTAAATTTTCACGGGTCATACAGAAAATATGGCCTAAGATTGTCTTCTCTCTGCATTGTGATATTCTGCAAAGCATTATGTCTTTCCACAGTTGGTGTCAGTGAGAACTAGTTCATGTAGCAAGTCTAGAGCATGCAGAAGACATCTGCTGTGATGCACAGAACTTTCTTTGTAGTATATTAAGTGACCAGATAAATTTTACAAGAAGGATATCTGGTATAGGTCATATTTAACAGTTGGTGTCTATAATTATTGTAGGTAACACGCAATGTGATGACTGCAGTGTTGAGCTTGCCTCCGGGGGACATTTACAACCTTTCGGTGACTGCTTGTACTGAAAGAGGTAGCAATACCTCCCTGCCCCAGCTTGTGAAATTGGGTAAGAAATGCTTGTTTGTAAATTATAAACTTACTCCTCTTCTCATTTGACTATAAAGCTCTGCCAGCAGATTCAGCATCTTCCTCATTTCAGTGTCATGTACCTGTGACTGCACTGGTTTTGCAAAGCTGTAATTTTCACCTCACCTTGCTGTGAAGATTATCTCATTTCTGTATGCGAAGCTACTCTCCTAAAATAGTATTACTCAAGAGGAGCAAGAGTGGCAGAATCTGACTGTAAGTGGAAGTAGGAGAGTGGAAATCACTTAATGCCTTGCTGGGAGAACAGCTCTGCTCCATGTTTGCTTTCCTAAGGTCTTGAACACAGGCAGGTTTTGGGAGTGACGACTCAGGCTTCACAGCTCAACTTTTCAATACAAAGCAGAACCTTCCTTGGTTTTGACAAGCCTATTTCTGGGCCTGCACTCTGCCACCTGGTCTGGTTTCCTGTCTCCTCTCCTCTCTCCCCGGACCTCTCCGTAGTCTTCCAACACCAAAAATGTACCCTGAAATACAAATCAATGACAGTACTCTTTACAAAAACAATCAGATTCATGGTTGTGGAACCCAGGGAAATATGTGTAATCTACTCAAAGAAACAAAAAAAAAGACTTAAGAACTTCATCCTTTAGGTAGGACTTTAAAATATAACTTTCTGCCCAACATCTTCCTTTACCTGTGAGGAAGACCGGACACTACACCATTGTACCTTTAGAGATTTTACTTCACTTTTGCACACACGTAGAATTATTGAGCTCTGGGTACCTAAAGCTGTGAAATTTTGAAGCGTGTCCAACTGCTTTTACAGGCATTAACTCCACTGGGAAGGTGGGTAAAGAAGAGTTAGTAATTTCAAACTGGATTATATTCTCTACATGCATAGTAAACCTTTTGTGAGTGACAGTGAAAGAAGAGAATTTAAAGGGCTTCACAATTTCTAATTGAATTAGAGGTCTTGAAACAATCATTGTCTACTTGTCTTTCTCAATAGCTCTTACTCAAATCTCTTAAACAGCGCTGGGGCAAACAGTACAGCCACAAGAATCTGAAGTTCTTCCAGGTCTTTTCACCAAAGGGAATATTTGAAAGATGTAGACAAATTCCATGAATTTTCCCCTCCCTATGCAAGTCCTGTCCACTGTTTTCCCCATGCCTTGTATCTGTGCACAGTTAGGTGCGTGTGTTCGTCCCCAGGATGGAGTGGGTGGATGTGTGAGGGCGAGTATGTCCCCCCGCTACCATTGTCCAAATATTTTAGGGGGTTATTTCAAAATATCAGCTAACTTTATCTTTCAGACAGGTCCATTAGTGCCATGTATTCTTCATGTTGTACACCCTGCCGCCCAGTTGTATCTTCCTGTTCTTTGCTTATGGACAGGCAAGCTCTTAATGAACTGGTACAGTTATTTTGCTCTTGTTCTTTCATTGACAACAAAGAGAAGGTGGAATTAATTCATTTTTGATAAATCACTTCTAGACTTCTGGTTATTGGTTTTTGTTGGTTTGTTGTGGTTTTTTCTTTTTTTCTTTATGCTGTTTGCACTTCGAATACACAACAGTAAGGATATTTTACCAGAAGTTTTCCTTGTCTCTGTTTCTGAGGGAGCAATGGGAGTTGTAATTAGCAGTAGTGGGAACTGACTCTAAGTGATAGACGACTCAGCACTTGGCAGTCACTTAAGCATTCTTGCCAAATGTTCTTCCCTCCATGATGTTTGCTTCATCCTGGCAACTTTCCACTTGCAGAAAAATCAAGCCATTTGCTGGAGGCAAAAGGAGGATTTGCTTGGGATGATGCCCAAATGCAAAACTCATATTTTAATTGAGGCCATTTTTTTTACCTGGAGTGAGGGATGGAACGTGTTTCTGAATCCAAGAGCAGATATATGGGCGTAATTAAGGGAGAGGGACGCTTTCCCGTGTAGTTCTGGGACAACACGTACACTGCATTCCCCGTGACACAGAAGAAGCCACGTGAATGTGCCTCAATCCCTACCCTGCTCTCCTCAATGCTCTCCCTAATGCCAATATAATCTTGGCAGCCTCCAACCCTAGAACACTGATCTGATTGTCTGAGGATCAGATATGTCTCCAAAATGTCTATAACCACTTGAGCAAGTCCTTTGTGCCAAGTTTTTTGTGGTGGATCTTACACATCGCATCCAGGCTCCCGTGACAGCATCTCACAGAATGAGAATAATAAATTTTTTGTGAAGGGAAAAAATAAGAGCAAAATGTTGTTGTACATAGTACATTGCATGTAGTGTGTCAGGACCCTGGAATCAGGTCATTGCTTGAGAATGACAACTTTCATTAAACATCTGTAGATTAGGAAATGTGAAAACTCTGGAGAACAGCTTGGAAATGCACAACCCAAACTTTGCACTCTCTGAAGGCAAACCAAAGGGGCCCAGGATGCCTGAAGCATTGAAAGCTAGGGATTGCCAGTATCCGTTGTGCAAGGTCTTCAGGATGAAAATCAGGATCAAGCCTTGGCCTTTAAATAATCTTGGGGAAAAAAGTACATCTCGTCTTAACACCGTGGCTAGGCTGTTTGCTCCTCTCCCCGCTCCTGAAGGTTTCCCCTCCTGTTCTCATGTGATTTCCACGCTCCAGATTGATTCAGGCGAGGTTGCGGTGAGGGCTGGCCTCCACCGGCGGTTGGTGTGGCCTCCCGCGGGCCGCTGCCTGCCCAGCCATGGGGGTCCACGGGTGGGGAGGTGGCCCTGGAGGGGACGGCTGAGGCCACCCCACACGGGGCTGGGGGCGCTGGGTGCAGACCCTCCTCTGTGTTTCACAGTATCTCTGATGCCATCTCTCCCAGGAGACCCCCAATAGTCCTCCTATCACAGGGTTGTCTCCTCCTCACTGTGTAGGAACCTCAGTCCCTCGTGTATGTTGGCCCCTTGCCAGTTCATCCCGCACGACAGCAATGAAAATCGAAGCAATAAATTGAAGACCCCCGAAATCTGGATCTCTGCATTCAGTGAGGAGAGAAAACTCCTGCAGCTAACTGAAACGAGTGCAGACCCAATGGCCCTTACATCTTAGCCTAGGGGAAAAAAAAAGAAAAAAAAAGACTACAAGATTTTTTTTTAAACTGCTAATTGACTAAATATTTCCTCTGCTACAATTAAATGAACGTAGATGGGCTTCGCTTGTGGGAAGCTGCTTCTTTGTCATCTCCTGGGGGCAGGCCTTGTGAAGCAAAGCTTTCTCAGGCCAAAAGCGTTGCTAACAGGTGGACAGCCATCTTCTCCCGAAAGAGCTGCTGTTAACATCGTTCTATTAATAGAATTCGCTGATCATCCTCAAACAAGGGCTCTGCTGAAAAGGGAAGTGAAGTAATTATCCGACTGTCCAAATAGAGAACAGTTTAAATAGAGAAGAAAAACCAACACACTTCATCATCTTCCCATTTTACAGTGGTAGTTTATCATCATGAGAGGCAGGGCTTTACATTGGCAGGCTTTATCTGAAGGAAATGAAAGATGGAAGGGCATCAGGCACTGCTTTCATTTTTGTTCGAGGCTTCCTCTTCTCGGTCTGAAAACTTAAAGATAAGCTTAATAAAAGGAGATTTTCTCATAACCAGAACCAGCACCTCCAAAATCACTGTTTGCTGTCAACAAGACTCAGACCTCTGTGACTCTGCTGTGGGTGGAAGAAGGAGTGGCTGATTTCTTTGAAGTCTACTGCCAGCAGGCTGGATCTGGTCAGGAAACAAAAGCCCAGGTATGTAAGTGTCTCTTCTTTGGTTTCTGCTCTTCATCTCTGAAACTGAGACTGGGCCTTCCATCTTTCTGGTTTGTTGTCTGCTGCTTAGCATTTGTGTGTGAAGCTCAATGACATTTTATGCTCAGGACACAGGTTAGATGGTTAAAGCAAATGTGGTAAGGTGGTTCAGAATTAAACCTTTAAAAGCTAAACTACTAAAGTATTTCAAATACTAAAATATGCGTTATGTTGCAATATTAAAAACTGGCTTCTGTCTTATTGATGAGATTATAACTAGTTGGACAGAAGCTATGTGCATCCAACAGGGTGTCAGTCTTTGGCTAGCCATGAAAATGGCTCCGATATACTGTGCAAAACCTAAAAGGCCACAAAACTAAGGGAATGTCGATGGGCAGGAAGGGAAAAATGGTCAGGGAGCTTGATAAGGAATGGGAAACATAGACATATTTAGATGCCATGAGATCTTTTATGCAGCATTTAATTATTTCTGGCTTACTTTATTCCTGGTTTTGAGAACTGTTAACTGAAGTTCAGTAGGACCTTCACTACTACTTAAAGAGTACCTTTATGCTGCAAATGTGGCTGCTCTTAGGGTATTTCCTTCGAGACCCACCTCCTCAGCCTCACAAATGAACCTCCTTTTCTCTCTGTCCAGTTAGGTACCTGTGCTCAGAGGCCACCTGAATGTCTGAGTGTTTAGACTGGTAACATTGTTCAGTGAAGAATAGAGGAGTAGTAGTTTTAATTCCTTAATATTCAATGCTGTGCAACATAAGAGGCTTACTTTGCAGTTTAGCTGATGGTATAGTGAATCACTGTGATTACATGCCATGAAACACCATTCTGTCACGTGGACTGTCACACATAATGGAGAATTATTCAGGAAAAAGTAAAAAATAACCCAGTCGGACCACTGATTATCCCAAAAGAGACATATGCACTCTTTCATTCTATGGAAGACCAGTCTGAATTATTTAATATTCTTTTTAAATTGAGAAAGGCACTGACTAAAGGAAAAAAAAATGTTTAAATGTACATTAATCTTTTGGATAGTTTGGATTCCACATCTAGATCCCGGCTTTTTCACATTGAATAACTAAAGATCGTGAAGTCATTATCCACTTAGCAGAGATTCAAAATAATGATGTGCTCTAGGCAAGGAAGGTACCACAGGATTTGCAGCTTTAGTGTGGAGCAGATCTGTTTCAAGAACATCAGGAAAAGACTGCTCCATTTGGCAGGAGCTTCAGTGGGTCTCTTATTTGTTGACATGAACGTCTGGCATTGGGAAATGCACAGAGACTGGCATCTCACCTTTCATTAGATTTGTCACTCTCTTTTCTGTCTCTATGAAAAAAGTGGAAGGGCTCCTTTTTGAACTGTAAAAAGGGGGGCTTTCCCATTAGACTGGTGAAAATTCTTTACTGGTGATTTTCCATGCTAATTACATGAGCATTTTTGTCCCTTTCCTCCATTTTTAAATCAGCAAAATGAAAAGCAACAGCTTTCCAGGTTTCAACATCTTGGGTTTTGCTTGACTAATTTAAATTTCCTAGAGGGGAAAATGGAAAACATCCAACTAAGTTCAGTTGCCAGACTGTGGCCCCTCCTTTCAGCTCAGGGAATAAAGTCCCCTCCTGTACACTCATGTACATGTGATTTCATCTGTGTAACGTACTTCAGAATTGCACTGCAACAGGAACCCTTGCTAGGCTAGAAGAAGCCCATGAATGACAACAGGCCACTTGAAAAATCCAGTGCTCGGGACTTGTTACAGCATCTTGCGCTCCCCATCCGGAGTGAGTTCATTCATAAAACTTCTCCTTGTTCCCTTTCTAAACCACTGGTTCAGCGTCCCTGTTTTCAGATCTGCAACCCACTCTTGGTTCTGCTGGAGAGTACAGAAAAGCTTCTGAGGGACTTGAGGAGCTATGTGTTTAAGTCAATGCATGTGTTGTATTTGTTTTCTTTTGCCATATCAACATTTATGAAATACAAAATTGTTTACCAGGGACATAGTAATTAAAACATTGTATAAAGATATTATGTGAGGAGTTTCTACTACCTAGAAAAACTGAGGTGTGGGCTACCTGATCATGGTTATTATCTAAAGGCTTTGCCCTAGCTTTGTTTGTCACCTTGGCCATGTGAAAGGCTCATAACTCTTCACGTCCAGAGGAACTGTCTCAGAAGCAGAGGTGACACGTACTCATACAAGGGTGCGGAGATTGTGACTACCTTGGCCACACTTTGAATAAAAATAACTTTATTTTCCTCCTACCTGTATGGCTTAGTAACCAGAGCTCATGAGCTCTGCCCACCTCTGGGGATGTCCTGGGGGTCGCAGCACCTTCCCCCAACCATGCGTGGGCCTCACCAACCCCCTACAAGACACCCTCTGCCCTCCCCAAGGGGCCCTGGGGCTCCCTGGGGTGCTTTGGGCTGTTCCTACTGCTGTTTTCACCCCTGTTCCTCTCCCCTCTTCTGCCAGGCTGCCAGGCTACCTGCCTATTTTCAAGGGCAGGCCCTGGTTACTTTCCCTGGGTTTCGAAGTGCTGGTTTCTTTCACCAGATCTGACTTTACCTGGTCAAATGTACGGGTGGGGAGGAGAGCACTGATTTGTGCTCTTGCGTTTACAGGAGAGACAAACTTCTGTGTATTTTTCCCCACGTCTGCAGGAACCTGTCACTGTCTCTTCACACGTAGTGACCATTTCCAGCCTAACCCCTGCCACTTCCTACAACTGCAGTGTGACCACCTTCAGCCACAATAGCCCCAGCATCCCCACTTTCATTGCGGTTTCCACCATGGGTAAGCAGCCCTTCCCTGCTTTCTTCTTCCTCCTCCAGCTACAACATCTGTTTCTCCTTGCTTTCTAAAGCTGCTCTTGGTAATGCTGGCCCCAGGGGTTGTTTGTATCATGGAAAGGCTGCCAGATGTGGATGGGATGGGGAAGCAGCTTCAAAAAGTTCTCAGAAAAATCCCCGCTGGGGGGGGTTGACTTGGAAAAATAAAAACTAGAGGCTCAGTTCTCTACTGGGTTTTAGAAATCAGGGCCCTAGTTTGTGGCATCAAGGCTGAACGTCAGGGTACTGCTTGATGACATTTATGGAGAAAAATGTCTTCTCAGCCAATCCCAAACAAGAGGAAAATCACATTTATAAGCTGCTAAGGCAAAAAAATCGCTTTCTGCTTTCGCTGAAGAAGTGGAGATAGGGTGAGAGAGAAGGAGAAGGGCCACTGCAGGATCTTGAACAGTCACACCCCAAAGGGGTAGATCCTGATGGAGGCTCCCCGGGCATGTCACGAAGCCTGGCTCTGTACTGACCCTGAAGAAAGAATATCAGTATTGAACTGCCCAGAGCACTGGACTTCTCTTTAAAATCTCCCCTTCAGAGTATCATCTCTGCTTAGTTAGGGAGTTGCGTAGCTTTAGTCACCGGTCCTATACATCATACACCACTCCATGCTGGAGTTCAGGGTCTGATACTTAGCTTAAAAATCTCCATGATTTTTCATCTAAAAAATGCTTCTCTAGACAACTGTGGATGTAAAGTTATACTGACCAAGTAAAGTAGAGAGGGTTTCTTATATAATGAGCAGGACAGGGTATCTGGTCTCATAGTAGTACAGTCGATAAGCATGTAATATGGAACAAAAATAAATCAAGGTTTTGTTACTGAGAGTTGATTCCAGCTCTTATTTAAAACAGACTATTTTGTTAAAATTTATTTGCCAAAATAATTAATCAATTTCAACCCAGTATCTTACAGAGCCTCAGCCTGTTATTTTGCTTTTGGGTCAGCAAAGGTATTGATTATTGTTGAAGAACAATTTCAGAGTTGAAATGTGCTTTGGAGACACAGATGATGATGAATATCTGTATTTTATATTTCCTTCACCCTTTTCTCTTGTGTTATGAATGTCAGTTAAAAAGGAAAAAAAAAAAAAAATCAGAACATGCCAAAGTTTAACAAAATGCCAGAGTGAAGTCATTTCCCCACAGAAATTTTGTAAGAGCAATGATTAGTCAAAACCTCCCTTTATCTCTAGTGGTAGATTTTTCTCTCTGTAACACTCCAGGCTGAATGAAATCAGTTCAGAAAAATAACATTATCAACATTCAGGGGAAAAAAAACCCCAAAACTGTCAGCGCTTCTGAATTGAATAACCAGGAGTCCTTGTTTGTATGTACAGTCACCGAGATGAATCCCAACGTAGTGGTAATCTCTGTGTTAGCCATCCTAAGTATCCTTCTGATTGGACTGCTGCTGGTGACTCTTGTTGTACTCAGGAGAAAACATCTACAAATGGCCAGGTAAGTCCAGATGTATGCTAATTCCAGACAACAACAAACACATCATGCCAATAGTTGCAGTTGAGAATGCTTGTGTGCATGGGTGCTGCTCGAGATGCTTGTGAACAGGATACCTTCAAAATAGTTGTCTTGCTGCTGTTTAGGAGTAGCATGTCTTCTCCCTCTACCTACTTGCATTCTTGACCTGAGTTATACGCTCGACCTTTGTCTCATTTTCAGCTTTGCAAGATTGGGCCTATAGGAAGTGCCATCACTGATTACAAAAGGGTTGTGTCAGGAACCTAAAGAATAATTAGGATCTGAGGCAACTGGACATGAGCAGGACACCAAGATGCTTTGCAAATCTTTCATATGGTTTGGAACAGGAGATTTTCCATATCAACAGAGAAGATGGTTTGTTCATCAGGTCCAGGATGCTGCATTTCAGAGGCCATGTAAGGGCTGAGCCCTGGCAGCCAAACCCCTAGGACAAGGGAGGATGTGGCCAGGGCCCTGAGAGTCTCTCGCTAGAACATTTGCCAGTCTGCCCCAAATCCTGGTCTTCCAGTTGTCCAAATTCTGCATTCATATGGGCTTCCTTCCTATGGGAACTGCAGCATGGGAAAGAGCGTACGGGGTCACCTAGATCTTGTCTTTCTATGCAGTCAGGATGCAGCCAAGTATACAGAGACCCACAAATCCAGAAGGGATCTCAGGTCCTGCTGTTCACCTATAACATTAATGATCCCAATTTGTTGTGTCGTACAGATGAAGGGGAAAATTATCTTGTAGGAGTAAGCCTTTTTTTACCTGCGGTTCCTTCTGCTATCTGCACCAATCATTTGTACCTGAATATCGAAATTCAATTTCCTTTTCCTGGTGGTCTTACCTGTAACAGTTCACATTAATATGGGTTATGTTATGGCCTGAGTGAACTGTGGAATTTTCTCCAAACCTGTGGTGGTTTGTGGTTCCTATGTGGTTCACCTCCTGGTTTTGGAAGTGTCCTGGAGTATTCATCCTTTTATGATCTATGTAATATATTTTATATTCATTTACTTTCCTGTGTCAAGAAAGGAAATGACTTCATATAAAAAAACTTATGTGAAGAATCTTGCACTTGGCTACCTAGCAGACACTGCATTTTATGTGTTGTGTCTTGGCTATGTATTCCATGCAAGATGACCACATCACACATATTTTGCAGGCTATCTCCTTCAGCGAACGTTATGTGGTTTGTTCCTTTTACGTGTAACTGGTTCTGTGAAAATCCCAGCTAAATTAATTCTCTTTCATATTTAATTACTGTGCAGGCAGCCCAAAACTTTTTTTCTCTTCATCACTGCTTCTAGTCACAGAAGATAAAAACCCCAGAAGGAAATCAAAAAAATAAATCCAGTAAGAAGCTGCAAGCGATTGTTTGCTTAAATCAAGGAATCAAAAATAGTCAAGTCAGTTTATCATTTGTAGCTGAAAATAATGGACTTGTAATAAATGTGCTGGAACATTATTCAGGAAATTCAGGTTTTTTTCCACAATTATTTTGTGAACTCAAAATTACCAAGATTCTGTCAAATGGAGACAGTTATACATCTCCGTAGAGTTAGGATAGTGAATATTTAGTATAGAAAGGTAAATATTTAGCATGTGTACTGAGGCCAGCAAGTAGCGCTAGTGCCAGACTATAGAAAGCCCAAATCTGGACAGAAGATGAGGTCTATTTGAGATCTTTATTAGCAACTTCTCCCTTGTTTCACTCTTTTTAAGCGTTATTAGGAAACCTGATCTCAGGTGGTGTTGAACATCTATTCATTTGGGTGACTATGTTAAGGGATTTCAGTTATATTTATCACAGATTATCTCAGACCTAGTCACAGATGTGAGTGTTTGGCACTTCTCTGCAATTCTGGGAGTTCTCTGTTACGTCATTGCAAACGTTGTGAATCCAAAAATGGTAACTTTGTACCCAATGGTCTTCCTGAAACAGGGAGTGCGGGGCTGGAACCTTTGTCAATTTTGCATCTTTAGAGAGAGATGGAAAGCTTCCCTATAATTGGTGAGTGCTTGAAGCAAAGTTTTTAATTATGTTTTTCCCCATCTCTGCTTTTGGCAAATATGATCTTTAATCTTAAGTGATTCTTTTTTATACCATCACTGTCCCTCTTTAAGATAAAGTTACTATACCTGTTATTTTAGTATTTTATTTCTTGAATGATGACTCAAGACTATGTATTCTGTCACCTGCTATGTTTAGTAGGGAATGATATATATACATGTCAACCAAGTTGCATAGATGTGTTTTGGGAGGACATTTTTTTTCCTTTCTCTTACAGACGTGTTTCCTAAAATAGCACAAGTGCAGAAACTTGATCTATAAATCCATTAGCACTTCCATAGAGATATATTGACATCCAGCAGTAAACTTGCCTGTAGATGACCAGTTAGCAACTCTCTTCATGCAATGCCATTAATTAATCTTTCCTTGCATTGCAAGAGAAGGACAAGCCAACTCAAATATTTACTGTAACTTAATTTTCAGTGCTGTTGAAAAGACTCGAAAAAAAATCCGTATTCTTGCTAGTCTAGAAAACCACCTACAAGAGTTGCAGGCACCTACTATGGACTCCAAACCATCACTGACACCATCAGCTGAAGAGAAGTATTTGAACAAAGAAAGTCTGTAGGATTAGCTCTTATAGAAGCAAAAGGGCTCTGAGAGCTACCTGACTGGCACCAGTATGGTCATTTCTATTCCTATTTTGATAATCAAATGGGTGCTAATGACTGACCCAAGGTTTACTGTTTTGTTATCAGCAATCTCTGCAAAAACCTCTTATCTTTCAAGGCAAGTCCAAACACAGGTATTTAAAAGTATACTGTCAGCCCGATTCCAGTATGTAGGAAAAGGAAAATATGAGCCTTGGGTTTACACCCATGGTCAGCTTTGTTGCCAGCCAAGAAGTTGGAAAGAGGAGTTGGTGTGCAGGGAATTTCTTCCATGATCTCAGAGGACACAGCCTGCCAGCAAGGATGGGATTAAGGGGATGAACACTGCACCACAACAAGCCTTTTGTTAATAAGCATGCAAACTGAACTAACAAGCCCAGCAAATCTTGTCAATACCTCACTGTGCTGCTAATTAACTAGATATTAAACAAGCTTCACTTGCCTGGTTTAGCTTTAATAGCAGCCAGCTGTATGCAGTACAAACTAATCTCTCTTTCAGCTTCTCTTGCTTAGACTATATTAATGGCAAAGAAGGCAGAAGATCAAACACTCGTGTTAATTAAATATCCAAGCTTGAATCAAATGATTGAACTAGCAACAGATGTTATTAAAACCATAAAAGGTTTTTTTTAGGGGAAGGGGAATTAATTAATAGGTTTGGATGTGAAAGTGAAGGTTCTTGTTGCTTGATTTGGTATATGTGTATGTATGTGTGTGTATATATGTATATATGCATATATGTATACATACATAAATGATGTTACAAAAATATAAATTGGGGAAAATATCTCCACAAATTTTGGTAACTGAAGGCAGCGTGCCCTAATCTTATGGTTCTGGCTTCTCTGAGAGTTAGTAAAGATATCTTGTTTTGTGTACCTCTGTTGTCTAATGTCAAGACCAGATTCACTGTCTGTCCAGGCAGCCAAATGGAAAATATGGCCCTAAAGACAGGTAGAAGGATTAAGAAACTCATTTTGCTTGGGGTCATTTCAGCGATCTAGTAAGGGAGCTATGGACATATCCACTGATTCCTGAGGAAAGCTCAGCTCAGCAGAGTTTTCAGGACTTGAGCAATCTCTGCACCTCTTTCTTTTAATTAAATAAAATTGTCCAGTACACCTGAGCAGGAGGTGAAAGACTATATAATTCCAGGAAAACAGTATTGTACTTATTGGGCAATTACGTATTTTTCATATGTTGAATGAAAGCAATTGTTTTAGATGTCGGAGTTCCTAATCTGTGAACAATATAAACAGGTCTGCAAGCACGTTAGCCTGTGATTTGATAAAGTGTGGAAATCTCTCATGATGATTTGACGATGAAAGGAGACCCAGGTTTGAATAATTCCTTTTGCCTCTGTAGGCAAGAGGAAGTAAAAACCTCACTTGGAGTTTCCCAAAGGAAAGAGGAGTATTCCGGCAACATCATCACTTGTGTCTTCTAAGCCTAATGAAAGCCTCTCTGTGGCACCAGAGATCTGCTTATGGAAAACCAAATTTCATCCTCAGTCCAGTCCCATAGAAACCCTAACAATGGAGAAGCCCTAAGGTCCTGACGCTGCAACCACTATGGCATATGATTAACTAGAAAGGGCTCTCACTTCTAGCTGACCCACACAATCCCTACCAACACCTGGGGAAGGTGCCCTGCAGAAACTGCGCTGCCCATATTTTCTTCCGTGGCAAAACTCATTAAAGCATAACTTGGAGTTTTCACTGCGTGGGCAGAAGTTTCCCACCACTGGTTGGATGATTAAGATTAGAGATGATTACATTTGACATGACTTGCTTATCAGGGAAAACACAGTATCTACCGACTTCGTAAGAGCCAAGAGCACTGAAAAAGGAAATTTCACTTTGTGGTTCCTCTTTAGAACAGTTGTAGAAGGATGATATTGCTTTTAGGACAGCAGATTTTCTGATGGGGAAAAAACATGCTGAGGGTGTATTTGGCAAAAAATCTTGCTACTGGGGCAATTTTTGTTTAAGTTTCATGAGTTTTTCATGTTTGTAAAGTACCCATAGCCTACTCCACCAATAGGCAGAACAGGCCTGAGTGGGTTTCCTGGATTAATGCATAGCAGAATCTGGTAAACAGGTTGCAAATACAGAAGTTTAGAATGATTTTGTACCCAAATTTCCTTTAGCCACAATGAAACCTGCTGTGAATTGTGAATAGAAACCACAGTTAGAAGAAGTTCAAATAATGTTTTGCTGAAAACCTAGGAGACAATTTAAAGCACTTAAAAAAGGGACTCTGCAAAATGTTATATGGATGTTTTCAGAACTCTGGCTCAATAGAGGGTATTAAGACATACCGGAATGATCTGAATTTATCTCTGATACAGATGTTCTGACATCCACAGGATCACTTGCAAGTGCAAACGTATGAGATTATCGTAGTTGTACATGGTAAAAACAAACTATGTCTGTCCTGAAATATCTCAAAACATCAGCAAATAGACTTAGCACCACCTACGTAATGGCCATAAACCTCTGGATGAAATTTTCAAACACATTTTACTCTCTGAAAATTATCGACTAACATTGATTTAGAATAACAGGCCTGAATCAATACCATAAAACACATTTATTTTGATCATATAGAATTTTATGTTAGATAGCTGAAAATCCTGCATAGGTTGTCAGGTTGAAGAGTAAAAATTCTGTGGATGCTAATAATATTCTTATGAAGTAAGTAAGAGGAAGCCTTTATGGGTTTAGCTGATTTTTAAAGTAGAATTTGCTGATCTCCTGATTTCTGTTTGTCTTACTAACTCTCCTCACTTTTTCATCTTTATGTATGTTATTTATTAATGCTCACAGGCGTAGAAGTGTATTTGCTTTCCTAACTCTGCTACCCTCATGCCTTTGGACTGATTATCTTTTGGCATTTTATATTAATCCTTGGTAAGTGATTTACTTGTTTTTCCATAAGCAATGTGTAAACAATGTTAATTTCTATTACATGAAAAGTGTGTGATACCTTTGTTTTCAAATGGGTCAAAGCTTTTGAAGATACAATTTTCTTGTACTAGAACATGGATTGGAGAGGATGTGGGTATCAAAGTATTTGCTACCCTGCTTCATCTAGTCTGTCTGTTTATGCTCCAACCCATTTTAGTATTAAAAAGCTAATCTTACAGTGGTCATCATATTCATCTCATTGCTCTATTTGCAATTTTTGCCACTTCATTATAAGTCCTGGCTTCTTCTGTCCCAGTTATTCATCTGTTCATCGCCTGGCATTGCCGCCTGCTGCTGCTGCTTCTCTATTACTAAAATTGCTTGATCGTGCCCCACCTGTTTGGTGTGTGACGTCAAATACCTTAGTTTTTAAAGGTGCAGTTATGCTCCCCTGACATCAGTAAAAGTTTTGCTTTTGGAAACAACAGCTCACTGAGAATCGATACAAATTAGCAGTCCCAAGGTGTAAAAATTGGGTCACTGTGTGCACGTCTCTGTGTGTATGTGTGTATATTTAATAGTTTAGTCTGTAAATAATTTATAAAGACTTAGTAAATAACTGATTGGTTTTTTTCAAAATACCTAACCAACAAAGCCACAGGGTCTACTTAGAACCAGAACTGTTTTACAAGCCGTTTAACAAATAATTATAATTGACTATGACCTAAAAATGCTTAATTTATGTAAAAGAAACTTAAGTTCCTGATGGTCTTGAGTCCGAGGTATAGTGATTTACAAAAATGTGGTACCAAAGTTAAGATTTACTTTTGACCAAACTTTCTCCCCCGTGATACCGTACGGCACCAAAGCCCTGGCAGGCAGTCATCGGCATCTTCAGCATAGGGATTTCTGAGACTGGTTTTCCTTGGGTCACATTGGGTCTGTAGAAAAAGACATCTAAATTTTCAGTGGGCCCAGAAAAGAGTGCATTTATGTAACTAAAGAAAGGTCCATTTCTTCTCCCATGAAAATAAAAGCATGTTCTCCACACACACCCAGCTGAAGAGCAGACGAAAGTCTTCCACATCTCTCCAAGGCTGATATTCTATTGACTTGTAACTTGTCTGACGTAAACTCAACTATCGGAGCTGCACAGTGATGGAGGATCAGGCAAGCAGTTTATTATTGTGGAGGTCATACTGATCTCTCTTAACTCTCTAATGGTCAAGAAGCCCAAGGTGGCCACTGTCAATGGCACTGCTGCAAAAAGTCGTCATCTTCTTTTGCCCCTTTGCCTATTTTTGTTTAATATGCATTAATATGCATTAATGCACCTTTCCAGATGTGTATCTTTTCCAGAGGTTTCCTCTTCAATCAAGCTACCTAGTTTAGTCTAGATGACCAAGTTCAAAGGCAGTGAAGATGAATGAGATGAGATTAATCCCTCTCTTTGTATTTTAATCTGTAGGGTAAATGGAAGAACAGATGAATCACCAGCTAATGTTTCAAATGTCTTTGTTTTGCACACAAGTTGGTCAAAAACATTTAGGAACATTGAGGAAACAATTGCAATGCTAAGAAACAAAGGCCTCTTGAGACTATCAAAGCCCAAGAAATTGTTGCTGAGAAATGGATGTCAATCATTTGTTTTATTGCCTCTTGAAGCGTTCCTTGGAGAAGCATTCTTAGAAGCATTCCCATCATAAACAGCATTTAGATATTTTTTTCTTTTGAAATGAATTCCAGTGTGCCCGACATTAAAAGGTTTACCACGGTCACAGGGGATAGAAATGTGTTGAATAATTTAGAGAAATAAATTTTAAGATTTCATTGGAAAAATTTATTGAAGCTGCAGAATAAATACTACTAGGCTATGTGGATAGTACACATGAATGTACAGATACTATACAGATAGTATCTGTATAGATAACATGGTAGGCTGAAGAGGGTTATAATATTTGCAGAGTAAAGCTTTGCAAAGTAAATCTCCACATTAGTCTAAAGCTGGTATTGCTATAGCTCTTGTTAACTCTGCAGGCAAAGCTCCACATCTAAATGGAAATGTACCTTGACAAGATAACAAAATTACTATAGGATGTGGCTGCTTCAAAAACTGAATATTTTGTAAAACTTAATTTTGGAAATGAATTTTTTTTTTTTAATTTAACTTCTGAACTTAGCAGGGTAGAAGAATTTTTAATATTTCTTTCTGTATATTTTCATTGTTTTAAATTAAAAGTCTTCACCTTTAATTTACTAATTGCAGGTGTGACCCAAATTATCTAGAAATCATTTTAGTATCATAATGAAATTAAAAATGGCATCACTATAATGTGATGAATGAACAGATATTGTTTAATGCCCAGAAAAAAAAAAATGACAGTACTGAAATCCCTTCTGAGTATCTATTTGTGCTCTGTGGCTGGTTTAACAGAGGGGATCAGTGTTTTCAGACCTCTAGCCAAATTATTCCAGGGTGTTCACTTTGTGCATTTAATCTGATTGATTGCTTAACTTTTTTGTGGCAACAACAAAAGGAACACACATACGTCCTCCAAAAAAACACACGGTCGTAATTAGTGTAGTGCAGTTCTTAAGTCCATATCTTATGGGTTATACTGCTTAACACGCTCATAAGCTTGCTCGCAACTGTCACTAGTGAATTATATCACTTATAAATCATGTGAAGACAGTGTATTACATGACTGGCATAATTATCTCTAGCTGTTAAAAGTCAGTTAAAATTATCTAAGCTTTAAGCTTGAGTTCCGCTGAAGTCAGTAGGATATTTGCCATTGTCTTCATTGATCATCATAAGTAGGTTATGAAATGGATGAGAAATAGTGTTCAGGCCCTTTCCTTTTTCCTTCACCCTTCCTTGAATTTGCAAATGGTGGTTATCTCCCTTTACCCAACAGACGCTTCTTGGTTGCTCTCTAGTGTTGGCATCCAGTTTCCCAGCCTGCTAGAGCAGGAGTGGAGCAGCCCGGGGAGCACCATGGTGCCCCGTCCCCTGCAAAAGCACAGCCCCCTGCCAGGCTCGGCCATGCTTGGGCCCCGGGGACTCAGCCCCAGCCCACCTGAAGCCAACGATGCTGTTGGGTCAGGATTTGTAGAGGACCCATTGCTTGTGTTGGACACAGGTTTTCCCTTTCACAAGCAGATCATTCTCAGAGCCACAGAATACAAAACACATCCCACTGGTGTCAATGGAAATTTTGCTATCAGTTTAAAAATGTCCAATATATTATCACCAATCTCATCCTGAGTATGATGGTGACCAGAAAACATACGTTCTTAAATCAGTACTAACTTTGAATAAAGACTATACAATAGTTTAATGAATGAAAAACACTTCTTTTTTTTTTTTACAGGAGTAAAAATGGATTAAAGAAGAGAAAGCTGACCAAGTACGTAACTTCTTTGATATTTAAAGAAATAAAAAAAAATATCACCTTAGACTAAATATGCATTATGGAATACATGGTATAGTGATATTGCAGTTACAGATATAGAAAACTTTTTGGTAAACACATTCTGAGAAAGATGTCTGAAGGCAGAAAACAAACAATAATCGGTCAAAAGCAATTCTTCTCAACAGATAGGTTGTGGTAAAACAGCTCCTTACTGATAGAAAATTAGTCTTCGGGGAAAAGATCAATTATCCAACTTAGTGATTCCAACAGAGCTTATCCTTAGTTAAAAATGACAAATGGTGAAACACTGGGATGCATTTGTTCCTAGTGATATTCCCCTCTTGACATGAGGCTCTCATTACGGTTGTTGCTAGAACATTAGATCATTAATGCTAACGAGTAAACAGGAGTAATTAAGTGGTGATAGGACAGGTTCCTTTGGGCATATTGCTTCAAAGTAAATGAAAAGATTACTGTGTACACGCTTCAGTAGCTTGTAAATTAGAGCATGATAATTAGGTGAGGGAAACCTTTTACCTGTGTTTCGTTCTTCAGAGTGTTAGCCTAATTATTTCTCCGTTATGTTCAGAGGCTGTGCTAGTACTAACAGACAGACCCTCACCTGGCGAATAAGTGTGTAGAATGATGGGAGTCGCTAAATCAAGGCTAATTTATACCTGCTGAAGCTTTGCACGGTTTTATATGGTTATATGCCACTTTTTTTAGCCACCATCTCTCTGGAAGGAGAATTTAACCTCTAATGACAAATGTATATAGTTGTCAAAGCCAGCAGAGGAGGCAGTCGTGGCAGTGGCATCCAAAATGCTATTTTAAGGGATTTTTTTGTGGACTTTCTAAAAAAAATCAAAACCTAAATATGAAATCCATTTTTCTGCATGAGCAAAGCTCAGATGGATTTAAAAAGTGTGTCTGCCAGATGTGAAAATATCTGAAAGCAACGTTTTACATGGCACAAGAGGCAACTTAAATGAAGCAGCAGCTGCCCTGGTGCCAGAAGCACACTGGTGGGGTGATACTGGGAGTGGGTCTGCGACGGGGTGCTGGATCACCGCTTATTGCACTGCCATCTGTGCCTTGGGGACATACTCACCTGCAAAAGCGGTTCAGGGGCCAGGCAATCGTAGGAAGGGTGGATGGGCCATTTCGCTTGCCTCAGACCAGTGGTTTCCCTCGGATAGGACAACTCCAGCCCCCCCAAACCAAGGTGCTTACTATCATCAGCACCAGCAGCTGCAGCATTCAGCTCGCCCAGAGGGATCAGCACCCCTCTGTCAGCCTCTCTTTCTAGTGCCGTTATGGTAGGATGCAGGTGATGAGCAATATGCCGACCATTTGGTGGCACTGAACCACAAGATTTTTCTTCCTCTTTACTGTTGCTTTCTAGCATTAACAGTTGCAAATACATATTCATGACTTGATAGTATCCTGGGGGAAAATAGAAATAAAATGCAGTAAAAAAATTTTTTTTCTTAATTTCTGTGTGTTTTTCTTTTAAAGCCCTGTCCAGTTGGATGATTTTGATGGCTACATCAAGGATATGGCCAAAGATTCAGATTATAAATTTTCTCTGCAATTTGAGGTAAATCTGCGGGGACTATGTCCTCTCCTAGCTGCCATGCCTAGATCAGCTTTTTCCAGATATCAGGTTTGCATGGCGTGTTCCTGTGCTCCGTGTTGTTTAATGTGCGCTGTTGCTGGGTGGGTCACCTTCGCTTCATGTTCTGCAGAATTTAAAAGTGGGCCTTGGTGTCATTAAAGACTGCATTTAGTAAGCTGATTTGAGTGACTTATCACATTCAATCCAAGATAATTGCCAGACCAACACACTTCTTTTAAGTTTAGGACATGCTGGCAGCCTGAATTGAATTCAGGATTTCAGTGCCTTTATTTTGTTTATTTAATGCCCTTAATTTGAGGGGCAGCACTGGAAAGAGAAGGTAATATCAGAAATCTCTGTAAGAGCAAGGAGGTTTCTCTAAGACCAGTTCGGGTACGTTCTCTTAACTACCCAGAATTTAAAGTCAGTTTAGTAGTATAAAACTAAAAAGCTCCTATCCTAGAGCTAGCTCCCAAAGTTTTAAACATGGAAGGGGGGTGGGGAGGACTGTCGGGGTGTTACCACTGTTCTGAGTGGCGAGCATATTCCCTTTCTGCCAGTGAAAAGTCCTCCGATGCATTATATATTAGACGTACCTTCTGAAGGTAATGACTAGCAAGATCTTCCAAGGATTCCCTGGTATCAAGATCAAAAGCCAATTGAGGATTTGAAGAAAGCCCTTAAGTGCGGTGGATGACCACCACAGAATAACTTATCAACCCCTGGTTTGACACTATTTTGGCTAATTAAGTGCGGGTGGAGAGCAGCAGTCTGCAGTCACAGCCTTGGAAGGCAGCAGTGCGTTGGCAGCATCAGCAGGAGAGACCACATCATTGCTCTCTAGCAGCTTGGAGCCAAACTCAGAGGCATCAGATAAGGAAAGTCAGTGTAATCCTGCTGTCAGTTTATAAAGTGATTTGTGAACATTTTCAGTCTGGTGCCTGCCACGAGTAATCGCTTCACAAAGAATTATTTTTTGAGCATTTGTGAGTTTGACCTTGGTGTTTTTCTTTCTGTTATCCCAGGAGCTAAAACTGATTGGGCTTGACATACCCCACTTTGCGGCTGATCTTCCCATGAATCGCTGTAAAAATCGCTACACAAATATCCTGCCATGTAAGTACAATACATACAGACTCCTGCTAAAGTTCCTCGAGAGGGAAAGAAGAGTTTTGATAAGAGAATTGGAGACTCGGGACAGATTTTCTGACTGATAAAAGCCTGGTCTAAAACCTGCCCTTAGAGAGAACCAGGCAATAGATGGTTTTTGTTAGCTTTGAAGAGACGTAGCTTTCTGGGGATGTTTATCAAGACAGGAGTTTGGAGGTGAGAAACGCAAGGTCATTTCTACTACTGAGTAGTGTTACTATATTTTTCTTACAATTTTAACGAAACTTAACAGAGCCCAAAGCATTTGGAGGGTGTATTTTGCAGAACAGTAATGATGGTGCATCCATGTAGCACTTACTGAAGAAAACATTGCTCTCTGTCAGTAAATACGAGCACTGTCTATTTAATAGATTTTTTTTCCAGTTTTTATAACATTAACTTTAATTTTGCCTAGTTGGAGGTGAGTGCTGTGTTTGAGAGCCAAACTGTATTTTTCTTCCTTTTACAGATGATTTTAGTCGTGTCCGGTTAGTTTCAATGAATGAAGAAGAGGGATCTGACTACATTAACGCCAACTACATTCCTGTGAGTAAAGAGACTTGGTCAGTGTAAAGAACAGTCCCCTGCACAGCAGTTAGAGCGTGTCACCTGCAAATAGCACAGTATCTCCTGGAAGCTCGATCATGTTCTCATCATATCCTTCAGCTTCCAGTATTTTGCTTGCAGGGAACTGTACTTTTCACCAGCCATCAAAAAAAAAAAAAAAAAAAAAAAATAAGAAAGGAGTATGGGGAGATTTTTGGCAAATTTTGCCACAATAGCACTGGGTGAGATGTATGTGAATCTTTGTGAAACCTAGATTGGACTGGTAGAGAAATGGGGAGGAAATGGTAAGTGGTCCAGTGGCTTTTCAAGTCAGCTAGGAAAAACATAAGAAACTTCAAAGAAATTTTTCCAGGTTTCTACAGCACATGGAAAAAGGATTAAGCCAGACACTCCACAACTGTCAAAATGCACACAGCCCAGATGGTGCGTGGAGGGAGCTTCTGCTTTCTGCCTCCTCTCTGGTGCTCCCAGTGTGCCTCCCTCTGCCTGGCATAGAACAGCCATTTACCAGGGACTAGCACCCAGAGTTTTAGGATAATTAAAGTATACACAGAGCTGTAGTTAAACAGTTTGATGCTGGGCGTGGGTTAAAACCTCATCAGCTCTTTCCACTCTCGCCTGAGCTTGTGCAGTCGCTTAGGCTTATCCCTGCCATTGCCGCAAAAGTTTGCCCCTCTGTTATCCCCCGCCTTGCTGTGGCTCAGTATAAGCCATGTTAGGGAGAGCAATGTCCACTGGGTCGATGTGCGTGGAGAGGCGGCAGGACACTACAGCATCCATTTAGAAAAAGACCTTTCACTTCGGAACCATAAACAGATGAGCATTTCTGCACCCTTGCCGTGAACAGAAGACAGAACTGGCTCTGGTTGTGCTGGAGAGAGCTGAGTCAGCATTATGGAAAAGGGAGGAGGCCTCAGATGAGTCCGTGAAACCATTTCTTTGCTACTGTGGCATTGCCCATGCATGTACTGCTGAGCACATTGCCTGTACTTAGTTTCTATATGTCAAGAGCATGAACTGAAGCTGCAAGTGCCTGAGCTCACAGTGAATCAAGAAAGAAAAACGTTCCAGTGTTCAAAAGCATCGCTCACAACTCAGGAAACTTCTGTGACATGGGATTATGGGTAATAGGATTTTATGAAGCGATCCTTTTCAGATTGCTCAGTTCTGCTTTTTACAGTTTACATCTCTTTAGTTCTACTTATAGCATAATGCTGACCACAGAAACTGGGACAGACATGTCATCTTAGTGCTTGGCTTTTCCTGATGACTGCTTCTCCACTGAGTACCTGCCTCCAAACAGAGATACTAGTGGTGATCTTTGTCTCTGTGTTAATAGAGATTTGACACTTAGGTCAGACATAGCCCATGCAGACAAACAAACAGGAAATTCTGTGCAGTGCAAAAACTCCGATAGAGCTGACTTCTAGAGATGTCTGGAGGAAACCATTTATGGAAAGTGCTCCCAAATCACTAATATTTTTACAATCTGCATACTGTGGTGGCACAGAAATTGCCCAATTTACATGGGATCATGCTGCGTGTTGGACGTATCTTTTGCTCTTATTAGGAATATCAAATATGGTTTTGATGATACAATCTCAGCAAGTATGGTTATAGCAGATGCCAAAATGGCCATTCTGTTGATCTTTTATTATAGTCTTTATAACGGTCTTTTGATTTTGGAGAGGGGAAGGAGTCTTTCCAACTAAAAGCATGTTGATAGGGGTAGGGGAAGGAATAAATGGATATAAAGCATCTGAGCCTCAATAAAACATAGCAATTATAATCTGTTAAGGGTGTTGACTCAGCATGTTCTCTATTATTTTAAGCAGAATTCTAATTAATATTTTACTAATTTTAGTCCTTATGACATAAACACGTGCATATAATCCTGTTCATTGCTACGTTCCGTTTACATCAGCGACTGAAAATCACCACAGGCACTGCTTGGGATGAGTAGGCTAAGTGTCTGTAATGGGTTTTATGTCTATAACTAAACAAACCCTTAAATTATGAAATCTGGAAGAAGCTGGAACTTTGATTTAGGATTCTTATTACTTGGTTTTCTAACATTGCCTTTCCTGCTCTCTGGGCAAAGGATCTGTATAGTAACAGCTTCATCTTCTGTCCTTCATTCTAGATTGCTTATACTTTGGGAGCATCAAAAACTGGCAAAAGTTGCAATCTCAAAATAAATGCAAAAAAAATCATGAAGTAATTTCTTTATATTAGAAATCACTTTTAAAAGTACAAATTGAATTTGAGCAAGCTAAAAAGTACGTATGCCAGAGCAGATATGTGTTCTGAAGCAGTAATCTTGGTGGTAAACAGCACCTGTCTCTTTGTTTCTTAGGGTTATAATTCACCCCAGGAATACATTGCAACCCAAGGACCACTGCCAGAGACTAGGAATGATTTTTGGAAGATGGTTCTCCAGCAAAAATCTCAAATTATTGTTATGCTCACTCAGTGTAATGAGAAAAGAAGGGTATGTAACAAAAACTTGCACATAGTATAAAAGAAACTACACTGAAAATACATTTATTTTCTGATGAGTGAATTTCTTTGCATGGTTTTCTGATCATGAGGCAGCATCATAACCAGACCTGGAATGGCACTTCATTCACTTATGGCAGGCATTTCAGGATGATTAAATGACTAGAGCATCTTTCACATGAGGAGAGGCTGAGAGCTGGGACTCTTCAGCCTGGAAAAGAGAAGGATCAGGGGATCTTGTCACATGTATAAATACGTGATGGGAGGGAATGGAGACAAGGGACCCCTCAGTGGTGCCCAGTGACAGGACAAGAGGCAATGGGCACAAATTAAAACACATTAAATTCCATCTGAAATCAGGAAACACTTTTTTACAGTGAGGGTGACTGAGCACTGGCACAGGTTGCCAGAGGTTGTGGAGTCTCCATCCTTGGAGATATTCAAAAGCTGTCTGGGCATGGTCCTGGGAAGCCTGCTCTAGGTGGCCCTGCTTGAGCAGGGGGGGTTGGACAACCTCCAACCTCCAGACCTCCAGAGGTCCTTCCTAACCTCAACCATTCTCTGATCCTGCGCTTTTAAGCTTAAATAATAGAAAATACAAGTATTATGCTTTACATTTTCCTTGGTATTATAATAGAAATATTTGGAATATAATTTTTTTAGATGTATATTCTTGTTCCTCATGTTTTGTTCCTTTTAGACCTGTTCTATTAGGAAAAGTAACAATCTACAAAGACACTATGTATTTCCATTCTTCACTATACTAATGCTACCCTTCAGAAAACCAATGTATAGCTTATGTCCACAGTTACATAAATAGGAATGATCAGGCTGAAAATCATTGCAGGATCTATTACCTCTTATTGCAGCATCAAGTAAATAGTGCTGTAGACATTTCTAAAACTGAGGTTCAGTATACTTTTGCTTGTGCTTTTTTATATATGCATATATATATTTATATAAATACAACTATGTATGTATTTATTTTCCTTTCAGGTGAAATGTGATCATTACTGGCCTTTTACAGAAGATCCTGTTGCATATGGGGACATCACAGTGGAGATGCTGTCTGAGGAGGAGCACACAGACTGGGTTTATAGGAATTTCCGAATTAGCTATGTAAGTGAAACATTTCGCATGGCCCTACTAAGAGTGGGAGTAATTTCAGTCCAGCCTCTTAACTTTTGTCCATTTCTGGCATTCAGTGGAAAACACCTAAAAGAAAGATTGATGGCCTTACCCTCACTCCACACAGGCAAATGGCTAAATCACAAAACTTTCCCTTAAAATTGTCTTCTCTGTGAATTTCTCAGCAAAATGCAAGACTGAAACAAAAGTAGTACCAGAGTTCTGGACAGTTCTGTGGTGCCAATAATTAGTGACAACGAATGTGTAAACTCCTTTTCTTTATCTCAGGTGTATCTTCTTGCTATAAGCTATTCAAAACTTGAAAATACCAATGTAGAAATTGAAAATATTTTTCAAAAGGGCAATTTTGCAATATTCATATATTCCTATGAAGTATTGAAAGGCACGTGAGAGCATGTGATTTCCAAATTAAAGCTGTTCGGATTTTCAAGCATTTCTTTCTAGCTTTGTTTTCTGCACGAGATCAGTGCAGCCACCAGCTCATGAAGGAAAGAGTAGAGATACAGAGGGGACATAAAAAAGCTGGGCACTGGCACGTCAGCATTGGCCCAGGACCTTAATCCTACTCAGTCATGCCTCACTGCGTTACAAAGTGCGTACAGGGTGCAGGCTAGGCGTGCAAACACATAGAACACAATGTGTTGGGCTGTTGGCATCCATTGAAAATAATGATGAGACTGCTGTTTCCAGTTCAGGTAAACTGTCCTTTACCAAACCCAGGGCAGCTACTTCAGGGCCTTTTGTACTGATCTCATTTTTTAATATCTTTTGCCTAAGGATCTGCTGTTGCCTTTGTCTGGAGAGAGGTTACTGCAATAGGGTTATTCAGCCTGACCCAGCATGGCACATCTAAAAGCATTGCTTGCCATGGGTCTTGGTGATGACACCCCCCCACCCCTCCCCATGTTTTGAGTTCCTTTAAGTCTCAAAGAGAAAATTAATTGTGTTGAGGATCTTATTTCACCTAAAGTCACTAGAGTTTTTAGCATTATAAACGTTTTTTATAATAATGGGTATTTTTCTAAATATTTCCTTTGCCCCTGTAATGACTTTTTCTTCCTTTTTTCTTCTCCTTTGAAACTTGAAAAGAAAAAGTCTCAAGAGTCCACTCTTGATTGTCTGCCAACAGCGTTCTTCTTTATCTGTGGCAAAATGAGAAAAGGAGAGGGAATGGAATAGAAAGAGGAAGAAAGCCTAAACTTGAAAAATGGAACAATTCTTGATTTAAAAGCAAAATCAAATCAAACCACTATGAGGAAAAAAAGCAAAAAACAAATCTCAAACCTAGAAACAAGAGTTCATGCCTTTTTGATAATGCTGACCTGATTCCTCCTCCCCTTTTTAACCAAATAGCATGTAAATTCTTTGCCATTTTTTTGGCTGACTTTACTTTCTTAGGCTGCATTTGGGGAAAAAAAACCCAACAACAAAGTGACAAAACCCCCTCAGTCTGACTGAGCGTGACTGCACTGTTAAAACTCCTGTGAACATGCTGCTGTTCTGCTTTTCCCATTAGGCTGATGAGGTGCAAGACGTGATGCATTTTAACTACACTGCATGGCCAGATCATGGTGTCCCCACAACCAACGCTGCCGAAAGCATCCTTCAGTTCGTACAGATGGTTAGGCAGAAATCAGCAAAGAGTAAAGGCCCCATGATCATACACTGCAGGTAAATGCTTCAAGGAAATGGAGAACTAAAGGTTGTAACTCATTAAATAGATTGGGAAACCATCGGAAGGAGAGATTTTGGGGTTCTGCTTACCTGTTAGGTGGAGATTGTTCTCTTTGGTGTTAAGGGTAAAGGATTAGTCCCCCTCTTTGACTACAGTGGGGGTGGGATTTCAGCCTGCAGCCATAGATATGAAGGCACTGCTTTCTAGAGTCGAGTCAGCTCTTTGGATGTTATAAATAAATGGCTTCAGGAGGCGCAGCAGGCAATCCTGATTTGCACCAGCTCAGAGCCTGCCCATGCTCTCTTATTTCGACACCTTCACGATACGGATGGTATGGTCCAGCCAGCAGCCTACCGCAGCGTGCTGCTCCCCTGCAGAAGCATGTCTCTGCGCAGACACTCCTCCTCTGGTCACTTGGCTTTCCGTACATTCGGGAGGTGATCTGAAGAGCGCTATCCTGTGCTAGCAGTAATACCAGTATCCTATGATAACAGTTATATGGGTTTTTTTCTTTTTTTGGGAGGAACGTTGTTTTATATACTATCAGATTTCTTTCTTGTGCATCATTTGGCCTTTTATTAAGATGCTCACTTACGTGGCTTCTCTGGGGGCAGCTGCTATGTTAGTGATGATATGATACCAGATTGCTTCCTGATGCAACTCTCCCAACTGACTTCAAACCTCTTTGTGGCTCGTAGTGCGAGAGCTGCTCACAACAGATTTCTCAGAAGTATATAAATATATGGGTTGCAATGGATGAATACCTGTGCATTATGGTGACACACTCCTAATGGAAATCAAGGCTTGATGAGATTAATCTCAGCCGACCCTACATCCCGCACCCCAGAGGCAGCAGTTACGCTGCTGCACAATGTGTCAGCACCCTCCAGCGCTGTCTTTCCTGGTGCTGATGTGATGGCCAGCACTGACTCTCCCTCTCTCACCACCACTTTGCACACTTTCTAAAGCTCCTTCCCAGAAAACAGTCTTTTATAGCAATATCATTGCTAGTTTCCAGATAAGGCACTTACTTAGTGTTCTACTGGAATGCAAAACAACAACAGCATTTGTAAAAGCAGCAAATCATGCAGCCCTCCCCTGTAACTTAATGGAGAAATTCATAGGGGATATTGTTCTGGGAGTCCTAATATCAAGAAAGGTGCTAATAAGACAGGGAAGAGATTTATATGTAGCGTTGTGAAATCAAACCCCTTATATACCACTTAATTGTTCTGGGAAGGAATAGAAGCAAGTGTCAGAGAGCTGGGCAACAACCGCAGTATTTTCTTTTTAATTAGGGTGCTTCTAGCAGCAGAGAGAGATATTTTCAGATAGTATTTTTAGAGTATACCGTACGTCTTAGACCACATAGATTAAAAGTAACAACGCTACGAAATTAGTGGAAGGGGGGGAGAAAGAATGTATTGATCAACTCCTACAGCAATTGTTCTCAAACATTGAAGGAGGCACAGAATGAATTTATCAGTTAATGAATCTGTCAAATAAATAGATCAGAAGTTCCGTTGTATTCATCTCATTCGAGATATTGACGCTTTTGTTAAACACAAGCAAAAAAAACCCCAAACCCTGTTTTGTGACAGTGATGTTGAACTGTGTTGAGATGAACTGTTAAACTTTATTGCAAATACTTTCAAGGCTTTTCTGAAAAATATGACAAGACAGCAGAAAGAACTTTTGCTAAGACACACACTTCTGTCCTTAGTAGTGGGTATGGTGTTGGGACGCTATATGAAACTCTATAAAACCTCTAAAGTCACACTCATAATGAAATCAGACTTAAATGTTACACGTGAAATCACAATGCAAAGAATCAACAACTATATCAAAACAGTGTGTCTTTTTTCTAGTCACTAAGCTTCCCTTCGCAGGGGATGAAGATTTGTCAGCTGAGTGGTTGCTGACTATTTCTGTCTCATGCTCCCAAGGCAGAAGTCCTGGAGTGTAGACTCTTCTGGGTGGTTTGTCCTTCGAGGATGAACTGCAGTAGTGCAGTGCCTTTGCAAAGCCGAGAGCTTTGCAGTGTGCAGAGCTGCGGAACTGAATTGTGCAGGTTCAACGCCAGCTGCGCCTGTGGAGGAATCCCTGCTGAGCAGGTCTCTGCAGTTACGGCTACCGCCCCTGTTAGTTAGAGATGTCTCATGAAATCTCTGAGGGGAGGAGTAAAAGTAGGAGGAGCAGACAGCTAAGGGTGGATGAGGGTGTGCATGCACATTCTGCGTGTGAGTGCATGAGGAGGGGTATAGGAAGGTGACATAATTGCAGAGCCATCCACTCCATACATTCTGCCTAAACAGTGGATGAAGGGTTGCATGGCATTAAATCCTACAGATTAACCAGCCTGTCTGACCTCAGATTAGCTACATCTGACTATCACAGCTGCAGGGCACCTGCTTTTTGCGGTACCACTGATTTTCCTGTGTGTCCCACCAGAAAAGCCTGAAATGAGATGCATGTCTGTGTGTGTTGCAGTGCTGGAGTGGGACGAACAGGAACTTTCATAGCCCTGGATCGGCTCTTACAGCACATCCGTGATCATGAGTTCGTAGATATATTGGGCCTGGTGTCTGACATGCGGTCCTACAGAATGTCCATGGTGCAGACAGAGGTAAGATCAGTTCACTTCAACACTCTGAATGGATCTATTTCATACCTCTCTGTAGCGTGTTTATGTCCAACGACTGTTGTTCCCCTGAAAGCGTGCAAAATAGCTATGAATAGATACAATTAAGTTTTCATCTTCATTGTGATATTGTCACTTTATTAATCTGCTGCATAGGTGGGTCTGATAATATATCTACAGTCTCACTGATGTCTTCCAGAGGGGATGAGTTATTCTCACCTTCTGTGAAATTAATATGCAAAAAATGCATTTGAAGAGATTAACATATGAAATTTTCAAACCATTTTGAAAAGAATTGGGCTTGCTGAGGGGATTAATGGCTCGTGAAATGATATCAGTATGGGACAGCCATTCACGCTTGTTCAAGAGGGTATCATCTGGCCAAGTGTAGGAACTCAGTTACACAATGGTAATACAAATAACAAGCAAAACAGACAAAAGGATTGTGAGTCTGCCAGACACCCTCCTTGCCCCTCTCCCAGCCCAAGATTTTTAAGGCAAATGTCAGGAGACTAGTCATATTGTCAGAATATATAATGGAAAAAAAAAAATCACAAACCCTTTTTCCAAAGCAGAAGCTTTTATGTGTCTGAAACCTTCCCAGTTCCTCTACTAATGAGGGAAAGATTTCATGCCTGTTGTACTCTTCACTGGCTAGACACGGTATAAGCTGGCAACCTCCATAGAGTTGGAAGTGCCACCATCACTGTTTGCAGGCTATGTCTGGCAGGTAATTTGTTGCCAAGGATTGTTGAATCCAGAGCAAAGCAAAGAAGATTTAGCAGGGAGAGGAAAGGAGGAGGAAAACCTGCAGTGACAACAAGTAGCATCTAGAAATGAAAAAAGGTCATTATTCTCAGACCATTCTGAATCATTCCTATCAAACTAGCACTTTTCCTCGCAATTCACCCTATTAATCCAAAGGCAGATCCTTATGTAAACACCAGAGAAACAAATCCTGATGGTTGATTTCAGCTACAACTGTGTTACCACTCCGGCTGCTCCAGGCAGTGGCCAAGCCTGGCCGCAGAGGTCACTAGGTGGCACTGGCACTTGGGTGCAGAGGCCCCCAAAAAGGCTTTCCTTACAAAACCTGAAACCACACATAACTCACCCGGGTTCACATTGCCTTGTACACTGGAAACTTGGCAGTGTCTCACTGAGCAGTTTAAAAAACCCAAATGGCGCAGGCCCAAAAACGGGGCTAGATTGGAGAATACCCTGAATTGAAACCAGCCACTCCATGTTAGTGGGTGTGAGGAAATCCAGGCGTTGCTGTGGTCTGAAACATGCTTCAGACTCATATTGATATCTCCTGGCATCAGCAGACCACTGGGCACAGGGGCTGAAATCCAGACTCAGGTTTTGGGACAGTTGTTTTTGCTTGAGATCCACTTGCTCCCTGTGCCTAGTGCACATAAAGCTTAGTTTAAGGATTCATCAGGGTTGGCCTTCTCTCTCTTTGAAATCTAAAAGTCATCGATTAAGGTTATTCCAAATTGAATTACAGTGTTTAATCTGTATGATGATAATGCTTAGAAAAGCCAGTCCATAACCAAAACCAAAGATAACCAGAGTCTTGTTGCACAAAAACCTGTCCACAAATATAACACTGCATGTGATCGACCCAACTTACTTACAGTGTCATTTGCACAGAGGTTGATAACTCCCCAAATAATTAACTGCTCTGTGAACAAAATCAGGTTTCAGCTTTTTATTGGTAAAGTCGTCAAGCACTAAAGAACATGAAGGTCATTAAAATATTTCAGGTGCATATGTGGCATGGATGCAATTTGTTGCACATAAAGCATACAGGTACCTTTCTGGGAATTAATTCATTTTCAGGCAATATAAAGTAGACCCACTTTAGCTCAGATCCTACTGAACTATTCCATTCCATTCCATTCTGTTCTCATCTCCCATCATCGTTCAGGTTATTAATAAGTGACTGTGATGCCAGGGCAGCTCAGGCAGATTTTGTGCTTCCCCAGCTGCTAGCTGTAACAATTGCAGGCTATTATTTTGGGAGCTGACAACTCACTGTACGTTGCGAGGGGCTGAGGAGGGAGAGACGGAGAAGCTGTGCAGGCTGTTACTATGAACTGTCTTGGGTTTTTGTCGTGCTTTCTGAGGTGCAAAAATGCCCACTCATTTGGTCTTTTCTTCCAGGAACAATACATTTTTATTCACCAGTGTGTGCAACTGATGTGGCAAAAGAAGAAGCAGCAGTTCTGCATCAGCGATGTCATATATGAGAACGTCAGCAAGTCCTAGTTCAGAGTGACAGGTGGTAAGTCAGGCAAGCCCAGCCCTGTGCCATGCCCACAGCCTCGCATCCCGGCTGCTCGGCAGCAACCGGCATCACGGGTGTTTGCTCCAGG
Source organism: Fregata magnificens (assembly GCA_013389945.1). NCBI lineage: Eukaryota > Metazoa > Chordata > Aves > Suliformes > Fregatidae > Fregata > Fregata magnificens. The sequence continues at coordinate 509,709 of WAAD01016226.1, forward strand.
AGCTTTGCTGGCCGTTTGGAGCTTTCTGGGCCTCATCCCCCTCTGAGGTGACGTTCACACGGAGAGTGCGAGGAAAGTCCCTCTAGCCTCTCACAGTAAATAATCCACTATACTTTCCTTGGCACTGTAAGAGCACATTGGCTCACTCGTCATTCAGAGAAAAAGAGAATCTGGAAATCCTGAGTGAGCCATCTAACCATTCCCTGCCACTTGTCCTAACACTCCTTACAAAGCTTAAAGAAGGGGAGGACTGTAATATCTTCAGTCATTCTCAAGTCACTTGCCAACTGCCAGGTTACCAAGGCCAGCAGAGGTTTGGGGACGCTCTGCCAGCACTGCTGTTCTGGCAACAGAGCCTGCTGCAGGGTGAGATGGTAACCAAAAAGCTCTGACATGAAACACCGGGGAATTTTTTTCATAAATCTAGAACCAGGGAGCAGGAGGGGTCTCAAACTGGTATTACCATTATCATACGCGAAGTGACCATATTGCCTTTCCGCGGAGCCCCAGTTCCTGACCTGTTGCATGCAACCAGCCCAGCCTGGTCCCCAGCTGCAGAGCAAAACATGGCTCTGACCTATCAAGAGATTTGCTGGTGGGGACAAGCTGTGAGGACATACGTCACTGCTGTTTAAGCTAATGAACTTTAGTTCATTAGGTGGCAGTAATAACCCAGCCATAACCTTAATATTTGCTTTTGGGTGAAGCAGGAAGCTACAGATTTTCAACGCAAACTGGCTTCTCAAATTGTTGGTGGAAGGCTGGGCTGTGGGCACCAACACCAGCCGTCTCCGCTGTGTGTCTGTGGTGTTGCACATGCGCTTTTATTAGCCTCTGTGTATGTCATTCCCCTGCCTGTAACATGAACCCTGATTTGCCTCACTTCTTTTCCTAATGTTCAGGTAGTTTACTGCCTAATCTTGAGTCCCAGATCCCAGCTGCTTGTACCGGTGGGCTGCAGTCCCACCCTGTATGGAGGGCTGGTAAAAATAAATGCCAAGAACCGTATTAATTTCCTTTTTTATTTCTAAAGCATTCTGTTTGTTCGGTTCCAGGTAAGACCATGAAGCACACCCATCTTCTTCCCTTGCTTCTGATTTTTTTTCTTTTGATGGTTTGAACGGCCAGTTGTTCTGCCACGAGAGACCGCTGTTTTGCAGTACATGGACAATAAAAGAAAGAAACTTTTAACTTTCCGAAGCACTGGGGAGACAAAGCCTTAACGAGCCTGCGGTGTCTTTTGAACTGTTTGATTTCTGGACATTTTTTTAAAATACTGGACCAAATTCAACAAACAACATGAAGGAAAAGACACTATATGTGCATAAAATAGATTGCTCCAGAGTGTTGGGTTTTTGTTTGGTACTTTTGGTTAATTTTTTTCTTTTTTTTTTTTTTTTTTTCCTGTGCAGGTTGGGCTTAAGGTTAAAGTAAGTGCAATATTTTTTTAATGGTTGACTGAAGAGCTTTCTTCATGTGTCACTGGTCTGTGCTAACGTCCATAGGAGAGCAGGCATTGTTAGTATCTAATAATACCTCATTAGTCAATAGCGAGGCATGAACATACATGAAGAAATCTGGAGATTGTGAAAAGGGGGTGGGAGGGTGGAGGGGGGGTTGCTGGGTACATGGATTTGACTGTTTCCTACAGCACTGATGTACATGGGGTCTGGGGGGAGCACAAGACCCGAGGAACAGACTGACAAGCAGAAACCCAAACCATGAAGCCTGAAGCTGAAGCAGGCAGCCAACACTGAGAGATGGGGTGGTTTCAGTTCTTGACTGTGCTACTACTAATTAAGCAGAGGGATTGCTCTTTTCACCAACCTTTTCAGTAATGCCACTGATCAGGCTCTTGTTTTAGATGAATCTAATCAAAGGGCAGCTGAGTTTCAAGCTGGGATATCTTAGACTCCATTACTATAGCACTAACTCTCCAAGCAGTCTATGGTGCCTATACCCCTCAGTCATTTGTTTATTATTTTTAATAAGTAAGCATTAACCCTGTGTAAAAACGTGAAGCTGATTCAGGTTGGGGAGGGGTGGAAAGGAGAAAAAAAAAAAAAAAGTGCTTTAATGGATGTAACTAATTCTCCAAGCCAGGAATTCACGATGTTACAAAAACAAGGTTTTGGCATGTGGAGGGCTGGTTATCACTTTATTGCTACGAGGCTGCCAAAGCTTCAGCATGGATTCCTGTAGGGGCTTCGGGGTCAGGGGAGGGGGCTCTTTTCTTTTTCGCTGTCAGTTTCAGTTCTAGTCAGAATAATTAGCTATATATATATTTTTTTGTCTTTGTATAATTCCGGTACATCATTGTGTATTGTGACATGGATGCTGTCAGAATGGATGTTGATGGCATTTTTGTAACCTGTTGCTTTGTGTCACCTCATTGGAAGTTAGCAGCAATGGTACTCAATGTAAACAAAACAAACTTGAACTGAAAGTAAACACACTGGATTGCTTACCTGTGAAGAAGTCACTATTAGCAAAACAGCAAACGCACCCGCATATGCTTTTTATTCATTCATCCCGGAGCCTGCTATCACCTGTCAGGGTACCAAGGTGTAGTTCAGTAGCTCAGCTACTTCCAGGAGCCTGATAACCTCCTTCAGATGATATTTGAATTTTTTTCTTCCAAAGAGTTATTCCACTAGCAGGTAAATATGTTTATATTCCTTTAATATCTACTTCATCATCATGTTGGTTACAATGGAAAACTTCCTTCAAACTATCCCATACGTATTATGCAAAACTGCATAGACTTAAGATAATCCCCCACATAAAACAGGTCCTTGTGAAGGGTACTGAAGAAACAGGACTCTACCTCTGATTATTACATGGGTATGATATGAATTGCCCCCCCCCCTTCTCTTTCCATGAATCTATTGCAACTATTGTAACTATCTATGCAACTATTTCCAAAGTTTCCACTAAGCCCAGTCCTAAAGCAGAAGCACTATTTCTCTAAAAAAAGATGCATAGAGATGGATGCAAAAGGCCAGAGAGATCTGTCTTCAGGGAGCGGATTGCTAACAAGAAAGGCTTCAACGGTACACATCTCTCTTATTTCACCAGGGCGCCTCAGCTAGAGGGCTTGCCGTTTCAGTAGGAACACAAAAGATTTGTCTGGCCTAATCTGAACAGAAAACAGAATTATAAATGAGCACTTGACCATTCAGACCTTGCCTGCATGCTTTTTTTTTTTTAAATATATTTCAGACTTTCATTATATGTTTACTCAGAATATATGTTCACATCTCTCTAGAGAACTAGCAGGGGAAAAAAGAAAAACCCACAAATGTCCTTGCTTTCTCATCTACTGCCTCCTCCCTCCTGCTGGCCATTGCCCATCGAGTCTACATTTATTCTGTATCAATCATAGACAAGAGTAAGCAGATTACTTTTAAAACATTCACGTGCACACAAAATATCACAGTGTGAGCTGGCTGTAACAGAAGCTTGGCTGAACATGACAGGGTACAAGATAGCTGCAAAGATGGCAAAATCGCATTGTTGCAAACGATACTGCCAAAACAGCCTGAATACTAGACAGTTTTTGAATGCATGTCAAAAAATTACTCTGTTTGGACAGTAATAGGTGTGTATTTTTCCTTTGATAGCTACTTAATCACAAAATCAATTACAATGAAAAACTCCTTCAGAAAAATACCTTTTCCTAACCCATCTAGTATGCAAAACTGCATAACTGGGTGTGTTGGGATGGCAGTGGAAACCACCCCTCCCAGAGTTCAAGACATAAGTAAAGCAATGAAAGAGTCTGGGAAACACGAGAAGACTCATGCAGAGCCTTTTAGCCTGAATCGACATGACACACTTTTGGTTTTACCTTGTCATGCTCCTTGAAAGAATGTCCAAAAGAACAATGTTTTGGATTCATGCTGCATGTTGACAGAGTTTCCAGCATCTGTCAAAATAAAACTCTCAAGTCATCGCAGCTGTAAAGCTGTCTGAAGCATCAGGTTTTGTAATAGTTTTTTTGAATTATGGGTTTCGTGCCTATAGCTCTGCTGATGCCATAGATGCTCTACATTGATCTGCTCTTACAGCATCTACTGACCCAGATACATGTAAAAGCAGCTCTGCACAGCGAGTGACCATCAATCGAAACTAGGGCAGGTTTTCTCCTTGTTGCCTCATGCTGTGCATGCTGCCATGGGAGGAACAAACAAGTAAACGTAAGGACATGTCTTAGAAGAGCTAAGAAGTTTAGAGCCATGTGTGAAAGTCCTGTCTCTCCTAGCCCGTCCTGTGCAGTGAGCCCTGACATACTTGGGTCTTCAGAACTGTCTCCTTCCATCCTCACACAAGGATTAAGACTGGTTGGGAAGCCTTACTTGTGCTTTACTTCATTTTACAGGGTTTTTTTCCTCCACCTAAAGAAGACAAAGTCGCCCCTTGTCAAATATTCAACAACATAATCGTACGCACCAAAAACGGCCCTTCCCTCCCTCCTCGTTCAGTTCATTAACCACAGAGTCACACCACCTCCCTCCCACACCTAACTTTTCAAAGGGCTTGTAGGAAAAGAGTCGTTTCATTCAGGCAGGCAAAGCTGTTGCTTTCAGCCATTTCTTGTGAGAGGGCAACATTGTTAGTGCTGTTGAAACGGATGGGAGCCGGGGGGGGCGGGGGTTGAGATTTGCTGCTGCTGTCACAGGGAGCAGTGGCGGCTAGGAAGCATCTAGGAAGTCTTCTTTTACCTTCTCTTTTAATCTACAACTATTATCAAGAAGTAGAAGCACAGACTAATATCTTGATACTGGTTGTGATCTGGGTGCTGAGGAAGCAGTAAAGGGCCAAAGTTGCAGCCTAAGCACATAGCTTCAGAGAAACTGGAGAAAGATACTGAAGAAAGATACTGAAGAGCCGAAGGCAGCTAAATAGGCACTTATTAGCTAAAACTAAAAAACACAGCAGCAGTAAAAATTCAAGACGTTTGTGCAATATTTAAACACAGAACCCAATGCACGCTTACAAATTCCCTCATGTTTGCACTCTACATACATAACGCTGTCGCTTGTATGTGAAGGTGGGAGGCTGAGCCCAGAAATAGTCTCTCACATACTCTTGATACGTCAGACTTGATCCTTAGGCAGGGCTGCTTGTTTCATGTTTTAGACACTACACAGACTTCACAGTTGAGGAAAAACATCACAGAACAACTGAGCTCCTATAAAATGGTGGCTTGGCCAGAAACATTCCCATTCATAACCATGCTTCCCTTATTCATGAGATGCAGCCCAGGAGAATCAGTGGAGATACCTGCGTGAACAAGGGTCTGGTATTCAAGCTATATCTTGCTTCTGTATACGTCCTAAGAACCTGAAAACTCAAAACGCCTTCAATTCTCACAATTTAAAAAAAGAGATCTGCTAGTTACAGGCTTCCTAATTAGAAGGACTTAATCCACATCATGTTAGTTATTCATGGGTTTCTGATTGTTCCCTTGGTTAAATTAGCAAAGTACTGATGTTATTGTCCAGCAAGGCACTTCCAGGGACACTTTCAGAGTTTCACAGACACTGATGAATACACTTAAAGTCACTGGGAGCTCTGCACATTTCAGAATATCATATCATTTTGGATATCTACCTTCCCATAAACCCTTGGTTTCCGCACACACCAATAATGTGGAAGTCTGCACTTATTTCCCAGCCCCCCCAAACCCACCAACTTTTATATAGGACAACGCTTTGGAGCAATAAAAGTATGTATAAAAATCTCATTTATAGATCACAATTTGTCTGAGCATTTGAATTGCTAGATGGTAAGTAAACTGTTCCAAGCATCAGTATTGGTTAGAAGTGTTCTTTATGAATTAAATGTGAGGTTTCACAGTGGTTTTTTCTCCCCATGGCATCCCAAGGGAACAAGCAGACTAAAGGAGTGGGAAGAGGTGCCTTGCTGATGTGTGTGTTTAGAAAGCATAAAACTGCAGAGTGAACATACGCTGCTAAAACTCTCTCCCGTCACCCAGTTAAAAAGGCAGACTTGATGGCAGAAAAATAGCAAAGTAGTTCCTATGTTACCAAACACAACTCTTTTTTCCATATCTAATAAGGCACTTCTTGACATTTAAAAAACTTTTGTTTCCTTTTCAAAGAGACTTTTCACATAACAGATCTTTCCAAAATATTAGTGTAAAAACCAAAATCCTCACGGCTCAAATCCAAAAGAAAACATTTTGAATTTAACACTGTATTTTACCACTATTTTCATTTAAGACACTGAAAATTTTGAAGAAAACATTTTATTTTCATTTGATGAACCCCAAATGAGATCTCCTTTTGATTTATCATAACTGTCAACAAGCTGAAAATTCAAAAACTGCGCAGCAGAGGGGTGACGCTCCCTGCAGTGCCTTAAACCATCAAGGAAGTTCCAGCAAAAAGGGAAATATCTCCCTTAATGCCACTCAGATTTCACAGACTGTAACTCAGAAATCATAAAGTCTAGTTCAGCAAAGTTAAACGGTAAAATACAACTCATGTTGTACTGGGTTGGTAAGTCATTAGTAGTTAATTTAAAAACTATGAAAAACCCACAGAAACAAACCAACCAACGCCCAAACCCCCAGATTATTCTGCTTAGCCCTTAAGTATATGGAAGGGGTTTCCCGTTTTCCTCCCCAGTATCTCCAAAGATGCCTCTGAGCACACTGACCACATTCAAACTTGTCTGGCTCTTTCTACACAACTTAAGAGCTACACAGAAACCCAGCTTCAAAAACCCACTTGTGAAGCCACCTCTTTTCTCTCAGAGATGAAACATGGGTGCTTCCTCCAAGACCTCCGCATGCCAAACTCCACAAAGTCTGAAGAGTCTCAGAGCTGATGCCTCCTTTTGGGCAAAAGCAAACCCTCTGCCGAATGCTAGAACAACCTTGCAGAGAATACGAATATTGGCTTCTTATTTTGGTAATTAACAGGGGAACAAAGGTGCAGGTAACCACCACAGTGTCTTTTATGGAATCAGACATACTTTCCATGAGAAAATACAGTGACTCTAATTTTTAAATATGAGTTTCAAAGACCTTTTTAAAAGTTTCCTACTCCTCTACTTAAAAGTAATGAAGCGTCTATGTAAGGGTAGCTTCAGATCTTCCTTTATTTTCTTAGTCATTCACCACCCAGCGTAGGGGACTTTGCTGTGCAGCAAACACTCTTCAGGCCAGGTATGGACGCTTACTAGAGAGCGTGGGGAAGAGGAAATTTTAAATGTGAATCAGAGAATACATCAAGCCTTTGGAGGACTGGGCTTGACCTTTAATGATAGGACAGGCAGTGAGACAGGCAATTTTCCCCCATAAAGTTACGTGTATAGGTTGAATGGATGCAGTTATCATGCAGGTGTGCTGGTTCAAATGTTTCCTATGGGGAGAAAGCAATCAAGAATCATCTTGTCTTTCACTGGGTAAGACAAGAATCCATTTCTTAGTGATTGCTATGGCAGTTGGAGTCTTCAGTCTGGGATTCGCCACTTCTTGACCCATTTCTGGATAAGACTACATTTAAATGACAGGTGTAGAACCTACGTACTTTTCACAGGCATAAAGAATACATATTAAATGTAAAAATATACATAGACACATAACGAACACACAGAAGCAGCGTTTGTAAGGACATTTACAATAAATGGCACTAAACACCTTTATTAAGATTTTTAATTTTTGTTTTATGAAAAACGAATAGGATTCTTTTTTCCTTTGTACGCAGAGGAAGAGAAAACTAATGGCAAAAATCAAGAACGCTTTCTTATTTCAATACCATCTTTGTAGCCACAAAGATACAACTATTTAACAGACAAGAAATACTGTTTATTGCAGACTTGAAGCTGATTCATGTGAAAAAGGCACTATGAAACTTAATCAAACTAGATGATTAAATCTGTCTAAATTAAGTGATATTATATATTATATATAATACATATATTATATATAAAATCACATGACCATGTGAAATAACAGAACATTTTTGTGACAAAAATCATTGCGTCTTCAAAAATAATATTTGCTGAAAGGGATGTTTCCTTTTCTCCCCCTTTTGCCTCCAGGAATCCTCTTTTGAAAAAGATTACATTTATAAAGGAACAATAGCTTTTTACATAAGAAAGAACTGACGTATGGGATCAATACACAAAGAAGTCTAGATTATACACTGTTCTTTTGATGGGTTAAGTTACAAACAAAAAATGCAAGCGTATTAAAAAAAAAAAAGTACTGCAAATTGTTTCATGGCTACCTACAGTAGATCTGATCACCTCTTTGAGCTGAGTTGTGTTACTATTTTCTAGTTATTCCTTCTTGTGCAATATTATAGTTCATCATGAGTGAAGTATTGATAAAATCAATGTACAGAGTATTATTTTGCTATAAACAGAGTCATTAGTAATAAAACATCTTGGGAGTGATGCAAGAAAGATTCAGTCTATGTTGGGCTGCTGTTCATTCTCTAAACACTTCCTCTCTGATTGCTGGCATCAACGACTTAACATCCTGCAGCCAAATGCATGACAAGAAAGACTGAACCAAAAAGACAAAATTGCAAACTACAGCAATGGGATTCAGAATCTTATTATTACTGAAGGGTTCAAATGCTTTTTTATTGCTGGCTCAGCTTCCCTCAGATGAATCACAAAGACATGTTCCAGTTTATCCTGTCATGGAATGGTTAATTCCATAAAGCCAAGACTCATCTTTGGGTGTAAATTAATTGCCTGCCGATATTTTCACCTGTCAGGAACCTCCATTGAATTTCTCATCTGTTCATTTTTAATGATGAGAAGCCAGCAGCAGGTACTTCTGTGGAGACTACTGTAAATTTTCTTTATGATGGCTAGTTAAGTTTACAATATTATAAGACATTCCCCTGCACTGCTTCCTAAAGCAAAGCTAGATGGTGTAATAATACGGACAATGGAATTAAAGAAAAGAGGAAAGACATTTTAGTGGCTGCTTCCTTCATCAAAGGATTCCACACCTGAATCTGTGGCAGCTGCACTGATTTTTTCTTGTCGTCTTCTCATAATTTCTTGCAGTTCTGAACTACCACTGTTAGCCTATAAACAAATAAAAGAGAGTTTACTTGTGGTTTTGACACATGATGAAGATCCTCTGCCAGCATTTTATTAAGATAGATGTTCGAACAAGTTAAACTCACCTTGCAGCTCCAGAACTAAAAATGCACTAAGAATCTGGTTAAATACCATTTGGAATAGGAAAGGCTTTACACTATCCTTAAACGTGGACCGGAAAAGAACCTGCAGACTATTAAAAGTGTCAGCTTGACTTTTAGCACTGCTGAACATCTTTAATTCTCACACAAGCCCCTGAAAGCACTGGTTATTTATGGGGTGAAATATGGCCTCAGTAAAAGCAGGGTTAAAGCCCAGCAAGTTCGTTAGGATTCCACCCTTGAGTACTTAAATATCATGGCTATCATATTTAGAAAATAAAGCACATAAACCTTTGGTGGGTTTAGATTTATGTAAACACAAAATTCATGCATGCACATGGGTTTGCACAGCCAAGGCCTAAATAAGGATTGAGATACCTAATCTTAGTATCCCACATTACACCATCATGCATCTGCTGTTCAGAGACACAGGCTTCAAACTTAGAACACAGTAATAAGAATTGAATCATATTACTATATTAGCAACAGTGTAGTATCGTGAGGACAAGGCCTTATTTCACTTTTCAGGGTGAAAAACAGGTCTGCTGAGCTACCTGCAAACAGATGGCTTCAGCAACGTAAATGAAGTTATTAGCAAGGACACATATCCACTAGAGCAGAACTTTCCAAAGTGTGCATGACTTTGAATGAGACTAAAGGATTACAAAGCAAGAACCATAGTTGCTGCTGTGTTATTTGGCTATGACATGACCTTCCAAGCTTCAAAACTGTCTTCCAACATAGCCTCTGAATAAGGAAGCAGAAACTGTTTCTGAAATTTGTAAAACAAATTTCAGGACTGTTAAGGGGAAAAAAATCCTTCGATTGATTCTGAACTCTGAAAATTTATCCCACTACATAAAATTTAATTTAGATTTATCCCATTATATCCATTACAATGCATTATCTGATGTCATTACCTGGCAGACAGGTTAGGTGTCCACAGGGAGGGAGGCTAGGATGCTTCTGCCAGGTAAATTACCATTGTTCTCCCCCTCCCGGGGTTGGAAGGGCAAAGCAGGGGGCTTATAATTGACTCCCTGAAGGTGAGAGAGCACTTTTATCTTAATTCATCTTGTCCTTGCCCACTTGGTTTCAGATACAGAGCAAGTGCAGCAGTCATCCATTACTAAGTCATGCATAAAGAATATCAGCAGACACCCAACAACGTGCTTTATCAGAGGTCATGTGCAAATACTTTTCTGAAAATGACTGAGCAGCCCAGGCTGCAACAGTTTACCTTCCTGATAACATCAATAACAACATGACTGATGAGCTTGAAACGCTGCTCAACTAAACCAACTGCAATACATAATGTGGCACAGCACAACAGGCACATCCTACTCAGAGACAGGGTAGCTGCTAAGTAGCCTAGGACTGTTCTCAGGAATACAATTTTTGGAACAGACTGCTAGACTTTTGCCTTAGTGATTTACCCAGCTTAGTCTCTAACCAGATCATGAGATATCAGTAAACTCCATCGTTCAATCCCGCTTCTGTGCCTGGGCCATTCCTTTCACTGAGGTGTCAAAGAGAATAAGCTATTCTTCCAGCCAATTTGATACACATATTAGAAACCATTTTCAGTTTTAGAGGGATGTGTGCCCATGCTTCCCGTTGATGGAGTAGGAAGACAATGAGAATGTGAACCTGAAGCGTTCCTTTCTGGAGACGACAAAGGTGGTGTTCAGGACATTGTGTCTCTACGCCTATCTTCTGTAGCACTTTTCAACACCAGAGCTTGAAATGCTCAACAAAAGTTAAGGAAATGAACATATAAAAACTCATTATCATGGAGACTCTAAATATTTTCACTTTGCAATGAAAAAGTAAATCCATATAGATGACCAGCCAAGTTGCTATAATGCACTGTACTTGGTGAACTTCAACTCTCTGGAGCAACTCCAGAAAACAGCTCCTGGGGGAGATACTCTGATCAGTACAAAGACTGGTGCATCCTGCCTTCTCCTGAGACACCGCTGTTTGCCACCACCATTTCCTCTGGCAGAAAGGAGGTGGTTGGCCCTGGCTATGGCCAGCTCTCTGCTGTCTGACACACTGGTCTCACACAGTCTTATCTTTCTGCTTTTGCTTGGCCGGGCCCAGAAAGCTGTTAAACCCCAAACACCTTCCCCACACTTGCAGTCTGTTTATACAGGGGCCACAAAATTCCATTAGGAGTCTTGCTTCCTTGGATGTTTTAAACTCTGGTGTGATTCAGGCCTGAATGGAGTTACCATGTAAATAAAGTAAACCAATCGAAATTATGGTACCTATTCATTTTTTTCCTCATAAGGGTAAAACGACTAAATTGCAGCAACAATTGGAATTCCAATTACAAAATACTGAATTCCTCTGCCTGAGGTAGAAGAACACTAAAAGGAAAATTGTAGCTGCATAAAGGCGAAGATCTGGTTGTCCATATTTGGGAATGCAGTCCCAAATATGAGAGGTAGGCCTTTCACTGGCTTGCAGAAATGGTATGAGTCCAGAAACACGTGTGGAAGATCCCAAGCAGAAGTAACAAAGACGAGGCACGGAGTTCTGTAATGCTAGAGAGTGTGTGGGTTTGCTAGGTCTCTGGCTATTATTGCTACTTGTACTTAACATCCAGGTCATTTACTGCAATATGACACCACAAGTACTACACAAAGCATCAGAGAACTTCATGAAAATGTATCACTGATTAATCATGTAGGACAATTACGGTGGTCAAACCCATAACCCAGGAACTGCATATAAAAAGCATTCAATTGTAAAATAGGCCTGACACTAGTACAAGTATGTGTGTGCTTAAATGCTTCTGTTATTAGAAGCGTTTCTAGTTTGAGCAGTAAGAACATAGCGCTGTTTGGAACATGCAAGCTCATCTTTGCTAGGTCACATGTAGACATTTCGGCTGTGATACTCATTCCTATAGCTTCTCTTAAACAAGAACAGCGTTCCTAAACCCTGCGACTTGAAATGTTATAGGCACAGAAAGGAAGATGTGACAACGTTTTGGGTAATTCAGCAAACAACAGGCTAAAGCAATCAGGAATTGCATAAATTCTGGAATTCATCAGTTAAACCTCAAACAACTGAGGCAGAAATAAATATTTCAATTACCTTTTCACTAACAAAATCCAATGACCTTGTTAAACACTCAGTACCTGTTTATTAACACAGTGTTTATTAGACAAGTTTTGACTGCTCAGTTTCCTGCAGAGCGAGACCTAACTGAGGCAAGCAGAATAACTGCACAAAGGAAAAAGCAGGACAGACTCCTACAATCCAGTGCATCTCTGCTTTTCAAACTGACATCCACCACAAAGGCACTTCCATCTCAGTACACAGAAGCCTTATGAAACTGAAATAAGATTGTTGACATTCCAGAAAAGTTGAAGAACACACATATATCCTCACGAGGAAATGACGGATTGCTCTGGACTGCAGTGACATATATTCCTAAGAATAAAAGTGAAATAATTCTCCCTTCCTCTTACAGGAAAACAGGGCTTGAAGAAGGGAATAAAGCAATTTTAACAATGTTAGAAAGCAATGCTCTCTGATCCACACTGATCAGGTAAACTGTAAATTGTAAAATATGCATTGTCATAAACTTGTCTTTAAAAATATGGCTGGTAGTTAAAGCTTAAAATCATTTAAGCAATACGGTCCAGGCTTCATGAGGGGATAGAAACACACTTTGAACTTGTTTGAGATTTTCTTTTAAACAGGATGTGAAGACTACAGCTTCTCGTTTGGGTTACTCTCACCTCTAGACGGTATCAAGTCCACTTGTCCACTTGCCACAGCAAGGTTTAAAAAAAGAAGTAGATGTACCTGCAATTCTCCTGGTTTAAAATTGGTAAGCATTCTCCCTAGCACAACTCTGTATACAAGCTTTTAAGGTGTTTAAGGAACAATACTACTGTAATTAAAGCAAACTGCCATAGAGCAATGAATACAGAGATACAATATTTTTATCTTTAGCTCAGTAATTCTGCTAGCACAGTGTCAAATGTGTTTTCCTCCACTTAGGAACCCACCAATACAGACGCCCCAGCATTTGACCTGAAAGGCCTTGAGATTCAACAGTGAGCTCACTCTACCACTTTCTCACACCTAATAAATCAAATCTCCTCTACAAAGATAAAGCAAAACTAACTCATCACCACCAAAAGTACCAGGAGTACCTGTTTGTCCAAGTACCAGGCAGAGCAAGAAGCAAGAAAAAGGGCATTTTACTCTCTCCTATTGTTTTCCCCAAAACACTTTTTGGCTCATTTTGTCTTCTTGCAGCCTGATTACAGCACAATGTCTTAAACCTGAGTACTACCACGCACTTTTCTAATGCTTTGTGGACCTCTTTAGAAGCGGGGAGAGATCCCACCTGGTGTTTTGACGGATGCTGTTTCAATGGATTAATACCAAACAACTCAGGTACAAATAATGCTTATCAACATGATGGGAACTGAGGAAAACACAGCTGCCTCACAGAAAGAACTATTTACTTCTATAGGTTCAAAAGTGGCAACCCAGCATTAGGTTAGTAAGAAGGGTTATACGTACCTCCAAGGCAGATTTCTGTACCGTAATTTGGCTGTAGACTCTAGACCCTTCTGGGCAAACAGTCCTCAGTTCCTCTTTATTGAGGGAGAAAAGCTGAGCACCGGTCAGCACGCCAAGGCTGTTGACAGTCCTGGGGTTACACCAAGGGAATAAACAAGAAATAAGCAAAAATACACTAGCCAAGGGCAAGAAGTAGGTTGTCTTCATCCCACACTGTCTCAGGTATGGCTACTAAATCAAGATAAAACTTTATGCAACAGGTCTCTTGAAGTCAATTCAGTATCTGTTATAACAAGTACCTTTTGGTGGAGGCTAATATATGTAATTTTTTTTTCCTAAATATATCTGTATTTCTATAGATCTATAACCACACTGATATATATTGATATATAAATTATATACACATATATAAATAAATATATATGTGTATATATGTAAAAACAAATTCTTTTTTCCAAGGGTGCAGCTGACGTGTCTTGATTTTCAGAAGGCTGCTTGATTTTAAAAAGTGGGCAGACCACATCCTAATTACTGACAGGAAAATAATTTTAAGAAGTTTTCTTACATTTGCCCTCAAACTTACACAGGGTTGAATCCTTTGGACTGCAACCACGCCTTCACATCCTCAGGCGAAGAGTCGTAAGTGATATTAACTACCGGGATGTTTGGTCGTGGCACGTGGAACTTCCTCTGGGCAGCACTCCGGCCAATGGTGAGCCGGTGAACAAGTTCATCCTGCACCTCCTCCATCTGCGATTTCCTACCTAGAGAGAGAGAGAGATGCCCCATAGGAGTTATTCTCAAGGTTGCTTTATCAAAGCCAGGTCATTTCTTATACTCCACTTTAAATCTTAAACTTTTTTTTTTTTTCTTTAAAGATTCATTCACTAGATCTGACTGAATTATTATTCTCCTTTTTCCCCAGGGAAGATTTCAATATTCCCACTCCGCTCCTTGCAAAAGAAAACAAAAGCAGAAAACCCCTCCCAAATTCAACTGATACCCTAGAAAGAGGAGATGAGCTTGATGTCGCACAGAGGCGTAGATCAGTCTGACAGCACCCAAGCTATAGAAGAAAATGGGCACGGAGGGTTATTCAATTGTCATAGTCTCCATTTCCTCAAATAGAATTACAATGTTTTAAAAATGAAAACAAAAAAGATGGGGAAGAATATAAGATTGCTTACACTGTGGAAAGGCAGCACTTTCCACAAACATTTTTTAATTGAAAGCTCAACTTTTTAGTGCAAATCAATGTAGGCAAAAAAATTTCACTGCTGCTGACACATATCACCTTACATCTAATAAGCTATTAGAGTAATCACATTTTTGAAGGGGTTTTAAGAAATTTGAATTCACTCCAAGCCTGGAGTGACTGGTTAGCTGAAACAATGTCACACTTTGCATTAAAAAAAGAAGGAAAAAAAAAAATGTAGTTGCTCTCACCAGAGACACAGGAATTGGGCAAGACTTTTTTTTTTTAAAAAACAAAACTGTACAATTTTGCTATCCCGCAGAACCCATTTGTCTGAAGCATTTAGTTCAGTTGCTGGTCATTAGCAGGCAACAAACTGAAATGCTTTTCATGCATTTCAACAAAATCAATTATAATGGCACTGAAAATTGTTTAAAATGCATACAAAAAGTTCTATGGATAATTTCACAAAAATAGGTAGAATCCAAAAGGGTGTAAATATCTTTTGGGGCACAGAGAAGATACTGATTTAGCACAGTTAAACTCTCCATGCAGCAACTCTAGAATAACTATAAAAATCCTTTGACACACAACTTTAAATGATCTCAAACATTCTCTGGATTTCCTTACCAAGATATTTTTAGTCATCTTTACTCAACCTTCTCACTTTGATACACAAACAGTAACTACAGCACCTTCTCTGATGCACTCAGATGGCAAAAGCTATTCCTTTTCTCCCATTACACCGATAGCAACAGAGGCAAATGACACAACTTCAATATGAAAAAACTGTAAGATAGCAAAAATATTTCTTTCTCTACTTTCCTTTTATATTCTCCCCAAACCTCTCCAAGGATCAACATCTCTAGCGAGTTAGACAAATAAAAACAAGCTTTACATAGGCTTTTAGGATTTTTTTTTTTTTAATCACCACAACAAAAGAAGAAAAATCCTTGGTTTAGCCATTTTCTTTTTTCTGTTACAAATAGCCCCG
Organism: Fregata magnificens; assembly: GCA_013389945.1. NCBI lineage: Eukaryota > Metazoa > Chordata > Aves > Suliformes > Fregatidae > Fregata > Fregata magnificens. The sequence continues at coordinate 525,649 of WAAD01016226.1, forward strand.
GGTTGAAAGCGGACAAAATATCTCTAGTAAAATATTTGAGGCATTCAGGCCCTATTGTGTTGGGTTTTTTCCCTCCGGAGTGTGAATCAGAAGCCAAAATGACATGTGCTCAGTGATATGTGAAGGTCTGAGATGGGATATACAAGTAAAGCCTTTAGGCAATGTTATCGAAGCATGCACCAGTTATTTTCCCAAACAGGAAGAGAGCGAGAAAATTGCTATCTTCCTTCTATTTACCCAGATTTCAAAAGACTTATGTTTTATCTAGACCAAGACTATAGCAAAAGAGAAATATTTAGCTGTTAGATAACAGATTCTTACTCTTGTTAGATGCATTATCATAAATAAACAAGATATCCTCGGTGTGAAGCAGGTACTACATCGCGTGTTCTCTGCAGGGTTCAGGTGGGTACTTGGGCAGCAGCTGTATGGGCAGGGTTGCCCATTACATTTGCAGAGGCAGCTATTCTACAAGGACTGTGAGATATCTGAAGCCCATTAACCAGGCTTGAGCAACAGGTCCCAGGAGGACACAGGAGCTCTCACATATGGCCCAGGGCCTCAGCGGATGCTGAGAGGGCAAGAGATGTCTTGTCTTAGTCTACAGCAACCCTTCACCTCACACCCTGTACCTGAAGCCAGGATGGTCTTCACATTTTCCACCTGTAATGGACAGAGATGGCCATCGTGGATTCAAGGAAACACACCTGCTACAGCATGCAAAGTCCTTCGGACATGGAAATAAAATGATCAGTTTTGAGCATATGTGTGTGTGTGTGTGTGTGAAATGCACCCTCACTTTCCACATCTTTTATAACTGCTCAGGTTTCTGTTTTTATTTAACAAACTGCCCAAAATAGGAGAAAGGCAGAAGCTGGCCCTACTGTTTCTTTGGGAAACAGCAGTGAAGCCTGTTCCTCCTGCCAGGCTGTTTTCCATTTATAATTTCCAGCCAGCCAGTCTGTTATGTGAAAATCTTAAAAAGGTCCCAGAGCCTTCCTGAGTTCAGAGCTTAGGTGAGAGCTTGCCTACCACCAGGCAATGTCAAAGCAGGCTCTACCAACTTTGGTTATCCAAGGAGGCACGCTTCCCATCCACTGGGGGCAGGGGGGAAAAGAAGCCCTTCTGCAGAAAGGACTATGCTCAGTGCCAGTTTTTACCTCAGGTGGAAGTAGGATTTTCTGATAAGGCAGGGAGGCAGAAGATGGGAAAAGCTGTCAACTCTTGAACTGCAAAAAGCTCATTATTTTAACAGCTATTACTTTAAAAGCTATAGCAAAGGCTTGCCTACAAGTTTCAGTTATTTTTAAGCCAAGCAATCACATTGCTTAAAGTGCATTTAGGACACAAATTATTGACTAAATAAGTTCCCCAACCTAACCTGCTTTTCAGTCGATACAGAGTAGGAGCCTCAGCAGCAGTTAGGCTTTATATTTACGAGGTCACCTTAATCAGAACTTTTCATGGCTGCCACACACTGCTGGATGCAGGTTACCATGTTTTTCCAGCTAAAGGGCTATGGAGTACATTCTCTCGTCCTGCTAAGACAAGGACACAGAAGTTTGCTCAGTGGTCTGCCAGTTGCTGTTGCTTTGACCAAGCTAAGGGGACCTGATTATAAGACAAGTTGCCTACAACACTATTACAACATGGTTCCTATGCATCAGCCAGACCTGTAAGCCTTCTTGCAAGCCTTGGATACATGTTCCAGAATGGTGCAAATGCCCTAGAAATATGGATGACCATGGATAGAGGTGTAAAAACAGCCTAACTGATTTTAAAAGCTATTTAGATTGTAATGCAGCAGTGAGGTCAGGTGGAAAACGTACATTAGCCAGAATACCAGCATGGGCATTTACAGTGTAAAAACCACTGACTGAAGATCCCAAACAGTCATAAAAGGAGAGGATTTAGGACTGCAACAAGTGCGGAAGCGTTTTGTCCCTACTTACCATCATGATTAGCAAGGGTCTGAACACACATACATAGAAAATGTGTATTTTAAACACAGGGTTAAAGCTAAATATTTCATAAACATTTATCTGAAACATAAGGTTTTAAGGAATTTAAGGCTTAAGCAAAACACACAGGAATGGGAGAAATACTTTTTTTCTTGCTTCTTAGACAAACTTACGATCCACGGGAACTTGCTTCTGCTTCTGGGTGTCTCGTGCAACACTACCACCACTGTCGCTAGAGGTGCTGCTTTGGCGGCTGATGGTTGCTGGTGCTTTGGGCACAGGAACCGGTATAGGTGCTGGTGCGTTAGGAGGGAGGGGGACAGCCATGGGGACAGGAGCGGGTGTTGGAGGTGGCAAAGGAGTAGCAGGAACTGGATCAGGTTGTTTTGCAACATAGTCCGTCCTTTGTTTCTGAAAAGATGCAGAGAGACTCAGTTCGACAACAAAACTTGGACAAGACATCAGACAAACTCAGGTTTCTGCAGAAAATGCTGGGATGCTTTGCACCAACTGACTTCATTTATTGCACAAAGACATCTTACTTGCCAGATATAGTTCCAAAATTTGCCAAAACTTGATTTGGCATCAATGTTTGGCATCAATTTCCTTCTCTGTTGGACACAAAATTCACAGCAATGGCATCATTTGAAACACATTTCTTTCTTTCAAACCGATGAGTTCTAGAAATGAAATTGTTTTTAAATCCCAAACTTCCGTCACCTGGCTCTTTTTAACAGCTTCCAACATTTTTGAATTATTGGACTTTATCAGTGTAAAAATGTATATTTTAGAGAAATTATGTAAAAAATAGTGAAAAATGAACATACCCAGCCACACCTAAGCTTGACTAATGGTTTAACTTACAAATGTCTCTGAGGTTGGGAAAACACATTGTTTCTTGAATTGCAGACACCATTTAAGAGTTCCTACGCATTCAGTTGTGCCTTTTCAGCTATTTGTGTGGTCACTACATGCCACCTCAAAGCAATATTCCAATTAAAAAAACCCAAACTCCACAATTCTTGGAATAGGGCTGTTCTTTCTTTTCCCCCACTTTATGCAACGCTCTAACAACATGCAAATTATCTTGCTGCTAATAACTAACTAGCAGGTGTCTCAAGAATAATTTTGGAGAATAATTTCTTTTCTCCTTCTTTGCCTTTAGAATGGCACCAGTTACAGGAAGAGGCATGTATACTCCCAAAGCAATCCCAATGACACACAAGCCCAGAAGCTCATAAAGAACCTGTGCTACCCTTTTCTTTCAAACAGTTCAAACTCCACATCTCACTGTTTTAACAGTGCTCCCTCTTCACAGTTTTGGACTAACACAGCTTGGAAGTTTAATATTAAAGTTTGTTTGCTCAATAGGGATGCCTCATTTCTTAGTTATGAGAAGTCTGCTTACTTTGGTATGAAAATAGAGGAGTACATTCCCCAGATTCATTGCTCCTTCCTGAAATACTCTTCCCTATTTCCTTGGAAGCAGAGGGTTTATGGCAGATCAAGTAGGGAAATATTTGTAGGAGCCATATGTTAGAATCTGAGCAGCACACCACTGCCCTGACAACAACCAAACTTTCATTAAATGTCACGAAAGTCTTATAAGCAACTGCCCTTATATAGGAATCCCCAACTCAGTAAGTCTAACTGGTGGACAAGGCATTTTGTAGTGAATGTAAACTGGGACCATTACAGCTCAGCTATGCTGAATTATACCAGCAGAAAAGGTATCCCATCAGCTACTATGGCCAGTCAATTAAGCCTAGGAAAAAAGTCTTTTGTTTCCCTTCAATATTTTTTCACTTAAATTGTAGTAGTCAGCTACTGAAGCAAACATATAGTCTTACAATACATTCCCCATTAAACCTTTTTGGGTTTTTTTTTTCCTTAGCATTTAGCTGTTCAAAGGCATTCATCTCTATTATTTTGTGTTCACCTTGTGCAGTGCATTGTGGGGAGATTAAAAAAAATAATCTGATTGACTTTTCTGTATTCTACTACTTCAATGTTAAGGCAATAAATGCTTTTTAAAATGTCAAATGCCAAGAAAAGTGAAATGCAAAATATAAGAGAACAAGCAGAATAATGTATATTTAAGAAACCTGTCCTTTGGTGGAAAGGGAGTGCCCTACTATCTATATAGTAAGTATACCATAATTTATGATATATAGATGTAGTATGGTATATCCAAAATCTTGTTAATGAATTTTAAAATTTCAGAGATATTAAAATGTTTTAATGATATTCAGTTATTTTTTTAATCCTGTTCACAGATTCCAATTGCTAGACTGTTATCCCCACAATGTACCCTCATGCGTGCCCCAACCTTCTTAAACAACATGCAAGGAAAAAGCACGTCTCTTTTCATGGTATAGAGGATTCATTACAAACCAAGGCATCAACTGCATACCACTGCAATCATAATCCAGAAAAAGTGTTAGCTAAACACTACACGTAGCTCTCAATGGATGCTACTGATGTAGTTTCAAAAACACGTTGTACTGCAATCACAAGCCTCATCAAAACGACTTGCTGGAGTAAAAATAAAAATTGAACTGGAAGCATCACTCAAATTCTAAATTTAAAGATGAAACCACATTGAAATACAATTCAAATTTTGTTGAACAGGGCACAAAAGCCAATTATACATTTGAATCACATTTAACACTTCTTTTTTTAAACACTTCTTTTTTTAACTCCAGATCTTTTGAGACCACACATTCATCCCATCACTTCTATTCATCGCTACAAACAAAACAAGCATGCAATATAGAATTTGGTAACTACATAGTCCAAAAGAGTAATTTTGGAGGTTCAATATCAGACAAGTAATATTGTTACCTCTGAAAGCTCTCCAAGCAATTGCTGTGAGGAAAATGGAGTAAATCACATCAAATAGTACTGTTAGAAAGGTAAAAAGTCACTGCCTCACTTATCACTCCTGAAATTTCATACACATTAGGAATTTAAAACAAAAAACTATCAGTGCTAATAATTACACCTCTTCTTACTCACTAAGCAACTCACAAAGTGGTTATTCTTATTTTCTTCTTTTGAATAATGAGTGGAGTGTTGGCTACAAAACATACATATGTGACACCGTATAAGCAATGAGCTCTTTTCAAAGCATCCGTCCAGACACTTAGAAAAAACCAAAAAGCTGTTTTTTTCCAACCAAAAAGCCAAGACAATGGACTAAAGATCATAAGATGAATGTAGAGAACACTTGCAACTCTAGAACACTAAGAATTAAATCACAGCAGGTATCAAAAAAAGGAACTTACTTATTTTAGCTTACAAAATGAGGTAAAGGTCGCTGCTGACAGACATGTACCCACTAATTTGCTGACAGCCATTAGAACGATGAACAATCCCAGTTTGGGGTGGGTTTTTTTCCTTCTTCCTTGTATTTTCTTCTTTTAAGAATAAACTTGCAATCCTCAACTCATGTAAATTGGAAAAAATCCTTTAAATTATTTGGAATGGTGATGATACACACATTAAAAATCTAGATAGATTAGAAAAGCTTCCTGGGACTAAATTTTTTTTTTCTTTTTTTGCCAGAAAAACTTTGTTTTCTACAGGAAAAAAACAGAGGTCTCAAAGCTCTTTTTCAACACACTACAGGCTGCATCTTGTTAGAAAATCAAGATTCAGTATGATTTGATCTATTTTTAATGTAAGTAAGATAGTAAGTTTGAGCAAAAGTGCTAACAGTATCAACCCTGATTTTTGATCATTGTAAAAGAACTGGGAACAATATATTTTCAAATACATTTTGGCATCAAAACCAGGGAATATGTGTACTCAAACTATGGCAAATACAGACTTAGCATTAAAGAGGCATCGGACACAGCCATAACTAGCATTAGTGCTGGGAAATGCTCTCATTAAGTTAACACAGACATGGAGCTTCCCGTTTACTCTCTTTCTGAACATCTTAGTGCCACATTCCTGTTTGCACAGCAGCAGGAGTTCACCAAGAGGGCTGCAGAGCATTCAGCTTCAGTTTTGTCAACAGCATGGTGGTTTGGATGTTTTCTTAAGACTCACATTGGGCACCTCTCATTTTGGGGCATGTACCTCCTTCCTTTGGCTATAGTTTAAGAGAGGAGAGAGAACCAACTACTTGTCTACGCCCAGAAGGGACAATGAGGTACCCAAGACTGGAGGAGCAAATTTCAAGCAAGGTCTTTCGCCAGAGTTTCCTTTGGTGGGCTCAGCTATTACACAGAGACAACCAGCTGCCTATTAAAATCCCATTACAAGGCACCTAACTAGGTCTTTGCGGGGTTTAAAGAATTTATGTTTTTATTGGATTTACAAACCCGCCTTGCTAGAATCTTGCCAGAAAGCAAGAAGTACATTAGGATGGAAGGAGGAGAAATTTAGACGGAATTCAGTTATTCAAATTGGCATTAGCTAGGATTAGTCCCCATTTCTTAAAAAAAAAAAATTATGGGCAAATTGGGGACTTTTAATTCCTATCATTAATCAAATTCTTTTTACAACTATTCAGTACATTTTTGTATAATAAGTGGCATCCCATAATTTGGGATTGGATCAATGTTGAATTGGACAGGAAACAACTTTTTTTTTTTTTTTAAAGCCATCAAAAAGTCTTGGTCTAATGGCAACTTTAAAGAGCATTTGATATGAAACGAGGTAAAAGAGATACTGGCTCTTGGTCAAAAATTATGACATCTCTTTGGCCACTGCAAAATGAACACCTGGCAACCGCATCTCTTCATTATCAAACACTTTGTGATCTGCAGGAAAGATACCCGTTGGCAAAAGATGAGTATGACACTGACACTAACTTGGAGCAAAAGTGCTGTGCTTGAGGGGAAACAACTTCCCACAGAGAAGTTTTAAGTGAGCTGCTAAACAAAGAGACTTGAAAGAAAGGTTTTGATGGTAGATTGCCAAGAAACGCAAAGGACACTTGTCCCAAGTGAGGTGGAAACTTTTGTCTTGGTGTTTACGTACCGTAAACATGACTCTTACATATACTGTCACACTTCTGTGGACAGTCATGGTTTTTTAAAATAAGACTACAGGAATGCATTTGACTTAACATTTACTCTGTGTGCCTCAGGATTTCATACACATCACTGATAATACCTGTCTCACCTCACAAAGGGTGTCATGAGATTAATTAACATGCCCACCGAGATACACACCACTATCCCAATTATGTTCCTCAAATGTCTTTTTCAAGAGCATTAAAAAAAGTTAATAAAATGCACAGTAAATCGGAAATATTACGATTAATTATTTTCTAGGTTCACCAGCAATACTTGTATAAAAGAAGAAATCAGAGTGCTTGGGAAACCGTTTATGTTCACGTATAATAGGATGGTGAAGTACCACTGTTGGTTCACAATAAAAAGGCAGACTAATCCACCAACACCACAGGAAACTGATAATAATTAACATGAGTGGGAAACATAAACAAGCAGCAAAATGCTCTCCTAAATGTACAAAAGTACCAAACAAGCAAAAATACGGGTTTCCTGGAACTAATTCAACTGACCAGAAGACAATGTTACAGCCTCTGACTCACAAAGATGATGAAGTAACTAGGATATTGCTTGCAATGTTTCTGCAAGTATCGTCTCAGACAATTCAGTGCTTTCAAGTAACTATCTGGGACCTGGATCCTGAAAGGGACTGAGAGAAAAATCAGGATCTAATCTAGTGTGTAGACTCAGAGGTCACTAGGAGAAGGAACAGAGCAAAAGTAAAATAAACTTTGTAGCTCTGAGAATAATTGTGATAATGAGGCATCCACCTCTCAGAGAAAGGGTGTCTGTCTGTAGAATAATTCAGTGAAAAAAATTTATCTCTTTCAGTGGAATCCTTAATCCTTCCTAATAATCTAGAAACATCCTCTTGTCAACTGTGCTTTGAAGGCCATTAGTCTGTAAAGAAGCATGCTAGCCTTGTACGTAACACTTATCTGCGGCACGAAGCGGGCCGGGGTGCCCACCGCAGCAGACGGACTACTTTGAAAGCAGTCTTTCGACAACCAAAGACGACTTAGGAGACCGGCAAAAGCTGCGCAGCACCAGGCACTGAGCCTGCTCATGTTCAGGGTCTGGCAAAAGCAACGACAGGAACCGCTTCAATTTCCTGCGCTACCCACAAGTTCTCCTGTTTGACCTTGGGCAAGGCAGTCATCCCTTCAATGCCTCATTCCTCTCTGAAATAGCAGCAATGTCTCATAGCGCTGTTATGAAAATAAATAGGGTTATGCAAACAGATCCCAAATGAACCATGTATCCATCACAGGGAAAGAGACAAATGAGTGTGCTTAGGAGTGCTGAAATTATAATAATCACCATAAAGTTAAGAACAGCATTGCTGACACATCTTGGTAAAGACTCCCTTTATCCTGTGTAATTCGTTATATTCCTAAATAATTTCACAGTATTTCAAGCTCACGTTTGAATATGATAAAGCTACAAAGAAAACAAACCATGGACTGTAGGGAACAACCTGCCAGAGGGCAGAGAAAAAAAAATTATCTTAAATGTTGTTCTCTGACCCTAATTTTCATAGGTCCATGGAAGACGCTTTGTGAAAATGATTATTTTATTATTTCCCATGTCATGTCATTATTTCAAATGAAAAACTTCAAAATCTGCAGTGCATTACAAAGAGTAGTGTAACAACCTCTACTCAAAACTGTACTCAGTCTGCTCAGGATTTCTTGGCAAATCCCAAACACACAAAATGACATGCACTCGAACAAAAAAATTCAGATCTTTAAATCAGGATTTGAAAAGCACTCTAGATACACGCTTCATTTCACACACAGGCAAAAACCATAATCAATTTAGAATGAGCTCAGACATCATTGGCAAACAATTAGGGATAGGAAAAACTCAGAAATGATCTGATTCAAGCCCATCAAGCTCAAGATAGGTCTACCGCTTTACTGTGCCCGAAATAGCATAGCACCTGCTTCTCAAGAAACTTTCCATATCCATGGAAAGACTGGAAACACTGCAAAAGCTGCGGCTTTCATGATAGCTGTGCACACAGAATCCGGCACAGCGACAACTTTGACTGGGACTTTTAGACAAGTCTGCAGCAGAGACAGTCAACAGTAACATTATGGCATTTCTCAGCTTTCAGTCATCAGCCAGAGTGTGTAGGCACAAGGAATGAATATTAGATTAAATTAAATTAAATTTAACTTTAAGTTTCAACAGAAGTTTGGTTTGTATTTGGACTGAAAGTCTGATTCAGAGGCAGGCCTGGAATTTCTGCTTAATCCGAACTTGTTTGCCTAACCTTTCAAAACCATTAGATATAAAAGGAAAGAAATGGGTCTTAGAAAATACAACCTCTTATTTTATGAGCCTCTGGCCCACGTAAATGTTGTCTAAAAATACATATTACAACTTCATCCTGTATATCCCTACTCAGGTGGACAATCGCACTGGTGTAAGATTTTTTTTTTTTAATAGAATCATAGAATCTCCTGAGTTGGAAGGGACCCACAAGGATCATCGAGTCCAACTCCTCACCCTGTATAGGACAACCTCAAAATTTTAATATCTTCCCCTCTAATTCTGTTCAACATATAAAAGAAAGGACAACAAAAAAAATCTTAATTCCACACCACAAGATGACAGAAATAAAACCAAAATTAGGTCATGAGAATAGAGTGCTATTGATGCACTGGCATAGTAATTGAAAAATACCTGCTTTGTGAATGCAAAAGCAAAGACGCCTATTTTTTATGACTCAAAAATTACATAATTAAAGAAATTCAAGACTAAGATACACACAAAGACAGAAAATAAAAAGAAAAGCTAGCGGTCACACTCCTAGGAGAAACAAAGATGACCCTACCTTAAATAATTCAAACTCCTTCTTTGGCATCAACAGCTACCAATCCACAAAGGATATTTGCAATTAAAATAAAGGCATACACATCCATTAGGATCGAAATTACCACCTCTAAGCAAATAAGCAGGAAAAAAAACCCTTAAAGGAGAAGATTTTGCTGTATCTTTATCAACTTTATACTCATGTTAGACTCTATCCAATACAGAAATCAGCCTCAGTCTGTAAAAGAAATACAAATCTTTTGACGTATCAGTGGAACATGCAGTTATTTTAGCTTTCCGGTGAATCTCTTGGTCCTCCACATGCACACGCACACTTCAAAAGAAAGTTTCGCTCCCAAGGAGCGGATGGTACCTGGATGGTGCGGGTATACGCAGGCTCTGACCATCCTAGACCACCTTCTTGATTCTTCAGAGGGTCCAAAATGTTGTTTGGCACAAAGCCTGTGCTGCCACTTTTATTCTGAACCTTCCACCACTGCTTTCTGTCATCCAGAATCTGAAATAATATGGCAATTTAATTACATATTTTTTGACTTTCCTCCTGCCAGTACTTAGACTGTGCATCGTTTAAAAACAAAACCGTAACCTTGCCAGGTTCTGTGATTGCCAAAAGATCTTACACATATGTTTTTAAGAAACCCCTGTAGGCTTCCTTGATTATCAGCACCACTAATCCTACATGGTAGTATTGCACTTTTCAAAACATGGCTCTCAAGAAAGGATACGGAAGAAAAGTGTGTAATGAACCTCTGTAAATTCAGACATGTGCTGGACAACACAGTGGACTGAAAATCAAATACTTGCGCAGAGAGGGTGACATCTCTAAAACCTATACGCTGTTGACAAAAGGAATAACTAACTACTAATAACCCAATGAAAAGCACATCGTCCTAGGAGAGCACAAACTTGGACAGAGCGCACTTCTGAGTAAACAGGGAACTGCAGCAGTTCCTAGTTCTCTCAGCCAGAAGACTGAAACCTGACTACCTGCCATGCAACCTTATATACAAGATTTTCTCTCTTTGTTGCTCCCTCCCTTCCAAATTTGTCTAGTCTCCAGGGTACCAACTGTTCCAGGAAAGAACAGCCTTTCACAAAGCCCTGTGCATACACAGACTCTGTTTGCCAGAGCCAGTTATTTGAATACTACTAAATGAGGCTTTTAAAAGCAACACTGGAGAAGATGGAAGAAACACACAAATATATTTTTAGCACGGATCTCTACAGCATCAATTCATAAATCAGCACAGAATCTCTGTTTATCATGTCTACGATGCAAAACAAATTAATTGAGCTTTCCATCTTAGGGGAGATAAATCACACACTGAAGTAATCATTAAGGCCAGCCATAATGCCCACAGGAAAGGTACCCTCAGCTTTGAGTAGCAACAGAGATTCGTGTTTTCTCTTTGCAAAAAAATTACCTCTACGATCTCTTCTTTCATGACAGAAAGCTCACTGTTGTTTCTTGCCATAAATTCGTACTTGCATTTGGCGTATTTCTTGGTCTGTGCTTTACTGTGTGCTTCATAGTTTCTGCAAAGCAAATATCAGACTATTGTTCAGTGAGACATTCAAGCAAATAAAAACACAGACTAAATGCCCTCTTCCAACAACCTGCAAAACATTTAAACAAAAAAACCCATCAAACATGATGTTGCTGTAGAACCACCTGTTCATAAAACACTGATTTGAGTTGCAAAAAAAAGAAAAAAAAGAGACAAAAGAAAGAAGCAGTTGAGCTGCATGGACGTCAAGAACTGGCAATCTTTATCAGCTCACTGCTTGCAAGATGTATGATAACAAATAAGAACTGTATTAAGATAAACATGTACACTATATTTAGTCTGTTTTCCTACAGTAGGTTAAATGATCATTTGCCATATAAACAAATGACTACACTTAGTATACACTTGATATCTTGTGCTTTGTATCAAACTATTTCTAGTGTTGATCATAAATTAAGTTTCAAACAACTAACAAATGAATAAATTTTTGCCATCAACACCAGTGGAATTAAGCTGTATTTAAAAAAACCCTCACCTACTGTAGGTCCATAAGATCTTGACCATAAGATACCATCAACTCTAACAACCTCACGTTACTGTACCAATTAAAAATGAAAAATAACTTCTTGGCAGTTACAGACAGGGTTCATTGTCGAACAAGGCATACCACAGTATAACTCTGCGTCTTTCTGTTTCCTTGAGGAAGGATCGGTTCAAGATTGCCTTTGGATAACAAACTACTAGTTTCTTTGACATAGTACCTCTTCAAGGTGAGAAGCCCCCCAGTCCCCTCAAAACAGTAACATTATTCATTTATTGCAAATTATGCCCAACAATCCAAATCCATACCAGGTAGTAGAGTTAAAAAAAAAAAAAAGGGATAATGAAAACATGAAACAATCAATGGCTTGAAATGAATGCAGATGGTTGTTGATGTTGGTGCTGTGTAACCATAGGTCCCAGGTGTGCCTGAGCAATCCAGTAGTTACCTAGCTATTGCATGGCTGTGGAGAACTGTCTCACTTGACTTGAAGAGCAGAACAAAGGAAGAGCCATATTTAGATTGAAAGATTATTTTGAAAGGAAGACAAAACACTAAAAGAATTTAAGGAGAGAGTGAAAAACATGGGCTGAACCCTAGCCTGAAGCATAGCTGTTATGAGGTTGAAAGACGTGTGAGTAATCCCAATTTTTTCTGCCACCCAGTCAAAATTTATATAATTTTGAACTCCTTTCTTACCATTTCAGGGATATAACTAATGTCCTTCTGAAGGTACTTTTACTTTTAGTCTGCCTTTCCAAATTCATATCACTAACTCTGTCTTCCTACCTTGTTCACACCTAACTATCCTGATCCCATCAAAAACCACCACTCAGGAAGAATTTAAAAAAAATGCTTACATTTCAGTTTTACTCCACTCTGTTGCGATCAACAGCAACATCCCCAGAACACAGGCCAGGCATTGGCTGTACACTTCTCAAGAGACCATAATTCCTCAAGCCCAGCTTAATGAGCCAAACACTTTACTTGGGGCACAAATAATGTCAGCACTTCCCTCCACCCATCCTCCGCTGTGTTTTCTTATTGCCTATCGGATACACTGCAACTGCAGCCCTCTGCTCTCCTGTGCACGAGAGCCTAGCAGATTGCATAGGCTCCCAGGGTGCTATTTCACAAATGACAGCACAAAACCAAACTACACTGCATACTACTTTGAAACACCACACAACTTGCTGAAAAACTGTTCAGTACTCTTTCAGCATCAGAGAGAGAGTCCCCGATATACCTAGTAACACACTGAAAGTTTAAGATCCTGACACTTAGTTTAAGTCACCCAAGGAAAGCACACCTTACTGGAGGTCCTGGCATGTTGGAATAAGGCTCAGTGAAGTTCCCTGTGATTAAAATTTCCCTGAACATGGTGTCACCTACCTGTCCCTCCAAAGGTAGTGGGTGGCTCAGTCACTGCTTTCGGACCGCTCATTAGGAATGCCAGCTTTGAACAAGGACCAGCAAATGATGGCTGAAAGGGTCAGCTTGAATTTCTCACTCCCTCCCCCAAACCCACTCCTCCACCTGCTTCTTCACAGATGCTTTAAAATTTCTCTTTAAATGGAAGTTATTTGGGGTAATACATATTAACAACTTTCCCCCAGTAATGAGCTCCTACCAGGCATGTATTATATGTCTCAAGAGCCAATTGACAAATGGAAGTTTGTGTCATGTTGAACAGACTGGGAGATAGAGGCACACTGTGGATGTTTGCATCAGTACCAGCCATCTAGACTCCCTCCTGCAATCAGTGGTGAGAAACGGGCAACACTACAGCATGTCTCATTTCATATCTTTCAAATGACTAATTTCACCTTACATTAACTGCTTTGTAGAAATCCCCTTTTCTCTTTACCCGCCACAAAGGAGGCTTGGATGACTCTCTCAGTTGCAGCCAGATACAGTGATACCATCAACAGTTCAATGCAACAAGCCCCATTCTCTAAACCTGAAATGGAGGCAAGAACATTTGCATGGAATACTCTTACTCTGAAAGGACAAACCAGTTCTTCTCACATTACAGATAAGAGAGAAAGGAATTTAGAGTACAGATCATCTAGATTTCAAGCTGACTGGTCCTGAGACAAGAACCCAGAAAATAACCAAGTTTGACAAAAAGATTAGAGATGACTACTACTGCTGCTGCTGTTATGAAGAATAAATCCAAAGTTCAGGAAAAGAATCGAGTCTTCACTCTGCATACCACATCGGAATATGTTTGCATGCAGATTAACAGGATCTTTTAGCACATAGCTCAAAACTAGGGGTTATGCAAAGGTTTTCGTCAAAAGAGTTATATTAATGTTGTTTTAACCAGCAATCTGATCCCAAAAACTTTATCTTCCATGGCACATAACCTAAAATACACTTCACATGGTGTATACGGAATATGGTTTGGCATGGCAATTCCAACACGGCTTTACCGATTTACTTCCACAGTTTGTACTGGTATAAATTCTCTCCACAGGTAAGGCCGAGACTTCAAGGATCGCTGCATTTGATCTTGTCAGGCTATTCGGATTTAGGCTAAAATGAAGGAGATGAAAGAGGATGTGCAAAAAGACACTGGTTGCTATGCAAACATTTCGGAGCATTTTTTGTAACATTTGAAAGAGAATGGAAGAAACGAGGAATTGCTATTCTGAAAGTGGATATTTATGCACCAGCCCAGACAATAAAAAGCAGGAGACTATGGAGCACTAAGCGAGCAGCTAAACAAATCAAACAATCATTCAAAACAAGGACAGATGAATCTCAGAGCAGACTTGTCATTCCTTGTAGTTCTGAAAAGAGCAAAGAGTATATTTAAAAACATGAAACAAAGCAGAAATAAAATTTGAACCCAAATAGGAGGATTCTGCGTTCTCAGTCGGGCTGGAATTCCGCTATATCATTTTTGACAAAAGCATCGATTTAACAGCATACGTAAACAGGGTAGTTTCATAAAAATTATACTAAAAGAGTCTTAATGATGTGCCTTAGAGAAGCAAAAGCAGAATACCCACTGCTAACCAGAATCGCTTCCTCACAGAAATAATGATCTGCTCCAGACACAACCAGAGGTAATTACAGACACCGCCACCCCAATAGCAATAAGTCGGGACAGTTATCCACAGCACCACGTACGCCGTTGATTCAGTGTTACCTATCTACATGTCGGCTAACAGTTTGCTTAAAGGCAGCAACAGCCGCCCCCTGGTCCAGCAGAGGCCCTCTTTTGTAAACTGTGTTACTGAATGCATACCCATCGGACGGAGGGTAGTCGGGAACACCGGGAGGCTGGAAGACAAAAAAGAAACAAAGCCACAAAGTGGATCAGTGTCATCAGCAGCACCGCCTAGTTCACTTAATCCAGCACCCCTAGGGTCCCTGTCAGCATTCACGCATCCTCAGGTGCTCACGGTTCTGCTATGAAAAGTTAATAACTTCTGCATTTCAAATACATAAACAGGGAGATCAAAAGGATAAGAATAAAAGAATTTCTATCCTAAGTCATCCCACTGCATTAATATTGCAGTGGATATTCTTTAGAAAAACAGTTCTCTGGGGCAAGGTCCATGTCATCTCTCAGATATCACTACAGCAACACAATTTATAAACAATGGCTGAATGGCTTTAAAATAAATGCACTGAGAAACTGCTTTGAGCTTTTGTTCTAGATGTACCCTTAAAGCCAGAAACCTCTAGCTAGCTAACAGTAAGTCTGTATAAGAAATAAAACCTCCCAAGTAAAATTATCACTCTATTGCAGGATCGTAATATCAAGTGGCTCATTTATGTCACCCTCTCACCGAACATGACTATAGTCAAAGAAGAAATGCAAAAAGGAATGTGATAGTTGGTATAATCAAGGATTTTAATTAAGGAAAATAATCACAATTTATCACAAGTACACATATAAGAATATTCAAGCCTTCAGGAAATTCTTTTTAAACGTCAGTCCTTTAAAAAACACCCACCTTAAATCCAGCAATGGTACTCTGCTTCTAAGTAAGAATTCTTTTAGCCACCATTCCCCAAAACAAAAACAAGCTAAGCAGTTCATTTCTGGAGATTACGATATTGAAATTGCTCATTCTAGATCTTTTCCTTATACCACCATCCAGCTGCACAAGTTAGAGCAGCTAAGATTCATCAGAAATTGCCAAATCTCTAAGCCTGATTTGTTGGTTTTTTTGGTATTGGTTGTTGGGTTGGTTGGTTTTTTTTTCTGTCTGTGTGGCTACAGAAAAGCCACTCACCTAATTTCTACCTCCAAGTATCTGACCTGGCACTCAGAGACACTTGCCTACGGGGCTGAGGGTTTATGAAAAGAAATTAAAACCACACAAATACCCCCAGACACACAGAATATTCTTTAAAACTATATTTTTAACACCTCTTTGAAAAAAAATCTCAAGTGTCACCTAGCTTATACCTTACACCAAAAGACACCGACGAAGCAGGAACTCATTTTACTTCACACACAAATTATTTGCATCACCTTAGCCTCACTGGACTCTCTATCACCAGTTCCCCATCGTTTCATTGCCATTTGAAGTCCTCATCGCTGAACTGACTCCACCTTGAAACTCCTCCAGTGGGAGCTCTGTGCGTGGCTACATCTTTAAAATTCAGGAATGTAAAGAAAAAAAGGGTTCTCATGAGCGGGAACCTCCAATGCACTTCACCAGATGCCAGAGCAGTCCCTGCCCAGCCGGGAGGGCAGCCGGGGCAGCCGCATGCACCCTCTCTCCACTCCCAGCACGGCACAGCTCTCAACACGCAACCTCGGTCCTCAGGAGAGCAATGTCACACTGAGACAGGAGGCCAATTAGTGGCAAGAGATGAACACTTAAATTCTCATCCTATTTTTCCAGCACTCTTTGTTAAACAAGCTGTTACAGCAGACTTATGAAAGAATAATTATTCTGGTATCACCCACTCCAGGGCGGTCCTTTTGCTGCAGACAAATAGCTTTTTGCACTCACGCAGCTTTTTCCAGCTAAGCACCTACAGCATTTCATAGTTATTAAGCAGCTCAGTGCTTTTCCCCCCAGGGATGTGCCGAGGAGGCTCCCCCACTCCCCCACTGGTGTGCGGAGCCAAGGTACTGAGGTTAAATGAGTTGCCCAAGACCACACGGGAATCAGCAAGTCATGAAACCAAGGCCTGACATCCCAGGTGCCAGGCACATAAACGCCTTCAGTAAACTGGGATTTACTTTACTTTTTTTGGTCTTTTGATGATTAAGATGCTTTTGATGATTAAGATTAAGAGGCTAAGCTGGCACAAACAGCTACCAATCCAACCAACATTACTGACACCAAAAAGAATGAAATGAACTCCCTGAAACACAAGCAACCAAAATCCCTCAGTGTATTCCCCCCACCCCAAAAAAATTGTTTTAACTTATTATATATATAAATAACAAATTAAATTCTTACAATCATCAGAACAGAAAAATTAATGTTGTTCTTTTTTCAATACTGTTTTGCCCTTTTTTTTTTCCTTAATTTAGAAGGAGCACAATGTAAAAAAAAAAAAAAAAAAAAAAAAAAAAAAAAAAACCAACCAAAAACAAACCACTGCATGGAAATGTAGAGCAGCAGTGAAACACTGAGACAACATTTGATGAGACTTTTTTGGGATCTGACTAGGGAAGGGGGTGACAGCAATGGCAACAGCTACATTTCACATTATTGTGCCCATTAACTTTACTTAAAATGGTTTTTTGCTCAAAACAAATCACTGGCAATAACTTAGGTTTTGGTACATTTATTCTTGTATATCTTGTTAGGCATAAAGCCAAACAGTGTTTTATGTAATCAAATATGTACCATGTTATCCTCCTTTGCTTGGAAGACTTTTTACCCAATTTGTTTGTCTCTGTAGCTGAGCAGACTTTTTTTTTTTTCTTTTTTTTTTGGACTAATGGAGATTTTAATGAAAACAAAGTTTTATTGTGACAAGCTTTCCATGGGCAGTTTTGATAAACTTTTGTTGGGGAAGCTTTGTTGTCTCCAATAAGAGAATTGCTCTGCAAGAGAACACCATCTCACAACAGCCAATAATCCTTCCCTTGTATCTTCTTCCATATGTGCATTTTTTCACTAACAGATAAAAAAAAATATTATATATATTATAAAATTAAGATAAAATCCAGTATCATTGCATTACGATATACTCCAAATATAGTACTGGTGTAGATTGCTCGAGGAAGAGCAAAGACTATGGACTGAACCTAGAAAATTCTTAGGTGCACTTCTGTCTCACAGCTGCTAACAGGGGATCTTGGACTAGCTAACACTTGATTGAAACTAAAGCTAGCATAGAAAAATAAATTAAAATTTTAAATTAAAGCTTATGTCCTCCCAACAACAAAAAGCTTCCAAAACTAAAACTTCTATATGTTTAAAAAGGCAATAGCTTTTTTCCTGAATTAAAAAGCAACAAAATCCACTTTTCTTCTTAAAATTTTCACATAAACCAAAGTACATTTTCTGGGCAACTCTGCTGAAAAAGAGTAGGGGGTAGAATCTTTATAGTAAGCCCCTTTGTTTCTCAACAAAGTTAGGTAGAAAATGCACTCTGGTTTCCCTGAAGGCTTTAGATGGTGGTGCATGTTTCCATTCTCTAAACAGAATAACCTATTTTTTTGCTAAATTAATCAAATTTCTTGGGAGAAAAGGATGGGAAAGTGTTCCTGTGCAATAATTCTTCTGATTGGCAGCTGTTTTTCAGAAGTAGGCCTAAATTACCTGACATGGCATTACTCCGATAGCACCTCCAAATACTTTCTTGCAATAGTGAAAGTATCAAGAAATTAATGAAAGGAATATTAAATTCCACTTTTGTGAAGAAGCAGCTTAAATCCAAAATTCCCTAAAGAGCAGTGTTTTTTTTCTTTTTGTCTGTGTGCCTGTGCATGGATGCACGTTTGAGAAGACTTTGGTTCAAATTCTACCTGAAGTATATACAATCAAAATCAATGGGATCTGAAAGCACAGGTCAAGAATCAAACTGAACCGTAAGGGCTTGGATTGTCCTCCCAGCTGAGGCAGGAAAGTGCACCAAGTTCAAGGAGAGCAGTAGACAAAAGCCTTATATTTTTCCTAACCACATTTTTGATGGCTGAACAGGTACTTGGTTTCGTATAACTTTAATATAAGTACGACGAGCTTGCACTGATGTAGCAGATGTCAGAGCACGGTTACTCCAACAATGTCACAGAATATTTTCTTTATGAAGGAAGCAGTTGGTGTTGCCTCCAGCTAATTTACAAAACGCTGTCGCAGGTAACCTACCTCAGTTGACAGTCTTTTCATTTCTTGCTTCCGCTGTTGTTCCGCAACGTTTGCCACGGACTCAGCCAAATGATTGAGTTCTTGCTCCTTTGGAGCTCCCATGAAGTTCAGCAAAGGAGGCTCCCAACCATTTCGGAAACGGGGGACATAAGGTGGAATAAAATGGTCTTTGGGCCAATCCGCTCTGTATGAAAAGTAAATTAGAGACCTGTATCAAAGGCCATACAAATATTGGTTTAATCGGTTTCCTAAAAAGTGAAATGCTTTAGAATTTTTATTAGTATAGAGGAGACGCTGGGATTACAGTACAGGCAGAATTGTGCTAGAACACAGAAAATCGACAGAAAACATTTATTGACCACAACTATGCTCCCTGCTGTGCCCTGCAGAAAGAAACTGCTCCTGCCTTAAGGACTTGCCAGTGGTAAAACACAACAAATTTCTGCCTTGTAGCAAAGGACGAGTAACAGAAGAATCAATCACAAACAAATCTAAGATTTGTTTTAACTGTTAGATGGGGGAAAATATTGCAACGCTCTGTTTGTGTTAAAGCACCAGACAAAGACTTCAAAGAAACAGCCTGCTTTATAAGAAAGCCTGAAAGCAGGTATGAAGCATGGAAGCTTAGGGGGCCTAGCTACACCTAAAAGAAGTTGTTAAACAATAGCTTTTACTGACAAAAAAACCAACTTCACATGCTCCAAGACATAAGAATTATCATCACATTTGCTGTTTTATAGGCCAGATTGATCTTTCTAAAACACTGTATTACTTTTCAGAGCTCCATTAGCATTCCCTATTGTAATACAAAATACCTAAATAAATGCTTTCATGCTCTGCCTTCGCACTATACATAATACACTGTCTCGCAATATAAATTACTGTATCTTCACAGTGGAAGCAGAAACGGGAATGTACATTACAGTCTTTTAACAGTGTTGCTGATACTGCTCAAAATTAAGAGACAAATGCTGCCAGTCACACAAGTTGCAGGGGCAGTCAGCAATTACTAGCCCATTAGCAGGCCTGAGCTAGGTCAGTAACCCTTGAATTTCATCATTCACCTCTCCTGCTACACCACACCGCAGTGTACCTCTGTATACTGAGATCAATGAGACCATCATTTCTAATCTGGACAGGTCAACCAACTATATTCTAAATGCTTCATTCTTCACTGCCCAACATGAGCTACTTCTCTTTCCATTAAACTTTTTTCAGGATGAAGTAAATGAATGATGATGGTAGTTCCCAAGACAAGGAGCCCATTATTTTACCCAGTGATCCATTTTCCCTGCACAGGACTCCAGTGTTATGAGGCAATTTCCACTGCCAATCCCACCACAAGCTGCTAGGAAGCCAGCAGAGCTTGCAGCAGGTAAAGGCAAGCAGATGGTGCTTTGCTGGGGTAAGCTCTCTGGCAATCACAAGGAGCTGCAATTCCTGTTTCCAGCTCATTTTGTAGTAGCAGGCTGAACGACAGGCCCAAAGGATGAATTTGGACATTCTGGGTCCTGCAGCAGAGTGAGCTCAAGGAAGGGAAAGATCTGTACGTCACTCTCCTTACTCTGAGGATGTTTGTCACTCCGTGCTCTAGGGCTTTCCATGCAGCCTTCCTTACCAGCAAAACACTCAACTACTTTTTAATCAATCAATCAATTAATTAAAGAAATCCACTTGGTAGATGTTTATGTTCCAATTTGAAATCTAAGAGCAAGGATGAATAAACACATGATGCATTTCCAGCCCAACTGATTGCATACTTCATCATCATCAAATGTACTTGTCTACCACAGATTACAGAGTTAAAATGCACTTTGCCAATTTAAGCTTTTTCTTTTGCATGTTCTATTTACCTATGTAAATTCAAACCATATACTTACCTCAAAACCAACAAATGCGTAAAATAGTTAATTTTTAGTTAAGCCTAACCATAATAGTGAATCCACTAAGAGTGCAACAAGTAGGGTATGCACATGTAACATGGTTCAGCCAATAAACATTGTTTAAAAATTATAAGCATTTTCTTTATAGCTTTATGATGCTTTTGAAGAAGTAAAGACATTGTAAATTTTTAGCTTTTGATAATTACTGGAAATTGAAAATAGAAATCTGTATCCTGTTCTTCAATATTTTGTCACTTTTTATTGCAGCTTCTTCAAACTGATTTTTAATGAAGTCCAGATAGCTGCGTTGGAAAAATAACGGTGAAAAACAACTGGAAACATGCAAGGGACAGTTCAGGAAAAAATGACTGCAAGAGGTTATATCCAGAGGTTCTTGATATCATGGACAAAACAAAAATTTCTGTTTGCATTTTCTCCCTCCTTGGGACCCCTAAAACCAAACCACTCCCAAATCCCACTGAGGCTAAGGAGTTCCTTTGCAGTTCTGAAGAGTCCAAAGCCTAACAAATTAATATTGAGCTTATGGGGTAGTGGATAACCTGGTTAAGGTCATGGCAATAAAACTTGAGTTTAGAGATCATCTCTAAAATATGCAAAGGCTTCTTCTCACCTGGCTTTGGTCCATGTGTCACCCAATGACATCCATAACTGTCCTTCCTCACTGGTGACAGTATACCGCAGGAAGTCTATAGTATCTTTTGTTAAGAGGGGGCTGAGTACTGTACCAGCAAGCTCTGGACCTCCTGTTGTCTGTACCACCTGAATCCAAGTATTAAAATAATACAAAGAACATACACATTGTCAGTAAGGAAGCTACTGTGAATATAAGTTACCTACAGTGCTGCTAGGAAACATTTATTACTCATAACCTCCCCTCCCCCAAAACTCTGAGAAGCTAACAATGTGTCTTAATGTCCTACAGATTAACTAAACCATTTATCGCAGAACAACTGTTCTGGTCACCAACCATTTTCTATTTAGACCCACTTTGGCAATGCTATTTTTGCTCTACTGATCAAAACCACACACACTTCCATTAAATAGACATATGGCTATGCTTTCGACTCTCCTCCTGCATTATGTAAATTATCTCAATTTTTTATTGTTAATTAAAAATTATAATGGCAAACTGTAAGACACAAAGCTAAAGATGATTTAAATAAATACATTTAATAGATGGGAATATACACACAAAGGATATAAACTATTTTCTAAAGAGAACCTCATCCTGAGATACGCACATTTCTCCTTAGTTATTGTCCAGGGACAAAACATTTCCATCTTGTTATCCTTGAAAATGTTACCGAGCATACAAACACAAGAGTTCTGAAGGAAAACACTGAGAAAATTATAAAACCTTACCATATGTAGTGGGGTAAAGAGAAAATGAACCAGTTCAGCTGCACTAGGATTCTGGATATGGAACTTTAATTTGGCCTGAAGGAATGGGAAAACAATACATTTTAAGAAACAGAAACAGTTAACTTTTATGACAATAAATACTTCACATAAGAATGGCCATCCCTGGTCAGGCCACAGGTCTGCCTAAGCCCAGTGTTTCGTCTGCAACATCCGCTAAGTGTCAGTGCTCATTCATCCAATTGCTTTTGAATCCATGTACATCTTTAGCACCTATTGTGCAAAACAATAAGTTCCACAATTTCCACAATGAATTATATGCTTTGTAAAGAAGCATCTCTGGAAATTTGCCACCTCTTAGTTTCATTAGTATTCTGTAGTTCTTTTCCAAATGAAAACTGAGCAATCCTTCTCTACTCGCTTTTTCCAGTGATGCTCATAACCATTTACAGATTTATTACATTTTTCCTCTGTTTGGCCTTTTCCAAGCTAAAGTAATTCCTTCGAGTATTCTTGTCCTCCCTGTACCTTCTTCAATTTTGCTACGCTGGAACAAAATAAGACCAGTGAATATAATGGCATATTGATACTCTCTATTTGTTAATTTTCCCTTTTTTTTCCCTAATGGTTCTTAACATTTGCTTGGTTGATCACCATTGAACACGGATGACGTTCTCACAGGAATCTGTATTACATCAACATTTTGTTCTGATTTGTTTTATGTACAAGATTTTTCCCCACCCACCCATACTCTATCATATCTATCAATATCGAATTTCATCTGTCACTTTAGCTGCTATCATGAGATATTTCTCCATTTGTAGACTCTATGCTCACCACTTGCCAAAACACCTGTAAATACGTTGGACAGCAAAGGCCTCTGCAGAGGCATGTGTGGGACTTCACTGCTGAATTTACTGCACTTTGAGAACTGGTATTTTAGTCCCATAATTTGTTTTCTATTCCACCAAACAAGAATCTAACATTCAACCTCACAGTAGTTTAGTTTCTTTAAGACCTTCAGGGTGTGCAACCTTGCTGGCTGTGTTTTGGAAATCCAAAGAAGCAAAATCAAAGAAGTGATGGATTTGTAGAAATTATTTTGTTTTGTAAGATGCATGTTTGCTTTTTTCTCAATTTAACAACCTACAAACTGCATCCCATGTGCGGGTACCTCAGGGGTCCCTGGTTGTCGTAGTCCCTCAGATCCTTAGGATGACTTTAAAGATTATCAGCATTACCTTAACCACTTCTCTTCCTCTGGAAGAAAGGCAGTTTGAGAGAGGTTACACACCACACT
>WAAD01016226.1:549429-560021 GCA_013389945.1 Fregata magnificens
CCACACTGTGTGGTCTGCTGACTTAGTTTTTGGAATAGATGGATGAACAGTGCCCATTCAAACAGGGCTTCTATTCATCTGCCTCTAACTTGCCATTTTGATTTGCTGTTTTTTAACCCATTACCAGTTCTTCAATTTGAAACACATAATCTCTTGTGCCCCCCATAAAAAATGGTTTTCATGAACATATTGCCCACTATGAAGCTTTTCCAAGTAAATATATGCATAAAAAAAGATCATATACTTTCTCTAATACAGCTTCTTGGAGGATTTCTTTTATTTACTGATCACCCGCTGGCCCTGCAGACTCCAGAAGTAAGAAGCATGCCAGAATGCATTTTAAAAAGTTATAGTAGTTTTTATTGCATCTTGCCGTCTGTTCCCCAAACTGCTTTTGGCTAGTCTCATTCTGCTTTTACATCTAGCTTTCCAGAGTGTGCCTCCAAATGAAGAAAGGAAGAGGATGTATTTTTACTTCTTTCAGTCTTTTTAAAGTTTTTTTGGCAGATGGGAGGCATTTCCTAGGCGCTTCCAGCATGGTGCCTTAAAACAGTTTCCATTCTACTCGCAAAGATTTTATCCTTCTAGCTACTCCTTTTATTTTCAAACTAGATTCTTCATTTTATACAGTTCTCCATGTCTGACCTAAAGCACCAGGAAGTGAAATTTCAGGTTTTTGTGGCTCCTGCAATGATGCTGAGGTAAAGCACTGTTACAGCACAGCTCTTCAAGAGCAACATTAGAAACCAGGTCCTAGATGCCGTTGAGCACCAAAACAAGAACTGCTTCTTCTCCTGCACAGAAGACAAAGATTCAAAGATGCACACATTGTTCTTGGGTGAAAAACTAATTTTAATTCAGAACGCGGTAAGAAGTAAGAATGAAAAAAAATGAACATTAGAACCACTATTACTGAGAAGGATCAGCATGTTCTAAGACATCTGTTCCCCCAAAACCAGCAATCCTTTAAGGTCAGAATCACAGCATTTGATACAGGGTTTTAAAAAACATACATATTCTTAACATTTCCAAATATCTCCTACAGCCCTGCAATCAGAATTCATTCCCCAAGAAGAAGAAGAAAAAGATGATTTGACTCAGTGAAAGCAAGAATAATTTTCCCCATTGGCATAGCTTCCCCAGCAATAGAAAGGGACAGTATATGAATGTAAATGCTTTGAAGGTGTCCCACTTGCTGCCTTCCTTTAATAGCACTTGCAGAAGAGGAGATGCCAGGAGAAGGCTCTTGAATTAGCATCTCCGCTTGTTGAGAACCTATAAGGCAACAGCAATTGGTCGGATGGAACGTTCTGAGGCCAGAAAGGTCCTACATAATAATGGCAACAATCTCAGAGAGTCTGATGGGCATAGCTGAATAAAACTAAATTAAGGCCACAGCTGGTGATGCTGGCAAGCATGCAACAGGACCATGATCCCGACAGATGTTCCTAGAAATTCTTTTACAATTTAAACTCAAAGTTCCCAAGTCAAGGCTTTAAAGAACCAGGAAAAGAAGAAACACAACAATGCTGAAAAAGAAATATGCTCATCTAGTCACTGTGTAGAGCCCTTGAGGAACAGCGTCCCAAAGCTGGCTAACCTAGGCCAGAGGTGGCCAGCTCTGCTCTTGTCTCAGTTCAGCCTTGGATGGAGAAGGAAAAGGTGGATGTCCAAGATCAGTCAAGTATCAGCTGAGCTATCTTCCTGCGTGTCAGCCAAGGATCAAACAAGATTACATTTCCAGTTCTATCAGCATTCTTGAAGAGGAAACGTGGGTTTGCTCCTTCTGAAAGAGCAGTGGAGACCAAGACAACGCAGACCCACGCTCACAATTCCCTGGATGTCATGACCACCTCTGCACAGCTGGCAGCAGTAGGGCATTTAAGACCCACAAGGTTTCTCTACGTGAACAAGGCACCAGCAAAGTTAGACAGAAGGCAGAAGACTTGATTAATACATTCCCAAAGACAAGATAACCTTCTGCAGCTCCCTCAGGGGAGTCAACAATACAGCATCCACACCCCCTGGAACAGCAGGAACCTCCAAGAAAACTCATCTTAAAAATAACTACAAAGCAAATCCGTCGTGTTACTGATTCTTCCTTCTCCTCTTCATCTTTCCCCAGAATTTTAGTTCATCACTTTATACTAGTGAAAAAGGAAAACCAATGCAGCAAAACTGATACGCAAATTAATTTGTAGCAGCGGGGAAAACAAAGATCATGTTATACTTAACATCAGCTATCCCAGGAAAAAACCTGGTACTGCATGCCTCACACCACCAGTCACTTACCAGAAGATTGAAGCCATGCTTGAATTTTTGGAAGCAGTCAACAAATTCATCTGGAGGTGGTGGTTTTGCACGGAGAGTAAGAACTCCCTCTGGTGAACAAAATGAGAGTTTTATATATCCATTTATATGGTAAATAATTTCTATAAATATTGCAGGTATGGTAAACATATAAATACATAATAAATTTACCAACTTACAGAATTTTGTAAATATAGAACCACAACAGTGAGCATATTCTGCAGTCATGGCTCTAATTAGTCACTCCTCACTGACTTCAAGCAAATAATTTTCACAGGTTTCCCTCTAAGAATATACTGCATAGGATTTGTTGTGCTCAAAGTGAAAGAAAATTACTACAGTAATGAAAAAACAACACAAAAAGACACATTTGCTAGCTACTTCAATGATCCTTAGAGAAACAGAATTGTGGGCAGTAAGAACTCCTACCTCCAGGCCCTTTCTTTTTACTTTTCTTAGTTTTCTTCCTCTTCGAAAGTTCAGCAAATGCTTCAGCAGCTTTTTGAAGTTTAGTAACAAAATACTCAATGTCATCCAAGATATGGTTCAGAATTTGCTACGGGAGAAAAGAAAAGTAAGAGTTTCTCTACAAAACCTATAACAGAAATACTCCAGAAATCAAAAGGACTACACTCTCAGACACCAACAGCTTCCACGGAACAAAGTCCATGCTAGAACATTGCTTATTTAGATTCATTATGTTCTTAACTTTACAAACCTGTAAAGCATTTTAAATTTTAGCTTTTTAAGAACTTAGGGCCACTGGAAGTTTTTTAAAATATAAGCATCAAGATTATTAAATTCAGATTGGAATCACACAATTCGTTCACACATTACATTTTCTCTCACAACACATGAAAAAATTCTCATTATTTGTGTAGGACAGCATTTTCCTAAACAGTATAACTTCATAATCTCCTTTAGTACAAAGTATTAAGCTGTTTGTTGAATGGCAGAATGTAGTTTTATAGAAGAAGTACTCTTTGAAGAATTGTTTTCAAAGAGCAAGTGGAGGAGAATGAAGGAGCCCCTGGGGAAAACATGCATACACCAATTCAGCAGGCCCCAACATGCTTTCCTCAAGGCTCTCAGATGTTGCTGAGCGCAACATCAGAGTAGAAAAGTAGAAAGTTAGAACTGACAAATGGGGCAATATTTGGTACCGCATACATTGTAAGACCTGCCCAATGTTGTTGCTTATAGGCAATATCAGAAATAACCATATGTTCATTTTTTCCAGATATTGTACATATCTAAGCCCCACTAAATTAATGGAATTTAAGTTTATCCTCACATAGTTTGCTGAATTTGGTCTACCACATAAAATTAGTATTTATATTTCTAGCTCTTCACAGCAGAAAACTGTGCATCAACATTCAGTACTTTCTTTTTTCTATTTTTTTTTTTTTTTAAAGAAAAAAAATAAGAAAAAGAACTACTGCCTATTCATTTTTAGGTCTACCACAGAAACATAGGCTGCCTGGAAAGCTTTCCTCCACAACTCAGTTTCCCATGTGGAAAAAGCCTTCCCACGAAGTAGAGCTGCAAAATTTCACAGACATTAAGCAATATTGCTTGTAGTTTCTCACTTACAACATCTCTGTCAATCCTGGCTGCTATCATCTCTGCTGTTTCTTCATGATCATGGTATTGTCTATGTTTTTCAACTGCAGAAAAGGGAAGAAGAAAATAAGCCATCCACATATACAGAATCAGTAACCAACACATCCTATACAGCTTATGCTTGAAATCATACTGCTGTAAGAAAGAGATGGGCAATGTTTGTACCATTCACTTTGCTAGGACTCCACACAACCTTAAAATCTTGCACCCTAATGCCTGATCCTGCCAAGTCTCACAAAAAAAAAAAAAAAAGCTTAGGCCTATGCTTTCAGTCAACTTAGCTGCGTAAATGAAGTTAACCCCAGAAGTGTGGTACCAGGGCCTAAATCAAAAAATTAAGGCAGAAAGTGGTCAATTATAAACACAATGTAATGGGAAATCATCTCATTTTGCAAAATATGCTGCAAGCTACTCCAGCAGAAGTGAGCAAGAAGGAAGGGTGTAGCCATGACTTCAAAGACAATTTTGATGTAAAAGGTAATAAGCAAAAAGGGATGTAGGAATTTGGGCAGAGTGACCAAGTCAGGCAACACAGAAATGGGAAATAATGATGTGATACAGCCGGTATTTCCAAATAACAATGGACAGAGTCAGTGACTTTTATCTGAAAACAAAAAGGGTTCACATTTTGAGAAATTATAAGCTTTACATTTTTAAGTCACACTAAATACTGTAGTGCTTTTGTGAACAGGTGGGGTTGTAGTAAACACATTTTAGAAAAGATCCACATGAATGGAATAAAAGGAACTGCAGGAACTCATATCCACAAGTGCTCTGGCAAGACAGACCACTTGACAAACTAATGAAACTCTTCTGAAGTGAGGAGAAGTCAAACAGAAGAACAAACCAGCCTTTACCCAAGATAGATGTAATACTGTAGATTAGTAGACAAAAACATTCTTAACATTACAGATTTCTCTGAATATTTTTAGTTGCTTTCTTTGCAGTCGTGTACTTTGTTGAGTGATATAGTTTAATAAACCAAAAAGGATAAAGACTCCTCTAAAATTTTAGTATCTATTATTAAAAAACACCCACAAACCCAAAGCAAAAAAGGCCTCACCGTAACCAAGATTATTCCCTTAATACAGTCTGTTTTAAACAAGGAGCTTTACTGTTTCTAAAGGACATTTTTTTCAACAAAATCTGATCAAAATAAAAATGTTTCCATTAGAGGTTTAAAAAACCAAACAGACAAAAAAATCCAAACCCATCAGAAATACTACAAGCATTCCTTAGTTCAGGCTTAAAAAAAAAAATAAAAACAACCCACCACAAATTGGTTTAACCATACAGGCCATTATAACGATAAATATAAAATTAATAAATAATGCTGATCTCCAGTCAGCTTTTAATCCACGATTATTTTTTTCAATTGTCCAAAATATCTGGCCTACGCTCTCCCTGTAACTAAAGAGAGCATCATTAAATTACTAGATTTATGGCAGTACCGACTACTGTCAATGTTGTTCTGTTCACAAAAAAGCCCAAGTAAAAATCAGTAGCCCACACCCACATCCAGAAAACCACAAGTAAACGAAGCTCTGAACAGAAATTCAGAAAACTGATAAGTGCAAGTAAAAGACAAGTCAGATTATGACAGTCAGGTCTTATTCCCCAGATCAGACAATGGTGGCTTGGGGCATTTCAAACTAGACTGGGAGAATAATCCTGTCTGGTCTCAGCGAGGACAGAGGCATGACCTTGTACAACCGTTTCTGTATCTGGATTCAATTACTGTAATCTTTATGAAAGTGGTCTTTCCAAATTATTTTTGTTATTACTGAGGATCGTAAAAACCTACTGCCCAGAACAACTGTTTGTCACTGCACTTGCGGCAGTGGGCTCCCAGAAATACTCACACTCCCCCTGCTCTGCAGCCCACGCGGACCACGCCGCCACGCGGCTTCTCACGTCCACTTGGGTGATGGTCCCCGGCGGCACAGGGGCAGGCGCCTGCGGCGGTGGAGGGATGGTGCTGTCAGCTTTGGATATCATCCTAGAGGAAGAGAAGAAAGCCCAGAAGTGACACTTGAAGGAGAAACATTCTATTTTCTAGTGCTTAATCAGAGAAGACAAGAAGGCTTTACAAGGACCTCTTCTACTGCTGAACATACTATGGACTTGCCAAGTAAGCAGTACTCAAGACCATGATGTGTAAATATGTTAAACATAGTAGGAAACCCACTCCATGTTGGGGTTAGCAAACCTTCGCCACCTGGCCACATGGGAAATCCGCAAACAGTGCCACAGAACATGATGTCTAGAGACCTGCCAGTTTACACAGGTAAATTCAGTGCCTTGGGTTTAGCAGGTGGCATTTTTACCGCCACATGCAGTTCAGTGATTGGACTTCCATTTTGTGTGAAAGTCTTCATTAGAAGTTACCTTTCAGTCGTCACAACTCAGTATCTATTCCCTAAATTTGACAGGTTGCCAACCACCTGTTTCTTAAAACCCTACCAACAAACCCAATTAAATTTACAGGCTGATTTTCCTTTTGGTATGGTTGGCCTGTTCATCCTGTCTTGATACAAATGTATCAATGTTCCAACCTGCAATTTTCCAGTTTTCTAGTTCCTAATCTAGTTTTAAATACCATAAGGAAAGAGGTCTTTGAAGTCATTCTGCAACTTCATACCAACAGACAAAAAAATCCCAACAACTGTCATACACACATCCCATCCCCACACCCTTATTTAAAAGCAAGATCTTCACCTTGAATTCATCTCTTTATAATACCATGTCATTCACGGCATTCAACAACAGCACAAAGTGTCAAGTGTTATTTGGTCTTTGAACACTGAACAAAAAAAAAATGTTGCCTTCACCTTTCCTTCCTCCAGTCTCCTGGGCACTGTTCTCCACGTCCCGCACTTTACTTGTCAATAACCTTGCGGCAACTCGATCATGCAATGTCAGAGGCAGGAGGGTCTCTCCCCGTGACCCGATGCCAGCACGTACATGATACGACTGTGAGTAACTGGCACTAAACTGTCACGCACTCATGACCTCTTGGCCTCACAGTCCTTGGAGACTGATATCTCTGATTATTTTTCCCACCAGACGTACTGACCTACATTCTTTTCCCAATTAAATCTCATTAGTTTCCCAGCACATCCAATGTGTTTGAGTCCTTCTGGATTGCCTCTTTGTGCTTATACCTGTTTGTTACAGTCCTACAAAGAGTAAAGTCTGCTTACTTAATTTTAAACCCGCAGATAAAGTTAGACACAGTTCAGTTTTTGTTTTGTTTTTATAGGAGTGTCCATTACTCTAGGAAAACTTCATGAGTTGCACATCAGAATTTAACAGATAGCTAAGACTATATAAACTCATTCATACAGTGGTGACATTTTTACCTAATGATTTTTGTCCAGCAGGGACTTCTCTATCTGGACCACAAAACTAAGTGTCATTGAGAGAAACTATTAGGATGCAGTTACATACTAACTTTTCAACAAACTACCACCATTACCATTCAGTACCTAATATACTTGTGCCCTTATTTCTATGCCTCTGTTGGCTACCTCTCATTTCTGTATTAATCTTCTCTGAACCCAACAGACTCTTTTCCCCGACATTTTCCAGCTGGCAGAGAAGCTTTCACTATCAGGGAAACAAGGAGTCTTCAGCATCGTTAAGCAGGCAGGCAGGAAGATTATTCAATCTTCAGTTGCTGTTTTATTTAACATCTTTAGATCCCAAAACCTTTTATCATAATCTTATTTACTTGGAGTTATAGGGCATTTAATTTTTAATTTAAATTCTGAACTACTTGACCCATATGCAGAACACTGAGACACGCAATGCTATTCTCTGGCAAGTGGTATTGATGTCAGCTGTTCCTGTCACTAAGGTGGAATCAGGAAAGGTAAGAGTGATGCTATAAATTGAGAGAGCTTGAGAAAATTATTAAAGCAAAGCCTCTACATGTGGTTTTGGAAGTATATTATCAATGAGCAATAAAGAGCAAAAAACAGCAGGCAGACTTGGAGGGCTTCTGAATGCTGTAACACTATTTGGTGATCCTATATACTGCCAAGAAGTTAGGTTTTTACCTCAATGTTTCAAGTCTCTTCTTTTGTTTCCCACTCTTGCTGTCACTGATTGCACTTTCAATATCTTCATGAATAAAGCTAGCCTGAAGAGACAGAAGCAGAAACCATCAGTTATCAGCTATATCTCCTCATGCCCTTTTTTTTTAGGGCATCTTTAGATTCCAGAATCCCTTAACAAATCCCATTTATTTAAAAGTTCTGGGATAAATTATTTTACACATAAACAGAACGAAGAAACACACAATGCGATTGTCTGGCAGTTGGTATTTTTGTCACTGTTCCAATCTCGAGCATTATCATCAGATGAGTATGTCATCTAGATACCAAATTTGTCTGAACAGCTGTAATTATCTCAAGTCAACCATTATTGAATAAGCTATTTTTTCCCCTCCACGTACGTAATTTTTGTTTCTCTCAAGCATGTTAGGGGAAAGACATACTATTAAGAAAATCTACTATATATAGTAGCAGCTAAACTACTATAGATAGTAGCAGCATAAAGGATTCGGAAAGTAACTTGTAGTGATACAGTTTCCTTTAAGAAATAACGATAGCCTCCAGTTTCTCTTTGATTTAATAGAAGATGAATTTTTCAGAACAT
This sequence comes from Fregata magnificens, assembly GCA_013389945.1. Classification (NCBI taxonomy): domain Eukaryota; kingdom Metazoa; phylum Chordata; class Aves; order Suliformes; family Fregatidae; genus Fregata; species Fregata magnificens. The sequence goes on from WAAD01016226.1 coordinate 558,025, forward strand.
TTCCTAATCTGTAGGTTCCTGCCTCTTCATAACTGCTGTCTGCCTCCACCAGTGGCCCACAAGTGAAATTTTGATGCATGTCTAAGGCATTACTTTAATAGATCTGGCATTAAATAGGTCACGGCTTCTCGTAGGATTTAGAATGCTCTGTTACACGTCTTCAGCTGACAAATTAATGTGCTACATAGGTTGTCAAAGCCCAAATCTGTCAGTGTCTGGCTCACTTTACAAGGTCCACATCTTTCTTAGTACCCTCATAATGGAGAAGTATGTAACTTTTGGGGAGGAATATGTAAGTTCTGCTGGGATCAGAAGACTTTGTTGAATTTAGGGTCCGAGGGGATTGAAGGACTTCTCAGGCTATAATGAATTGCACTACAGAATATGGACAAGGGATACATTAAGGTTAAAAAATTAATAGAAAAAACTTAAGGGGATTTGAGGAACTTAAACCCAGAAGAATTCCATTAACCATACTCTTGATATTTATTATTTAACAATTTTTTGTTTAGAAAATATTGAATGCCCCAAATATTATTGATTTTGACTAATTTTTAATTGCAGAGGCTCCTGAGGTTCATGGTAACTTCTAATCAAAAGCAGGAAAAAAACAAGAGAGAAAGACCTAACCTTTCAAAAACAGCCAAGTCTCATGGGTAAGTAACAAAAGCCAGGGTAGGGTCACGGACTCAAACAAGAGCTTGGAAGAAAAGGGGGATCCTGGACTTCCAAGTCATCCTTATGTGCTCTGCATTTTTATTTGTATACAGAGGAACAACTTCAAAAGAAAGTCTGAAGAAAAGAGACCACCTCTACACTTTGGGAAGCTGGGTCCAACCGGATCTCAACAAGGATCCCTGCATTATTTAACATAATGCCACCTGAACTTCTCACAGTATCCCAATTTCCATTGAAACAGCAAATTCTGTGCAACTAATCACACAATTAGCCAGTCATCTTCACACCACTCTCACTGTACCAATTTCAAAACGGTTGCACAATGTGATTAGCAATCTGTTGTTTTAAGACAATGATATGAGCTACTACAAAGGAATTTAAAAAATCCCCATGAAATTATCAATTGGAATTTACAGAAATACCAATTATATAGCGTAACTAACAGAAATTAAAATTTATAACCCTGGAAATAGAGAAGTATTGCAGAATACATTAAAAATTATTTACACTTGAAGGAAATATTTTAATCAGAGATGAATAATCTCTTTCCTTGTTTTGCTCCTCCTGCAAGTAATATTTTCCTTTCCATTATCTCTCCAGCAGAGCAGAGATGCATAGAGGTGGGAATGTAGAGAAGGTTTAATTGTTCCGTGACAAAAAGAGCCGAAAAAGGGGAAAGACTATGTAAGACTCGGGGCTCAGATGAGTTCTTTGCAGATTATATAATAAATTTGAGATAACTCAAACTATTTTACACCACTTTCTTCAGAAGTGTGAATGTAAACCATATACATATTCCAGAGCCTTACTCATTTGCAAACCTAAATGAACATCTACAGAGCCCAAGAATCAATATTTACAGTAATGACATATTTGCACATGCACTAAAGACTCAGTTTACATACAGGACTACTCTCTTGCAAGACATACTATGCTACATTTACTAACATACTATAAGTAGTGTTGATACCGTAAATGCATTAAACTTAAAGCTTATTTATAAGAATAAAAGAACAGAATTATTTTCCATGAATCAGCCCTTTTGAGTTTATCCACTGAACTTGCCAGTTCATAAAATTTCCCCTATTCAAATAAATCATAGCAGATCTCCATCACTACCTTACCTTAATCTCATCACATTGGAAAAGATGCAAATCAGGCTTGTTTTGGGTTGGTTCTTTACATACTAATGCAAGAATTGAATTATAATTGCATGCATTCATCACAGCTTGGCAATGCTGAATTGTGCTTAAAGGAAAATTCTCCAGTTCATTCTGCCGGAAGAGAAAAAAAAAAAAAAAAAAAAAAAAAAACAAAAA
>WAAD01016226.1:560032-576217 GCA_013389945.1 Fregata magnificens
AAAAAAAAAAAAAAAATCACAAACACAAAACACCACCTTACTATACAGTGTCCTGATCTCAGAAAAGCTCCGTGAGTTAAAAAGAGAAAGTGATAATAAGCTAATTAAAATACTGAATCTCACATACATTATTTTTCTGCCTGTTCCCTTTTTCTCCCTCTCTGAAAATGAGACTGTCATTCACAGATCTTACCTTTGATTCCAAGTCCACCAAACTGACAGCTTTGTCATCCACTTGAAGAATCATATCTTGAGTCCACACTTTGCCTTTGGCATCCAGCAATTTCAGCTTCCTTATTCCATCATCTACTGTAATCATTGCCTCTTTTCGGTCCAGAACAAAGGTGGTCAGGTGCTAGTGAATGCGATGTACATTTAAAAAAAAAAAAAAAATTGTGATTTTCTCTATTGCTAGGCAGTGTCAGTATCCAAATTTCTGGGAAATAGCAATATAAATTATTCATGAATAAAAGTGCCTTTGTATATGACAGATCCCACCAACAAGCTATAAGAGAGGTTGTTTAGTCCATAATGTCATTTTAAGTCAACTGATTTTTTTAACTCACTGTTTGTCATCCTCTGTCATTTCCTCACTAAAGTAAGTGGTTAGACTTGAAGGCATATTCTAACATCTTTCTGGTATCACAGCTAGAATTAAACCCTGAGTATTTAGTTAGCTTTCTTGAGGAGTGAAAACCTGTCTCTATTGGCAAGCTGAACCCAGGAAGCGTCAGCAGAAGCCTCATAGAAACACCCTGCCAACATACCTCCACCACCACTCTGACCTGGAGTGTCCTCATCTCTTCCAGAGCTGCCAGCTAGCACGCTGACGGCAATCATGATGGGCTTGCATCTGACTGGGAAACCTTATGGACAGGCTAGTCATTTCTTTTATGCAGATCACAGTAGAAATGTAGTATACTAACTACTTTTGCTCACGATCAACTTGGAATATGCTCCAGATTCAATTAATGGTCTAGAAATTAAATACTGCCTCATAGACATCACCTCAACTAGTTTCCCTGTCATTACGGTTTTGACAATTTCTCCTTCAACATGCCAACCATGCAAGATGACCCATAAAATTATTTCATTTTATCCAGGCATAAATCCAGCTTCACATTCTTATCGAAGACCTGGTTACACTCATTCAAGCTGAACCAATTTTAATATATGCCTGCACATCTATCTTCTAATTAACTTTAAAAAAAAAAAGAAAAGAAAAAAAAAAAGAATAATTAAGTGTGCTTTCTTCTATTACAGGATAACAGCACTTAGTAATGACAGACAAAAGAGTAGATATAAGCTGCATGTAATCAAAGTATTTAAAAGAAGTGAAACAAACTCTCTACTGGCTGCTCACACAGGAATGCTTAGACTCCAAATACAAGTACTAATTTTTATGCCGGTACAGTACCAAAACCGTTATGAAGAAATCAAAGAAAAATAGACAGACAGTTAGAAGCAACACAAGTATTCATTTGCAAGCTGATCATAGGGCAGAAGCACTTGAAATTAAGACTCTTCTGCCTACGATCTCATGATTTACAGCTAATTTAAAACCCAGCAAAAAGGAGCTCAGAATCTATGGTATTCGCAAGACCTGGCTTAACCCATGACAGTGGTCTGATAGCAGCGGGAGAAAGTTTGTGCCAAAGTAAGACTGCAGAATGAGGCATTGCATCTAAAAGTGTTTAACAGGCTACATATGGGCACCCAGGCTTACTTTGCTGAATATTTTATATATATATATATATCTACTCCTGGATAAAATATGACAGCAGCATACAGTAATTCTGCAAAGTGGCTTAAGGCAGGAAGTAACACACTTTGCACTTCACACTGGGGAAGAAACTGTGCAGGCAGAATATATTTGTTTAAGTACTACATAGTAGACTAACTGGGGCTTTTAGGGGTGAATGCTCAGCTCTTTCTGAATATTCTGTCACCTCTGCTGATTATAACTGATCAAAGTATTAATTTTAAATATCATCCAGTACCTCATCAGCAGCACAGGGTTCTTCAGCTCTGCCTCATCTGTGCAACAAGCCAGGTTCAGAGACAGGGCAGCATAACACATTGAATTGATATCCCATTGAGAAGTCCTGTCCATTTGCCAAACTACACACAACTTTGCTTACATTCTTCTACATCAAAATTTCAGCTCATTATGGCAGAGTCATAGAATTTGAGACATTTCAGTGTAATCTGTTCTGAAGTGACCTCGGGCTGGCAGGATATTTTGGAAGATGTATATGCCTTCAAGCATATGTATCCTCAAAAATCATGTAGGCAAAAATAACTGCATGTAACTGAAAGCTATAATTGGTACATCGTTCCTCGTCTCACCTCTACGTGATACTGTGAAGTTTCGGATATGCTGCTGGCACTGTCTCGTGCATAATTCTTTCTTTGTTCTAGAGATGGGAGGAAAAGAAAGAATAATTATTCATTCAACTTCTTATCATGCTGTTTTGAATACTTCTCAGAGACACTTCAGACCAGTTGTATATACAAAAGCAGAAGATGAGCTGCTGCTAATTTCTGTATTTCGACAGAAAAAACCTTCACCCCCACGTAGTCCAGCACAAGGATCATACTTACATCAACGATGTTAAAAGCGAGCCGGTGGGTGCAAACACAAGCCAGTTATCTCCTCACAGTGAGTCAGGACACCGGAGGGGAGCAGTGTTCTGACTGAAAACGCTCCACTGCGAAGCCTGATTATTAAAATCACTGGCTTGCCACTCTGGTAACAATAGGTTAACCAGCATCAGGCTTACTGAATTTGTATGAACGCACTTGAAAGCATAAGTATTTTCTGATATACATGTTAAATCTGCAAAACAACAAAGCCACACACAAACCAGACCTGACTCATCCTTTATTTCTTCCTAAAGCATTCAATTTGATGAATTACTAATATAGAAATATGCATGGAAAGGGGTAAAAAAAAAATACACACCAAATATCTCTAAACAGAAATATTTTTCAGCTGAACAAAATACAATGCTGCAAAATCAGAAACACCGTTTGCCTTTTACTCCATACAATAGATTAATATCAAACCAGGAGACGAGTGAAGAGAAAACGCAAGATGAAGACACGACACACACCCACACCACAAAATAATGAATTCAGTTGAATACTGAAGAAAACTTTTCAACTTTAGTGGCAAAAATTTGAATGCAACATTTGGAGAGTTTTTCTCATTTTTCGCCATAATGTCTTAAGGGCCTGATCTGGAACACCAGGAGCTTTGCCTAAGGAAGGAAGTCACTAGGAGACTTGGCCGAGAGGTCCAAGCAAATTCTGCAATTAGGCAATTCTTTTCTTTCCATTTCATTAAATAACTTGATTTCTGATCTTCAAGTAAAATAGGCAGTTTGATTTTGTTCAGAAGGAAAGTACCTACTTAATCCATCAATCACTTGGAGTACTTGAGGGGAGAATAAGTGTGTGATTCTGTTGACGGGAAAGATAAGTTACTTTTTGCAAAATAAAAAAATGCTGACTACTACCAAGCACATGATCTGTGGCATACGGAGATCTGCAGTGAGGACACCATAAAAGCCACACTGCAAAAGGCTCTTCTGTGACCAGGGTTCCTTCAGACAGGAATTATAGGTGCTGACAGATACAGCAGTGCCCTCATTTTCAGGTGTCACTTGTAGAAGTATTTGTCACCTTTTATAATCATGCCCATTATCTCTCCAGTTCTCAGTGACTTTCATGAAAGACAATACAGTTTCTGAAATCCCTCGCTGGCTTGAAGCCCCCCTCCCATGATGACAAACACCGCTCATGCAACAGAGCCGTCCTGCTACTGTATAGCAGCTACTTAGTTTGCTTTAGCACGAGAAGTGTGCAGTGCAATCAGCCAAATTCAAGAACCCCATGGATTATCAGAATTTTTAACTAGGTGTGTGAATATTTTAAAATAGATGTCTTAATATAATTATCCATTATTCTGAAATGCCAGGGCAGAGGATCTACATTGATTCCAACTTTAACTACTATTTCTGCTTTTACAGCACGTTACTTAAAGGGGTTTTTTTTGTTGTTGATTTTCTTTTTAACCACAATAGACACACACACACATGCACACCCCAACAAAACAGTCAGTAAAGCAGTACTGTCTGATTTGCTACCTTTCTTTTTTTGTTTGGATGATGATCTGAAGAAGTAAAGTCCATCTGTTCCTAACAAAACAAGGGAATTAAAAAATAGTATCGAGTTTAACCCCACAGAATTATTTGCATCTCCAAGGGGATCAGTTAACAGTCTTCTGTTATGGACTGTAAATGATAGTTAAATGCTGTCCAGTAAGAAAGAATATATGCTTGTCTCAATCAACAATTCATCATACATTCAGCTTTGACTGTCATTATCTTTTTTTAGGTGAACAAAAGTATTATTTTTTTAACAATATCAAATTAAACCAGGATAAGAAATTTTACATCCACAGGAAGGTTTATAAATCCTGCAAACAATAACATTTAGAGTTGTTTTGAATAAACAAAGAATATGTAGAAGCTCCAAAGGAATTAAGAAGAAGAGAGTAACTTTTGCAAGAGATTCCTTGCTCTGCTTCACAGAAATTTTGTCCTGTATTAAGACAGGATATCCAAAAGTGTTTGTAGCACTGATTAACACATCCTCTTCCACAGAGCAGCCCTAACACTCACAATAGACATGATGGCAAGGTTTTCAACACACTATGTCATGGTGAGAACAATAGTGTTTATATAAGAAATAGAGCTCTCTGGATGCTAATAAAATCTGTGGTTGCCTGCACTTGAGAGCCAAGGAAAGCCCCTCAAGTTCTGCATTCTTAATTACAACAGAATAGTAACAAGAACTTCAATAAAACTTCCAAATAGCAAAAGTTAATCTGTGTTTGTGTTAACAAACAAGAAGTATGGTGACCACAACAACCGACAGTCCATACTGAGTTCAGCAACAATTCCTGTTTACCTATTTATTTCTTTAATGCAGGTAGAATGATTATTAGAACCTGCTGGAGATCCAAGTTATCATATAGAATAGAATATTATATTTCAGTTGGAAGGGACCTACAACGATCACCTAGTCCAACTGCCTGACCACTTCAGCGCTGACCAAAAGTTAAAGCATGTTATTAAGGGCATTGTCCAAATGCCTTTTAAGCACCGACAGGTTTGGGGCATCAACCAACGTTTTTTGTTATCCTATAGGTCCTTCTACCAAAAACATCACGTAATGTATGTCACTTATGCAGACTTGGAGACTCCCTTTTCTGGGAGTCCAAGAAAGTGATGTCGTCTAAACTCTGCAGTGAAGCATGCCAACTAAAGTGGGGAGACTTCCAAGTCTTGTTGCAGTTACAGACCAAACCAAAAAAAAGAGAGGGTACCTCACGGGCTCGTAATTACTACTCAGTGCTGCAACTTTTATGTGGTTTTGGATGAGCTAAGAAGTGGCCTATAGCAGCTGTGAATGTTGTCAATGCTGCTATAGAGGAGCTGGAGGTAGATACTATGGGTAACCGCTCCATCCTGAAATTATTCACCCTTCAAAATACATCTTCTAATAAGTACCCTAGCATCAGGCAAAATTCTTCTGTTGCTTCTGGAAGGGTTTTTCCTCAACCTTTGTTTTTCAACCCTTTTACAATTCAATAGTTAGAAAGTGGGTCTCCTTTCCCATGTAGGGTCAGCCCAGCTGCTAATAACCCAGGCTCCCTGAGAGACAGTTTTCTTGGCTGCTTGGCATAAATTGCACTGAAGTAAGAATGAAAAAAGTTTCCCCATGATAATATGAACATAACAAAAAGAAAAAAAAAAAAAAAAAAAAAAAACTGNAAAAAAAAAAAAAAAAAAAAAAAAAAAAAAAAAGACTGGCATCTAGAATGCATCCCCTTTCCCATGGTTTTTACCAGTAGCTCAAAACTAAATCTCGGCCTCTGCTTTCTCCTAGTGCCTGGCTCATGTCCCACATTCTACCCACAAACTCCGCAAGTTCTCACCTTGCCCTCAGAAAGGACAGAAACCATTTTGCACTCCCTTCTGCTGATGTACTCCACTGCCTTGAACTTCTAGCAAAATTGATATAAGCCTTCAAACCTGTTCTGTGTCCTTCTCTACCCAGATGACACGAGTCTGCTGCTTCTTCCTACAACACTTCCACCTTTCCACTTCCAAGTCAGATATATCTGACCACATGATTCTCTCAGTCTTTTTCATCCATATACAGCTCCTTATTTTTCTTCTTTTCCTACAGAGTTGCCCATTGCAATTCTTCTGGAAATGTAGCTTCCATCTCCTCAGCACTTTTACATATCGAAGTGTCTGATTATTATTCATCAATATTAATCTTACTGCTTTTACAGAAACCCTGAAAACGTCTCTTGACTTATTATATGGCCTTCAAATGCGAGCAACAGAATTTGCTGACTTACAGAACGTACTGGGTCTGTCTGGGATGGAGTTTATTTTCTTCACGGCAGCCTGTATGGTGCTGCGTTTTGGATTTGTGACCAAAACAGTGTTGATAACATAGGGATGTTTTAGTTATTGCTGAACAGTGTCAAGGCCTTCTCTAATTCTCACTCTGCCACGCCAGTGAGTAGGCTGGGGGTGCACAAGAGGTTGGGAGCAACACAGCTGAGACAGCTGACCCCAAGTGACCAAAGCGATATTCCATACTGTATCATGTCATGCTCAGCAATAAAACTGGTGGGTACTCTTTCCAAAGTAGCCCTTGCTCAGAGACTGTCTGGGCATTGGTCTGCTTGTGGGAGGTGGTGAGTGATTGCCTTTGCATTACTTGGGGTTTTTTTCAGTCCCATATCCCCCNATGCTCCATTTCACTCTCCTAATCCTCCCAATCAGTCTCAGCCTCTCACGGGTCCCTTCATGCATTAAGAGACTTATTGAAGCTAAAGCGAAATTCTGCAACAGAGACTTCCAGATAGGATGTATAAAACTTTCAAAGGATGAATAAAACAATCAAAACTATCGAGTTTTTTCTATTTACTCTACTTACTGCAGCTCTCACATCCAACATGTAAAATGCAGTGCAGCCCTAATACCGCAGTTAGCTTAAACCCTCCTGATATGCTGCACACAATTTACCTAAAGTATTTTCCCTCTGATAAAGGAAAAAAATAAATAAAATAAAAAAGGATCACGGCAGAAGACACTTAAGTTAAATTCTTAATCACGATCTATAGCAAATGCAACTCAGAGGAATTTCAGGAAAATAAAATCTCTCACAAGGCAAGGGCAATAAACTTAAAAGCCGCACAGCATTTCACTCATAGGTCCTGACTGTAAGATCTACTAGCTACCAAACCTTTCAAAGGAAAACAAACATAGGTCCAAGAACTAATACTCTTCCTGCTGTCTCATGTGGAGAGCTACTGCTATTCATGTCTTTGTGAACTTAATGAATTTGCCAATCATCAGGAATGGACCATGTTTCTGGTTTCAAAGACATGAAAAGGTACTGATTTCATACCAATTTTGGAAGCAGCCAAAACACCAGAAAACAAAATATTACCTTGACCAAAGACTTTTAGCCAAGCCAAGAATACACTAGACAGTACATGACACAGACAAACAGAACTTGAGGTTGCCATCACTCGTTCTCTTCCTTGCCCTCCCTACACTAAGAACTCTGTGCTCTCCCCAGTTATTACTGTGAAGGACCATTTCATACTTTGGAAAGGTAACTATTCCACAGTTTCAGACAGAAACACCAGTGTGGCCCAAGGTCCCTTGAGCCAGAGCTATGAACAGAACCTGACATAGCTAAAGTTAGAGTCCTGTCTCACCCATTTTCCAACTGGAAGAGGGTGCAGCAATACGACAAATTAGAAAGCTGCTTAATAAACTCTACCGTAGTCTGGCTCCGTGCCACTGTCCAGAAGACCACACAGGGAAATGTATCACAGCAAGAGAAATCTAATTCTTTATCTAGATAGGGAAAATTCTTACCAAAAGCAAAAGATCTCTGTCTGGGTCTTAACAGATGACCTGAAGCACAGGTGGTGCTGGTTAGGGCTACGATACCTTTAGGCACAACAAATTTTCAGTTCCTAAAAGCCTAAAACAGAAACGAGGAATCCCAATGCCTAGACTTCCACTGATGTCTTACAAATAATTGCATAGGTCAGATGTAATAAATGTTATAAGTGCTATGGTTATGATAGTGCAAAGAAGGATAATGGTGGTCCCACCTTCCCCTGCCATAGCCAAATTGGAAAATGTCTGTACAGTGCAAAAAGAGACAAAGCTCTGAAATCTGACGGCAATCCATGTGGAGATGGATTAAGAGTCTCCCTCACAAGCTGTCCTAAGAATCCTGGAGTGACAGTATAAATTATTATCACACATCGTCAAGCAGAAAAGCCCAATACTTAGTTTACTACTGTATATTTATGGTTTGCATTGGACTGATTGCTGACACCCCTTTAAAAGCGTATTGCAGCAGCTGGAAAAACTCAACTTGAGACTGAAAGCAAAGTGCAGGAGACGTGACCTAGACATCCGGGGAGAAAGGTCAAAACTTAAGTTCAAAACAAATCTCATTAAGAGAGGAGCAAACACTATCTCTTTCAGAGATTTGTGCCACGAGTTTCTCCCTGATGGCTACGTGGAACTACCTATCAGAGAAAGTGTATTGTTCATAAGTCAATTGTCAGTTTAATTCATTCGAGTATCAAATCACACAAGCATGTTACATGGATGGCTTCTTTTAATGGACTCGTTTACCTAGTCTATGATCTGCTTGTTATTTCCTTGCATTTATTACACTACAGTTCTTGCTCTGAATGAGGTATTTGAGCAATGCAAAAATACACGTGCAGTTTCACCGCTAGCACCTAATCACAGCCACGAGAGTACAAACACAATGTATAAAACACCTAGTCTTTTCTGATGCAGTGTGAAGACAATTTTAGTAACATCTTTCAATTCTGTGCCGTATAACAATCTAACAATTCTGAGCAAACAACTAGCTCGCTACTCCTGGCGAATGGGGCTGCTCCACACTGTGTCACCCACTGGCAAACCCCCAGCACAGCCTTGGCTATTGGCGCCGACTGACTGCACGTCTCCCTGCAAGCAGAGCTGCAGGAGACAGATGGAGAAGCCAATGCTAGAACAACAGATGACAGTACAAGCCAAAACCCATTTCAGATGGAAAGATCAGAAACTAACTAATGAAATAAAACCCATAAGAATGTGTAGAGGGCACCTTCCCTCCCAGTTCAGTGAGAGATTTATCATGCAAACAGAAAACGGTTCATTTCAGGAAGGAAATGAGCGAAAACAAAGAGATTATTTGACACAGGAAAAAAGGCAGTTGCAAGGAAGTTTTTCCTATCAGATAACCACATCAGAGATAGCGATGGCTCCGGTCTAGTTTTTAACTGAACTGCCTGTAACACCAGTAAAACTCCAGCCTCCTTTCCCACCGGCACTGTGGTCAACCTTATGCCTGATGACCAAAGGACTGAAGAATCATGAACCACCTCAGCACTGGGACTCCAGAGAGAAACTTCATGCCACGACATACACGTGTGTGTGTATACATACACACACATATATACACATATATATACACATTATTATTATTATTAATAATTTTTTAGTCTTTACTGTGCTTGGAAAAAATTGAATTCAAGATCTTCACTTGTTGATACCCATGGATAGGTGCTTTAGTCCAAATTGCATTTGAAAGTCTTCCAACAAAAGGAAGTTTGTCATGGACAGTTTGCTGCTAACATCACATTCTCACATTTTATCAAAACAAAAAACCATGGTCCATTTTACTTTTACAGTAAAATTATATATATTTTTTCCAATATAAGTGAATCTATTAAATACATGATCTTTATGTATTTACATAAATAAAATACATACATTTAATATATATGTACATAAAATATAAAAAAGTCTGTTTTATAGGCTTTCAGTCTCATGGATCTCAAATAAAATACTGAAGTTAACCGTTCACTGTAAATCAATTATAAACAAAATATTTTATAATAAGCATTTTTAACACATTTTAAGAATTCCAGTATCACTCAACTGCTTCCCACCTCCCTTGGGACAGCATACACAAAAATGCCTAACATCACAAAGGAAGAAAAGACACATGTGGGATGCAGCAGAATTGCTAAAATTAAAAAAAAAAAAAATATATAATTGCCCTGAATTTGAGAAAGGTTTTAGGTGTTTTCCTTGTTTTCTCCAGTTCATACATTTGGCAATACTGACAGCCTAGCTCTTTATGCATACAAAACAGAGCAGAAGCAGCAAAATGTGCGAACTCCTCTCTAAAAGCTGTGCCAATATGTCTTTACTCAGAGCTCCAGGATAATTGAGTCTTCTACTTCATTCAGTTCCTGGCAACTGCAGCTATAGTTTTGTGATATATCTACCAGCAATGGAAGTGAACCAAGATCAACAATTCATTTTACAGGAGCCACCATGCAGCAGTTATGTGGTAAGCATTTTCAATTAGTACCTGAATTCAATTAAGTATTTCAAAGTAAAAGGCTGTTTACCATTATATACCTCAAATTTACTCACTTGTCCCCATCTTCTACTGACATATGACTATCCCATGACATGTCTGATATGAAAAAGGTCAGAGAGGTATTATTTTAAAAGCCAACAAAGATTAAAGGACATGGTTAAGACACTTACTGATACTGCCACACTGTTCAGACCATGTACTCTTGAAAAATGATGATGATTACATAAAATGAAAAAGAAAAGTACAACGCTCTCATAACATCTCATAAAGAACTAATCTGCTAAGATTTTTTCACAATGTCTCTTGGTGGTTTCTGTTACCCCCTACTATTTCTGTCAACACGTGCAATCAGTTTGTCAAGTGAACCCATACAGGATGCAGAAATCACTGTTTAAAACGATCACTTCAGAATTTTCCTCAGTTGCAGTTCCTCCCTTTAACATTATGTCAAGTGACTGACTTTTGTAGCATACCACTAAAAAAGATAAATTTAAACTTAGAATGATTCACACGCAACATCATTTTAAAATGACAAACGTTTCAAATGGTTTCTACTTCTGTCTTAGCTTATTTTTCTAGAAGTGGACCTTCACACTACTCCAGCACAGTGCCTTCAGCCACCAAACCACGTCAGCTTTTTCACACCACTCCTCTTTTCAGAGGACACAAAGGTAGGAGACCTCCCATCTCCTTCGTAGGCTTTTAACCTCATGAATTTCATGGCTGAGTTCGAAAGCCAACAAGGCAACCAGTAGAACAAAGCTCTTCTCATGTGCTCATGGGTGAGTAACCACACTCGAGGCCTGAAGGCTATCCTTCCAAGGGCAAAGTTAACGCTGTTCTAATGCCACAAAGCATCCTGCCCTCACTCCCCTAATCCCGAGGTCGCTCCCAGCCACCACCCCACCCAAAATAGGAGGGAGGAAAGATTAGTTACTACTAAGGATGCTGCGGTTACTAGCCACTGCTCTTTGAGTTTTCCAGTTTGTTAACCTGCAGAAGAGGTGGTAGATGCAACAAGGGAGAGCTGGCTGAGGTGCGAGGGGTCCTGCACAGGACTGGGTTCTCACCGCAAACTTTGTTCTTTCAGTCTTATCAGTTGTACTGACTTTCAAAAGAGCATTTAACAACAGGCACAGATTTACACAGCAGAACATCTCTCAGCTTCGTCGTCACTTGTATTTCCATTACCAGCACAGCTATCAGCAGGATGTATTCACAGTGGAGGTGGACAACCAGGAAATGGTGCAATTTGGCTGGTAAGGAACATGACTACATTCTGCCTCCACAGTGATTTGGCCATGGCCTAGAGAGTAGCGTATACAGCCAAGACAAATACTAGCATCTGTAGTTGGTTAAGTGCAAAAACATTTAGGCATTCATAAGCAACATCACATTTGACAGTCACAAAGCCTGTCAAAAATAGCAGGCCAAATAGGACTCCAAAGTCGTTACATCAGATCTAACCTCCATGAAATCCTTGTGTCAAACAAGAATAATATTGTAAATTCCTTTTCTGATAGCAGGGGATAAAGGTGGGGAGGCAGGGGGAGATGCAGGTCATGAATCAAACCTATAGCACAGCTAGATCCCTGAATGCCTTCTCACTGGTACATACCTTAGCTACAGGATCACTCCTAGTTTTGTGATAAATGCTTTATACATTGCTGCCTTAAAAATTAGCAGGTGGGAGTTCTCTGCTTAGTAAACCATAAAAGCGTTTTCTAGCTAGCCTAGTCAGTTTTAGTAGGAATAAAATCACTTTGTTCTTTGATTTTGTTTATACACACACATATGCGTATGTACATACAGTTTCAGATTTATATGCATAAAATATTTTCACCATGACATCATAATCAATGCTTAAACAACAATTTTAACATAAACGTTTAGAGATTTTATGCCACCTTACCATAAAGAGCTTTTGCACTTGTTCTTGAATTCTGCTCCCTCTCTGCCTGAGCAAATGTTGGTGAACCATAGCCACTGGAAGAAAACATTACTGGTTAACGTCTGTATAGATGTATTTGACACACAGAAACAGGCATTGAAAAAACCCCTCCCATTACGTAGGACTACACACACCTACTATGTTACTAATGGAGGTAATGATACTGGATATTTGTTCCACACCATGAATACAATGAAGCATATTCCACTCAGGCTGGAAGCCCTTCTGAGCTATTTTTTGTTGCCTTAATACAACATCACGCACAGTGGGGTGTGGTGCACACAGATACTACCATAATTGAAGTAATCAATATCACTAAATAGTAATAATTAATAATAATAATAATATGCCAAAGACATGGTAGGATTTTGGGTTTTTTTTTTTCCACGCATACACAAATGTTAATTGTTTTTAACAATTTTAACTGCTCTTCATATTAGACTGAAAAGAACTATCATTGCCTACAACAAATGAAAAGACAATCCAACATCCTTCCAGTGTAACAACAAGAATGAGTCATATACAAACTCACTTTAAAGGGACAACAATATGAGAAGCAGATGACAGCACAGATGCCCTGCTCCATACACGAATACGTGTTCTTCGGCATCAGATTACGTCAATTCTCATTAGTGCTGTGAATGAGCCTAGTGCCATGCTCCTGACGCAGGGAGCATTCTCTTATCTCAGACAAGGTAACAATTTCAGGTAACAGTTGCTCAGTTCTGTGTACTGGGAAACAATATTTTCTCACAGATGGAAAGGGCAGCCTCATCTTTTATGCATAAAAATGCATTCACTCAGAGCTAACCTTAAACATCTCAGGTGTATGAAGACTTGCGTAATATAATAAGTATGTTATGGCTACAGTAATTTATTTTTCTGTTCCAGATGATTCCATTCAGTAATAAAGCTTTATCCTTACGCTAATACAAAATCAGTCAGATGATATCTGTCAGTTTGGTTACATGGTTTGGAAACCACACAACCTTTTACAGAAACTGCCTTTGTATTATTCCTACAGGATCTAATAATTATAGCTCTATCAGAAATGAAAGCGTAAAGAAGAAAATACAACACTATTTTTAGTCCATAAAAGGAAAACCAAAGGCATAACCTTACTTCATTTGAGGAAGATAACTCCCATATCCACCGGGAGGGGTGTTTGATATATGTCCATTCATTCTTATCGTCACTTACTGAGGGAAGCAATCTGGGAAAAGAAACAACAGCACGTGAATTGAAGTCTCTTAAAAGATGAAGGTTTAATACAGATGTAATACAAACCTAATGAGAGAATTATGGTTGAAATGGGAAAGGAATTGCATCAACAAGCTCAACTGTTATTATTTGTATGGCAGTGATGCGTTAAAGACCCATTATGGAACTTCCCCCAGTTGCAATTTGATAGTTATTGCTTCAAATAATTTATAATTTAGTAAATAAAGCCATTATTATTGATACAATGGTCTTTAGGAATAGCTTTAGAAATAAAAGGCTGACTAAACAAAGAACAACATCTACTGCAGAAGTGAACATGATGTTCTAAATGGCAACTTTAATAGTCAAGCATGCTTGATTTTAGCCCTCAATTCATTCTTTCAAATGAAACTTTTTAAATGACCTTTTGATACATATTCTATCAAACTTATCAGCTGAATTGTTAGAAAGGTACATTATCAAAACAAAACACAATTGTCAGCACAAAGGGAAACTTGGTTAGCTATTTTGGGACTGAAAAAAAGTGGGGGTTTTTTTGTTGTTTTTTTTTTTTAAAGCAGCGTTTAATATCCTGAAAGTTTGGCATGCCAAATGAAACCTCTAATATAACAGCACTACTGAAAAAGTTATGATGAAACAGTTAAAAGAATGCCTTCTCCCTTTAATAACGTGTCCATTGAAATGAAAATTGACTCTGGAAAGTGACTCTCATAAGCCTGTAAACAATTAAGAAATCTCTATTCAAATTTACCATGGGCAAATATGCCTTCATTTATACATATGTGAATGATATATATTGGAATATTTCACTACATCTCAGTTAGTAAATAGAAAAAAGTTTTCTTTTAACTCTGCAAAAGAGTCAGAAGTACGTCAGATAAAATTTGTACCTAACAAAAGCTCCAGTTCCAAAGTAAGCACAACCTGGTTTGCTGTACTAGAGCCACCTTACAGCCAGCTTATCTTCTGAATCACTAAGTCAACTTACTGCCTCACTTCAACCGTTCTCTTCCTGTTTTACAAAGCAGCAGCAGCTGATGGACCTACAGTACACACTGTATTTTGTACCCACATATGTTCTGCTACTTTCCTCTTCCATGCAAAAATACAATCACAATCAAACTCTGTTCTCAGCTCTCAAGTCTTCTGTCATTTCAAGAGATGTACAAGCTCCTTTTGCTCTTCTGTACTGAGAACAGAGTCATTTTTATACCTTTCTGAGGAACACCTGACATCTACCTGTGATGCGGTTAGCAAAGCTAACTAGAGCTGAGCTGCACTGATTACGTGCCAGATGAAATCGCATGGAAGCATGGTATTGCCTTTAGGGAGCACATACTTGGTAATTTGGCTTAGAATCTCTTTTTTAAAAAATTTTTCTTTTAAATCTTGGATTGCTCCTTGCAAAACGTCTTTACTGACATATCCATGTTTTACTTCTATTTTTCCTGCACATCCCCACGAATATATCACGTATCCAACTTGGTAACCTGTTTGGCTGCTCTAAGCCACTTTTTATAGACTGCAGTACTTAGCAGCTGTCTCCAATAAATTACTATCTGTGCCGAGTGCTGCTCAATTCATTAGCAATTACAACTCTTGGGAAGCATCCTGATATTGTCCCATGACTTGAAAGAATAAAAATATTCATTTTCTCAGCAGAATTTGCCAGGTCACTGTGCACTCCTTGTTCCGTTTCAGCAACTGCGAGGACCAGAGCTACTCAGAGTGCACAGCTCATGCTGCCATTAAGGTCTTCAGCACTTCCTATCAGCTATTAATTCTTATCATCCACAACCATTGCTCAATTTTGCTACCCTGCCTAACAGCTTACCCTGTGATTAGCTTCCTAAGAGCAATCACATCCAAAAAACTCAAACAAATTATGTCCATTGCTTTTCAGTATAACCCCACTTCCTCTACTTTCCAGACACGTTTTTATAAAGATAACACTTGTTTAATAATTCTATTTGCCATATCCTTTTATGATTTGTGATTTTTTCATAGCCCTATAACAAATACCACAACTATCTGCTTTAAAGTGAGATCTGGAAAAAACCTTGGTTTTAGACTCCCTCAAAATTATTTCACTTGTCTGACATCTTAATCTGACAAATACTTGCTTTGTTATTTGTACTCCACTTTCATGAAAGTGGTGAAACAGATATTTTAAGTGGAAGGAATGTAATATATTAGAACATAAAGCTTCAGCCTTTGAAGTTAGCATAACACACTGAGTTTTAAAGCAGCAATGAAGCTGAACAGCAGATTTTCACATTAGGGGAAGAAAACATCTCTTGACTAAATAGTTGCCCACTGTAAGGCATAACACCACTTACAGTAAATATAAAAAGCTTTAAAATTATATTTTGAATGAAGCCATAATGAAAATCTGAAGTCAGAAATTTCGTCTGTTTTTAAAAAAAAAAAAAAAAAAAAAACAAAAAAAAAAAAAAACCCAAAAAACAAACTTTTTTTTCCCAATA
>WAAD01016226.1:576977-631189 GCA_013389945.1 Fregata magnificens
AAAATAGTTATAAATGGAAATTTCTAAGAACAAATAAATACTAAATTCTCTTCCCACAGTATCAGAGACTGAACAAAAAGAAATCCACCTAGGACTTCACTGCTGCCATCAGCTTTATTTTTGAAGGGACTCTAGCATATTGATAGTAAGCAGCAATATAAATGACAAGGGTCCAGCCTTTGTAACAGACAAACCATCTCTGAGACAGATATACTTTGGTTCTTTAGTAGTCAACAGTTACAGGTGGTCTAAACCCAAACATATGCAGTATTATACCGGTATACAACACGATTACACTGGTCATAAATATTCTTTTTAAAAAATGCCCAAATGCTAAAATATTCTTCGCCTTCCCCACCTTGTAGCACAGCAGCCTAATGAAAGCAATACAATCTGTGTGCAACAACAAGCTGACACATTGACAACTCACATGTCCTGCCATTTAAATTCCTAGTAGGAGTTTGAAGGTAACAAAATCCCTCAATTTATTTAAAAAAAAAAGTCCCTTTTCTAAAAGGGCAGAGCTACCTCATTAAAGAAAATTAGATATTCCAGAGACCAGTGCTCTTTTCCACTCATCCTGAATCAATCAGTCTCACACAGTGACAGATCACAATATCAGATGAAAAAAAGAACAGCTTAATGTCATGAGTATTTTAGAAATTATGCTGGGGGCAGGGAGGGGGAAGGGTTAAGGAGAGTAGGATGTAGGGGAAGGAAAAGGAAAGCCGAGAATGGCTGGAACAATAATTATCTACCGATTAAGAATATGTTATTAGTAACAAGTCATTGTTATCACATGCCCCAAAAAACCCCAAGAATTCTTCCCCAGCTAGGTAGCAGGCACAGGCTGTAACTCCAGCGTAAACAAAAGCAAGTGGACTATTACAAGTTAACACTTATCTGTAGCAGATCTGACAGCATAGCGATGTCAGAAAAGGACATGCTTTCTCCACCCTTTCCCTTTTTAAAATACTGCGGAACAACAGAAACAACAAAAAAATCAGATGTATCCATGCTACACTGTATTCACTATGCATTCAATAAAAATGCCTCTTACTGCTATTCCACAGCATTCAGTACTGCCGTTCTACAGAATGTAGAAAAACTATTTAACTTGCTGTGTGACTTACTATTTTTCATTTGTTTCTTCTCAAACTTCACCCTGCTCACCCCCACATACTTTCCTTCCTCATACTAAATTTTTGAATAGTTATTACTTTTAACCCCCTTGTTTCTCCATGCTGAGGTAATTGCTTTAGTTATTTCTTATGTTCCTGTATTTTGGTTTCTTCTCATCTTGTGTCTACCTTGTTCTGAGCCAACACTCTCCTATTTGTATCTTCACTCCAGCCACAGATTTTACAAATGGGAAACTCCTGATAGAAACAGGTCCCACAGAGTCAGATGAAATGATGCTGCTGCCCTCTGCTTCGGGACTTGCTTCAGGCAACAACCAAGAGCAAACACGAGTTCTGCTGGCTGTTCAACATCTTGCCTCGAGATAAACACCAAGATGCACATGCATGCATAAGTAAGTATTACTTCAGGAACGATCACTAGGGATTTTCCATCCTCGGTACATTGATATCAGAATTTCTCCGAGACAAACTGCTACCAGTTGGGCTGGCAGCAGCTTTACACTGTAATGTTTTCCATTTTCTATTAAGGGGATTGGAGCATCCAAAGGCTGGTCAAAAAGATGACAGCAAAAATCACACAGAAAATTGAAAGCTAGACCCTAGAGTGATGCAGTTTCAAGACAAAACATTTGGATTTCATTCACCACCGCTCTGGCTGTTGTCCCCTTTGCCTCTTTCAAGCCACTNTGAGAAAAGACTAGGTACTCCAGTATACACTCCTGTGTCCAAGCATCAGGACTTCAAGCAAACATGTTAATACAATAGCCAAAATAAAATCATTTTGAAAATGCTGTTACTTTCAGGTTGTCTCTGGATTCAAAGCAGTTGTCCAGCATGACCATTAGCACTAATTACACTGCATCTTCGTTTATACAAATCTGCACTGAGTTGCATCCTGTGTTTAGATTTTAGTGCATCCCCAAACAACCCTTCTGCTGGGTGTCATGTTAGCTAACTGGGGTTCCTGCTAAAGAAACCTGGGGGTGGGGAGGAAAGGACTGGATGTGCCCCCCTCTCCCCCTGAATTTCACTCCTTATAGAAAGCTGAACATAAACCCAGAATACTATTTTCCTGTTTGTCTAAGGGGGCAGGGGGTAGGAGCATTTCAAGAAACTAATGACTGTGACAGAGAAATGAATACAGCTCTGGCCAGGCAGGGGACAACACCGCACGACAGGGACACAGCACTGCCCAGGAGGAGGGATTTGTAAGTGTTCGTCTCCACCTCCACAGAGCAGTGCAGCAGATAAGCTCAATTAATGCTGCTTTTTCCAGTTTCAAAAAGTGTTTTGATTTTCATGGACACTTTCTGAAAGCTGATATTCTTCCTCAGTCCTTCAGCAGAAGGAGTACGCTAAATTCATCAGCAGTATTCCTTTCAGCAGGCGGGACAGGATAAATTTATTAAGAAAATTTGGTGACATAAATATCAATCAAAGTAGGAGACTCGATATGTTAATGCAAGACCAGTCTTCAGAGCAAGAATTGTTAGCTAAAGAGAAGCTTTCTGTTCTGTTGGGAAAACTAATAAGATGAAAAATGCCCTTTAAATCTTCTTTTTCCTACTACGATATTTTCCAGCGTTTCACTGTTAAGGAAATATTCTAACAATACAATTAAGATAGGTATCTTTTATTTTGAGAAAAAGGAGAAACATGAAGACCAACAGGAAGAACTGAATGAATAAACTTCAGATAGATCCTGTTGACAGATTTAGCTCTTATTATTGCCACACTAATAAAGACCCTGCTTCAAAACAGGTTCTTATTCTGGCATGGCAACCTATTTCCATTCGTTTCACTCAGGTCTGGGCCATACTTTATAATTAACTGTATTGAAAGAAAATAAAACAGCTTTACAGATACAAAAGCTTCAAAGACTTAAAATTCCTATTGCAACAAAGGAACGTTAATAAATACGCCGAGCACTAAAGCCACCACTCACTGCTATTTTTAATTAGAGAATTAACCACCTCATCTAAAGCAAGATGAGTATTAATTACCAAGATCAGGATAATCGTGCAGACCTTGCAGAAAGTATCACCACAGCTGGAAGACCATCATCTTGTATAAAAGAAAAAAAGAAAGAAAAAAAACCCATCCCAAAAAACCCAACCAAAAAACCCTCCACACATACAGAAGAACGGTCTAAAGAGGAAGGTGTCTATGGCACATGAAGGAATTTGTAGGAGTAGGCAGAAAAAGGGGATTATAATGTACCATAAAAATCAGTGTCTCTGGTAAGTCTACCTCAAGTATTTGAAGAGGATCAAAGAAGAAACTCTTCCAATGGAAGAGGTCATGGATTTAGAGAGCTGCTGGCGTACTGCACCAGAGCTTACTTTGGCACCTCATCTACAGCACCCAGGAATCCCTGCGCACCCATGTGGACTCGCGCAAAGGATGCTGCGAAAACATTTCCCACGGGACAAGCCCCAGCACCATTACTAACTTCTCCCTTCCAGTGTTCAAGGAACAGCTATAAGACAGTTGCAAGAGAGAAAGCTAAGAACTAAAATTCTATTTGAGTTTAATATTTATTGAAATTCAGAACAGTGGTTCTCAATTAGTACTTGACTTCGAAGACTACTGCTTTTATTTCAGACCTGAGGAAGGGTCCAGGTGCCTGGAAAGTGTCTACTTTCTCTTTTCCCCCAAGTACAGTAGTGAGCTAGCAAAGGATACTATTTTTACTCACAAATCCTAATCCCAGCATGGCTACAACAGCGCACTCAGTATCTCCACCTGAAGAGAGATGTACAATAATTTGTCCTGGTTTGGGTTTTTGGTGGTTTTGTTGTCTGCTTTTTAAAAAAAAAAAAAAAAAAAAAAAAAAAAAAACAAACCAAAAAAAACACAACACAAACCACACAAAAAACCCCCACAAAACCCAAAACTGACTTGGAACCACTGACTGGTGAATACAGCTGACCTAACACAGATACCACAGTTGTATTTCTCTTCTTCACATTCTCTGATTTTTTTTTCATTACTTCCTTTTATTCCTTGTTACATCATACTTCAAACGAGATCATTAGATTTCAAAGGAGGGCACTCCAGACACTGATTTGAAAGTCAGCTTGCAGTGTACAATCAACAAGCCATCACGTTGACTTTAGAAATGAGAACTTATAAACGATATTATAATACTCGTGTGCATGCTTAGATGGGCCAGTAGAAAACTCAGCAAGAAATAGTGTGCAAAGGGTGCTTCTTTCCAGATGCCATATGAGCATGCTTCCCACCACCTTGAAGACACGGCATGTCAAAAAGATCATGAAATTTGGACATACTTTTCCCTTTCGTGTTAAAACAGGCTGTGAGTGTAGCTGATGAAATATTTCCAAACAGTTTCTTGCACTGAAGTGCTTGTAAAAATGTTAAGAAATGGTAAGACTTACTGTAGTGGTACTGTAAGTACATAAAAATGAAGAAGACAATGTCTTTAGGTGTTGTCTGTTGTTTTAGATGAAGTTTTCCTCTCAGTCTGGCCAAAAACTGAATGAACTCCCAACACAGTTAAAATACTGCTTGCTGCTGCAAGTTGACCAAACGAAACCGGCGTAACCACCTATCCACATCTACTTGCAAGCTTAATAGCTGTGTCATGACACACTGACATTACTAAAACTGGCGTGGTAGACTCCATAACAAAAGATGAACTGAAACTATATAATGACATACTCCAACCAAACCATTAAAATTAACATGGAGGAGGAGGAAAAAGGACAGGAACACTCATCAAGGCCTCTCTAATTTGGTTTAATAGAACTGTGGTGAGATCTAATTCTTGTTTTCACAAATTTACTTTCTTCAGTTTTGGTGAAGTTGCCATATTAGCTTTTATCCTGTAGGCCTCGTAGCCAGACACTGACACTGCAGTTATCATGCTCTCAGACACGGCAATAGATGACTCCCATTGCAAGGCCTTCTTATCGCTCCCTACTCAAACTTTCACTCTAGCCCTTTTTGTAAAAAAAACAAACAAAAAAACACCCACAAAAATCCCACACAGCTGATATCTATTTTTATTTACTCTTAACATGGTAGCACACAGAACAAATCAGGACAAAGGCCCATTTCCATTAAAATCCATGAGCTAGTTACTTGGAAGAACCAATTTCTAAGTTAGTAGTAGGTTACGATCTTGAATTAAACAAGACAAAAAAAGTTGAGTAGGAGCAACACCCACTGGTTTCCCAATTATCTGAAACACCCAAGCTCCATACTATTGTGGACCACCCTTTGATGGTACCCTTTGATGATACGGACCCAGCATCGTTTATGAAATCTTGATCTCTTCCACCAATAAAGTGCTCCGAATGTCAATTCACATGTCTGAAAAGCCTCAAACTTTACTACAGGAAGAGTTAATACTCTGTATCGTACTGTAAGATTTACATTTTCTATAAGGTCCAAAAAAACCAGGCAGTTTCTATGCAGTTCAGTGAAAACAGAGAAGGCTATTTTTAATGAAGGTGAACCAATATGCAAGATTTAAAAGTTATTGATCAGACCACAGCAAATTAGCAATGCCGAGCTGAAAGATAAGCTCACAGTGGAGCTCAGTAGCAAAACTAAAACGCTTCTTTTAAA
This sequence comes from Fregata magnificens, assembly GCA_013389945.1. Classification (NCBI taxonomy): domain Eukaryota; kingdom Metazoa; phylum Chordata; class Aves; order Suliformes; family Fregatidae; genus Fregata; species Fregata magnificens. The sequence goes on from WAAD01016226.1 coordinate 582,716, forward strand.
ACTTAATAAATAAGCAAGTGCTATTTTAATAATGCTGATTAACTCTTCAAAGGAAAGGCCTAAATCAAATAATGTGCAAACAAGGCAGCAAATGAAGCTTCACAAGGCTGATACGCAACGTTGCCAATACCTGTGAGTCAAACCTCCGTGCCCTACCTTGGCACAGAGGTTTGACTCTGAAGCTGGTTTATAGACACTAACAACAGAAAAGTGTATGTTATCTTTAAAACTTACCCTGTATTACAGGCTATTTCTTTCAAACTCAGGGGCCTAAGAAAATTATTTTGTCTTTAATCTATAGGGGAAAATGCTGCTCCTGAAAGTTGGTATCTAAGTTCCCATCCAGTCACTCAATTGATCACTAACTCTTATATTTTTCATTAATAGTAGGAGATGTTGTGAGAAGAGGCCTAGATACATGGTGTCCACATAGTAAGGTAAGAACAAAAACAAAACCATAGGGACTCTGAAAATAAGGCAGAAGAGAGAAAAGGCAGAAGAAAACAAAATTGATTTTTAAAGAGAACTGAAGAATAAGTTGCACTAGAAGTTATTTTAAGACCTAGCACCAGCAGTACACTGACTTTACGGTTTTCCCATCTATGAAAAAAAGAACCCATATCACCATCACTCAGGGCTGCTAAGTGAACCAATTGAGATATTCAATTTAATACTGTCAAAAATACAATTATTTCATTGTCACTGGAAAATATGCACTGGAAAAAAAATATGTTTTTCAAAGGAACATTACTTTTTCTTTTTTTCCCTTCTACTTGAAATACCTCCTTGACACCAATCAGGCAATCTAAAATCATTTCCCACTCCGCAGCAAAGTGGAGTAAAGTAGAGGTATGTGACTTGTTTGCTTGTACAGAATTGTGAAGTCAAATGGCCAGTCCCTCTATATCATACAGCATTTCCCTGATGTTTTTCCTTCTGAACCATGCATTTGAAACAATAAACTTCAAGGACAACTTCCCCTCACCTAGGGTTAAAAACAGGCATATGACTGCACAGTAAGACGCATGACCTTGAACGCAGCCTACACAGTTCTCAGCACTTTCAGACATGCAATAACCCACCTGCATCCAAACATCAGCTGGAGATGCTTGTTTGGGTCACCAAAATTATCGAGCATCAATTTTTGCTTGCATTAATGCACACATAACCCAAAGAGATTATATTGCAATTCAGTGAGCAAACAAAAGGCACTATCTTAAACATCTAAGCATAACTGATCAGTCCACATTAGGGCTACAATTATTCAGCACGAAGCGATTCAAGTGTAAAAGAACTTACTGAGCTGAGGTCATGGCTGAATGAAGTCACACCCTGCAGTGGTATTAACAGTGCACTTCCGTAACTCAGCATTTTTTTCGTGGAAGAAAATAGACTGAACAGTAACAGATTCCACAATTTGTGGGAAGAAAATTAATTTAAACTTTTGGCGTTTCATGTCTCTGATTTTCTAGCACAGATACAATTTTCTCCTTCATTAATCTGGGCCAAGCCCTTCCTCTACATGCACTGCAACAATGAAACCATATATTCAACTAATGTCAAATTTTTGAGATTTGGGGTTTTTTTAAATTACCTGATCAAACACAGAGATGTGAATTTTTTCCAAATCAATTAACAAATTCACATTTCCAAAAGTAGCCTCTGATGTGACTGCCGAGGCTTGGCAAGTTACAGGCTTGACTTTTAGAAGTAAAAGTATATACTTTTTTAAATTTCAATGCCCTTATAATCACGTACTAGGTTTCCAGCAAACATCCAGTCATTAAAGATGAGAAAATTAGAATCCTTTAAAAAAGAAAAATTGTAATCAGTGCAAAATGTTTTTGGCTCCAATTTCCTCTAATTGTGGAGTTTGAATTTTCACATATCACAAGAAAATTTTGTCCAGGAATTTGTCATTGCTGGTTACCAAGCCAAATTTAACAAGCTATCACTAGAAAGGGATTCTGAAATACCGCAACCAGGTTATTTTATTGCAATTGGCTCATTCATTGAATTGAAAACATTTTGCTGAGGCATTTCCAATGCCTTTTTTTTTTAAAACTGGATGTCAAATAGGTTCCCAATGGAAATCTCAGTCTGGGACAGGAGCCCAACATACCCTGCTCCCAGGAAACCTCAGAGGAACTCTATTTTATTGAAAGGTCCCACAGGTTTTTGAAGGAAGCTAACTTTCAAAAATCTTTCAGAATATGGATTTACTGTTCTCCACTCAGTTCTTTTATTAGAAATAAGTGTGCGTGAAATAAGTGTGGGTGGGAAGGTGGAGGGGAGAAAGGGAAGGAGCTAAAAAAGCCATATGCAGTAATGCTTTTTGATCTTTTCCTGCTTGGAGGGGTGACGGATGAGGTTGGGGAAACCTGAGTGCACCATTCATTTCCATACACTTCAAGAATTGTTCTAGAGCCGATTCTAGTGATCTTAACATGATGTAAGAAATACTCATCTAAAATCTTTTTTCAGATATGGTTACCCTCCTACAGACCTAAGAAAGAAATAATCGCTTTACATTTCAACATGAGTCACTACTTTATGGGGATCTTGCACAAATGATAGTCATTAGAGATACTATAGGTTGGTTGGAGTTTTCTTTGTTGCCTTTTTCCCCCCCCCAAAAAGCATATTTGGACCACTCTGTATCTCTTTGGTACTTCTAATAAATGATACTGAACAGAACTGTCAGACTTCATGGGCTGCTCAACTTTCAATAGCAATGATACTACCACAAAGTGAGTTACACTGGAATAAGAAGGATTACCTGTGGAGACAGTCCTTAAAGTAATGAACATTATCTTGCGAACTATTTTCCGTAAGGCCCTTATCCTCTTGGTTACACCCATGTGACTAGAAAACATGTAGAGCCCTGCAAAAGATGCTAGAGAGAAGGCATCCACAGAAAATTTTTGACGGATGAAGGCCTATATAAATAGAGCTTTCTCCCACATTGTAGGCAACTAAGAAATCCTGTTTATTATAAAACTTCACCAGCTCCTCACCAATGATTAAATTTTGTTTATAGAGCTCTGAGTTGCCTATACTGTTACACATTTTCTATTTGATGAGATTTGGAAAGATATTTTTTCCTCTTCCAGAAGGCACACTAGATAAACTTTAAACTTGTACCCAGTTTCAAAGGAAAAATATTTGTCCTACACAAAGCCTCCATTCAGAGTCCCTGTTTTTACTACAGTAAGAAAAATAGCTGTGCCCTGGATAGTTTGTTCATGTATGCCAATAAAAGCACATTGGATTAGAGCCAGCACTTCTAGCAAGCACCCAAAGACTTCTGAAATCCTATGGAAAGCAGAATTTTTTTTTTCCTCTACTTATACTTTTTCTATTCGCCATTCCCAGTACTTATTACTTGTTTTCATTACATGCCTTTATATTAACGTAAGAAGCAACTAAAAGATGAAAATAAGACTAAAGAATAAAAGCAAAGCTTTTAAAGAAGCTCTTTTGTGAAAAAAAGCTTTCAGATATCTTTAGACAATGTTTAAAATGTTAAGCATGTACCCTCTTGAACTCCACCCTAATTAAAAACTATAAAAGAGACTAAAGTATATTCATGTTTTAGAGGTATAAAGCATTAAGAAACATACTGACATAGATACTTAGGTACCTATGCTTTCATGCAGGACTCTGATCAAGATGCTTGCTGCTTAACCTAGGGCACATCTGTGGCAGAGCCAGGGTATAAAAGAACCTGGAGAAAATTCTTGGGAAGTTATTCAGATCATAGTGGGATTTACCGTGCATATGTGCTTCCCCAAAACCCAATGTTTTTCTAAACAGTTCCCCAAACAATCACAGAAAATGGGGCTGAAAAGGAAAGAAGTCATCCCCCATCCTTAAGGCAGGAGCAACTGTGCCAAGGTACTTCCCAAAAGGTAGTACTTCCCAAGCTCTTCCTTGGGCCACTAGTGAAAGAGGCTGAAAAGCAAGCCTGGGGAAACCCAGGGGCTCATTAGCCTTACTCTGAAAAAGTTTTTCTCAATAAATAATCTATATCCTTCTTGCAATTTAAACTCACTTGATACTGTTTCTCTGCACAGCATACCCAAGAAATACATTCGATTCTTAATTTTAGAAAAAGAAAAAAAAAGGTAACAACAACATGCATCCAATCAGTGTTAAAATGGGCTTATAAAAATATCCCATTCCTTAGTCTTGTTTGATAAAGATAGTTGGCTTACTGCTACCTCCTCTCTTATAACTTACCACTCATATCAACACTGCAATAGGCCTACAAGGATGTAGTCTCATGCGTATCATCTCGTATGTTTTTCCAGCTAAGCAATCCAAAGTAAGCAGACGTCAACTTCTATTTTCCCATAGGAGCCCACAAGGCAAGTTTCAGGGGAAACAATATTACAGTTACTTCATCTATATATTATCTTTCATTATCTCAGTGTTTTTCTAAACCGTATCCCCTTGCTTATTCAACTTTGTATAACCTCTTCTCTTTCCTCATATTGTTTAATTCAGCCTTATGCTTTTCTCCTCCTTTTGTCATGCACTTCTCCAGCAAACTTTCTGAAACAAATTAATTCAAGAAAAAATAATCCAACTGCAGCCTCAAAAATAGTTCCTGATGTTGTCCAAAGCCTTTAAGACAGGGACTCGGCTTGCCATCCACACTGTGACTGTCCTTCATCTCCTGTCTGATTGGGTTGGATGACCACTGAGATAATTAACACTGACAGTTGTAAATATTGTCTTTCCCAATGGAGGTAGCAAAAGCATTGGGGGGGGCGTGGGGTGGTTTGTGAATGCATGTGGTAATTTATGTTTCCCAGCTATTGCATTAAGCTTTCTGAAAACTCACAGTCACTCACACATAGATTTAGGTGAAATGGCAGAAGCAATCACTGCTCTAACTGCCTATGCCCTCTTTCTACCTTTACAAGGATGCAAAAACGTGACATGAAAATCTCAACTTTTCTCTGGGAGCCACAGTTTGAAATCCAGCGCAGAAGAGTGAGCTGCAACTTGCAGGGGTTGAGGTTATGGCCCAAATAAGACTTAGCACAGGGATAAGGCAGTTTACTGGGACAGCAGGAAGGTTATCAGATGCCCCATCTTTGTCCATCCACGAACAGCTTAGATAGTCCCCAGGCTACCCACACTTGGGTCACATTCTAAAAATTTTCACCGCAAACCAAGAAGGTAGCTCTTAAGAGACTCCCTACCCAAAACTGGTACTTTGCAAAAAGCCTGCTGAACAGGGGCCTGCTCTCATGTTCCTCAGCCACCTTCTCACGCTCTAAGAAACAGACCTAAACAGCTTTTTTTAAATCTTCTGTTCTCTCCAGACTTGCCTTTACCCCAACATCAGCTATCCATACGTTACTTCACTGATGTGCTAACCCAGTTGTATTGCCAAAAGAGACCACAACACAATGGGGAACCTCCCCAGAGTGCAATCAGCAGCGCATGCCAGCAAAGATTTTGCATCAGAGGTGCCATGCCTGCTGCTGCTGCTGCAGTCTGCAGCCAGACACTGTCTGCCAGGTGGCAACAAAGCAACAGCGCCTGGTGTTACTGGGTCTCCTCCGGCCTGGTCTGAAACACTATGTTTTGTCCTGTTTCCACAAGCAAGTCAGAGAGATGCAGCCTACTGCTCGAGTAAGACGAGCCTCCCCGGTCTGTGTGCCAATCGCCCACCCCAAAGCAAAATGGCCCCGGGGCTTCAGATACTCAGGCGCAGCGAGGACTTGCGTGAGGGCGGACCTTCAGTCCTCACACCTTGAGCTGGTATTTCAGCAGCAACCCGCCCCGTATCACGCTCAGCACACTGTTCAGCCCTACAAAGCTGTTTTTGTAAATACCTAAGTAACAGCTGGTGATAGTCTGTAAAAACCTCTCCCAAGGCAGAGCTGCCCCACCACTCAGCACCACATTGCTTTTCCCCTGACCTCCCTCGCTACGGCTGCAAGACCCAGGTCCCCAGGCAGCCACCCTGGCGTGGGCCTGGCTCCGCGTCCCACTGAGCCACCTCCTCCAGAAATGACCCTGCAGGCCACCCACCTCACCCACCCCGGGGACGTCGCGGCTCTTTCCCTTGTCAGCCGCGCAGGAGGGCCAGTGGGAGTGAAGCCATTAATTGGGATGTTGCATTGCGTGGCAGGAACGGAGAGGTCACCAAATCATTCGCTGCCCATGCATAACAAGGTCAATACTCCTAGCCAAAGGCGTCAGCACAATTAATATCTAGCCATGCCGGCCAAGCCAACTACCTTCATGCCCTTTGTCGAAGGGAAAAGAGCATGGCTAGAGTCCAGAGCATTGAAGGTGACATTTAGGCAAAATACATCTCCAAAAAAATTTGCTTCCTTTGCAATTATTCAGCTTTGTGACTCAGTTCTTCTGAGCCTGAGCATATTTAAATCTCAGCCAGTGCCAGCCTCTCAGGTGATGTTAACGGGAGATACACACACCCATTTTCTCTAAACGAAGTTAGAAAAACAGAATGAGATTGCTGCTCTAATCAGATAGGGGATGTCAAGGATTACTGAAATTAGAAAGGGAGAAAGCCATTGAATTCAGCCCTTTTCCTGCTACAAAGGCCATTCTCCTCAGCATGAGCTTTCCAATTTTACTGCCAGAGCAGCACCTCTTGAAAATCTTACACCCAAAGGGAAAAAAAAAAAAGTAGATGAGATACGAGAGAGTCCTTCTGCCAGCAGAAACGTAGTGCTGAGAGCACAACTGTGTTGCCCTTCCACTCCTGCCCGCGCACCCCCACCACGCTTGCACGGCATGCTTGCTCCTGTCACCCAGGAGTTTCTCTTGTACCTTAGGAGGGGCCCTCGGTTTGGATTCTCACACCTGGCTGAAGGAAAGGTACACTGGGTTTCAGCTGACAGCCTTGAGACTTGCTAAAACCCATGCTCATTTGGAGAAAATACTGACAACTTATTATCGAGGGACGGGGAGAAAGCTCACACTCTTTAAGGCTCAAATAAGGGCACTTGCAGCCAATAGTCTCAAAACCCCTTACCGTTTCTGAAAGATCAAGCCCTGTTGCCCTCATCTTCCTCATTGCCTCTTCCCAGTGAAAAGCATGTATAGCTCGGTTTAGAAAAAGCCCCCAGAATATTTGTATGCTTTTGCGAGGAACATATTAGAAAATCATAGATTTTGGGGAAGGAGGGGATCCATTATTCTACAAACAGGGAAATCCCAACAGACGTCCTAACATCTTTTCCTGCTGCCCAGATCGATTGGCGAGCACCAGGGGCTCCTGTGTAGTTCACTCCTGCCAAGTTTTAGTGTTGCTTAGCAGATGGCTACTTCTCACTGTGCACAGGGCCTTCCCCTCCCCGGCACTGAACGGTTTCTTGTCAGCTAGAAGCAGAGGTACCAGTTTGGCAGGCTTCACAACAAGCTCCCTTCACACCTGCACCATCAATGGCGCGGCCCCACTCTCTTGCTCAGGCTTCGTGCAATCTGGAAGCTCAAGAGATGCTAAACATCCACTTTCCTTTTAATCACAAACAGAAGCGGCATCACAGCCCTAACGCACACGATCAGAAGGCTCTGGCACGTGACGAGAAGGACAAAGTGCTCCGGTAACACAAGAAGAGCAGCAGCGATGACTCTCCTTCAAAATTTCAGACATACACTGCACAGCATCCTCATTCCCGGTAATGAAGTCTAACACACTGAACTGTGGCAGGTGACACTTGCTTTGAATGGTTAACAAACAAGTCTTTAACCACTATAAACTGTCCTTAGTATATAAGGTAGTAAGGCAGCTCTAATGATGGAGGAGGTGATACTCTCTTGGACTTGCTCTTGACACGGAAATAATGTAAAATATGATGTCATGTAATTTGCAATTCCCTATTAGGCTTTTCTGATCTAATGTTCCTCTCCTCATGTTTTAGTGCACTCCAAGGGGATATTATCCAAGAGGATAATACATATGATGCAGAAAACTAGCCACATGCAATATAAAAACTAATGCCAAACTGACCACAAATGCTTTTCCAGAGCTGATTTCCAAAACTGTCCAAGCGGAGGCAAGGAATGGAAGAAATCTCTCACTCCTGACTCACGATGTTGGCCTGAACATGGGGTGGTTTGTTACTGAGAAACAGCATTTGGACGCCCCCCCCTCCCCAGGAGCAGACTGCTGCAGAGTGGGGAGGAAGCATCCACAGGTCCAGATTTGTGGAAGAGACAAGATTGCACAAAACTTGAGGAATTTGGGAAACACTTCAAGCCACAAGAGTAACAAAGGAAACTGTAAGCAACATAATGGGGTTTTTTGTGTATTTTTGAATTACCTAGAGAGAACTGTATCTCTACAATATAACATATTTTGCCTACTGTCCACATCCCACAGAGTTTGAGTCAGCTGTGTTGCTCTCTCCCAAGCCTACAAATAAGGCCAGGGGGAAAACCTTGCTTCCACTTCATTTTTCGTTCTTTTTTTAAAATCCCTGTTAAATTTTAATTCCTGTCTTGCTGCACACAGAAAACAGACGCTTGACGTGTGATTGCTAATATAAAAAAATATTCGGAGCAACAGTTCAATGCTTAAAATTAAATTACAAAAGCAGAAAAAAGAAGTCCATAGTGTTAACAAAATTCTTGGAAACTCTGTTAGAAGATGGAGATGACATTTAAGAACTATTTAGAAGTAGGATGCAAGGGGTAAAGTCATGACAGTGTACTGAGTCTGAGACTGCCTAGACACTGAAACAGTTATTCAGCACAGATAATCATTACAAGTCAACTACGAGATAGGCTAACAAATAGCATAAATTAGAAGTGAAAGAAAACTCTAAAAGAAAAAAAAGCATTATGACATGCAAACCAGTCTCTCTCCAAATGACAGCTACACTTTTCCAATTTTTTTTCCTTTCCAGAGAGTTTTAGGGGAAGAGGATAAAAGAACCATAGATCAGTCAGTTGCTCAGCTTCCATTTGTCTTTTTTAAATACTGATTTCAAAAAAGATTCAAATTTTATGAGAATCAAGGTACTTGCATGCACCAAGATGATTCTCAGAAGAAAAACATGGCGTGAGTAATATTTGTGTGCGCAGTAGTGCGGTCAGCTGGACACTTTTGTCATCTTTAACACTCACTTCCAAATGCCTCAGTAAATCATTTATTTCACCACAATATGCTCCCAGGATTAAATCCCACACTGTGTAATTTGAGCATTGCTGTGCACAGATCGGTCTGCTCAGAACTCCCAAAATATTAGCCTTGCCTGATTAAAAAAACCTAAATGAGGAGAGATGATTGGCACTCTGAATACTCCAAACTTAAAAAAAAAAGTTTTAGAAAGGATATTTACTCTTCTTGGAAATTTACGGTCCACTTTCATCAGCTACTCTTGAAAAATTGCACCCTCCCATGTCTCCTCCCCACCCCCTGTGGATATAAAGGAAAAAATATCTCAATTGACAATATCAGGTTTGTCAAGAACAAAACTCAGATGCCTGAACTTCATAGTTTTGATAGATTTTCAGACTAAAATCAGGAATCAACGAGCTTGAGAGCCTACTCCTACTTTAAATTGTTAGGCCGGGTTGGACCTGAAGCTCGGCTGTTCTGCAGTTATATCAGGGGTTTTGTGGGGTTTTTTTGGTTTTGGGGTTTTTTGGGGGTTTTTTTGACTGTGCACAGCACTTACTGTATTGTGTACATAAAAAGGTGTGCTTAGCATTTAATTTTTATTTGTTTGTTTTGACCACCTCACATAACCACAGTCTCTGGGAAAGGAATTAGAAGTTAACTGTTAACAGATTACAACTAGAAACAGCCTGGGTTGAGTGAGGGTTCCACAGAGGTAAAGCTTAATTATTTACAGTTTAGTTCGAGAGACTAGGTCCCAAGGTCATTTACTACCAAGCATGAATATAAATCACTGGTTTCTATTTTTGTAGTGCAATCACCAGCACTCAATAAGAGCTATCAGGTGAGTAGGAGGAGATAGCCACCCTTAAATAACACCATGGGACGGACTTTATGAGCAAGAAAAATGACAGAGGATAAATGTATCTGCTTAAAAAGGGGAGATATGTTCCAAAACAAGAAGAATTGACATAAGTGGCCAGCCTCTTCACTAAATCTTCAAATGAGAGAAGTTATCCAGAATATGCCAGCAGCTCTCTGAGTGAACCGTGAAAGCTCTCTGGAGCAGCAGGAGCTGACGCTCGAGCCCCTGCTGGGGAAGCTGGAGCCACTCTGCTGACCCCTGTGCCCACAGGACACGTCACGCACTGGCATCGGAAAGCCTGCCAACACTGCACGGATCGCACCATCAGTCGGATGACGCTGGCTGTGAACACGTGTAGCCAACCCCACCTATGCAGCTGTCCTCCACTGCAGGATCCTCATCCGTGCTGGTGCTTCGGGAGCCTTTTGCTGGCACAAGTGCCAGAGAGATGCCGGTAGGCTACAGAGGCAGGAGCAGCACGAGCAGCAGGCACGGGCTCCCGCCTCTGCGCAGGCGCACGCCGGGAAGGAACAGGAAAAGCACACACCCCGTGAGCCAAGCAAGTACAAAGGTTTCAAAAACAATACACCTGGGAGCAGGCACAGCAATATTGCCTGGCGTCAGCTTTTAAAACAGCCAAACAATCCCCAGGACCAGCAGGGATCTTGGCTGCAGCCAGAGGGTGCACCCAGTAGTGCAGAAGAACCTATGTGCCACAATCTCCCAGTGACAAGGGAATCTTTAAGCCGTAGACTATAATCCACAGTTTGGACTAGATGTTATCCCAGGTGCCTCTGCATTTGTATCTTTATTGCAGCAACCATCATGGCCCTAAAAGTATCTCCCACTCCACATAGGAGCAGATTATTTCTCCCCACTTTGTTGTGGTCAGCAAAAAATAGAAAAGGAAAGAAAAAGAAAGAAAAGATAACTATCATGAGAACAATGATGAACATAGTACTAATTAAGCCATAGTTCAGGCAAATATCTGGACTCTCCGCGACACGGCTTGTGTGAACAGCCCGCATCACTAGGGTCAGCACCCTCACATGCTCCCCAGGATGATGGTGGCTTGGATAACTTGCAAAGAGGATCCAGAAAAAAATCCGGGTGATTTGGGTGTGCGTAACTTTGTAATACAGGTATTAATCATACAAGCCAAAAGAGCATAATTTTCAGTACCTGCCTTCTGAAAATAAAGGTAGTTTCAGGTAACTAAGATCGAATATCACAAGGTATAAAACATGCACTTAAGCCCTGTGTCAATTTGACTTCCAAGCAGGTATTTGTACCATTTCACATTTGTATTTATTGTTCAAGTTCCAAAAGCATATGATTCTTCTTCTACTTCAAGGAAGTTATGCACTAGTACATTGGACCACAAATCACCATCTGTGGAATAAACATATTAGGAGGGTACACATCATTATAGCCAAGCAATGGTGTTTATGCTTTATGATGATAGCAGCAGCAAAACAAATGCTTGGTTATACAAGGAATGAAAGTTCAATGATTCAGTAACATAACAAGTCAACTGCAAAATGAATATACACAAATGTATCACTAAGTCAATATATTATTATAGAAAGTTTTATTCTGGTGAAGAGGTGGGATCACCCTGTTTAAAAACAACTGAGTTTTTAAATGGGCATAAAGGAATACAAGTATGTTAATGACTTATCAAAGGTGACAAAAAGCTACAAGTTAATCCTTTTTTTATACCTTGATTCCCCCCCGCAACGCGCACACTACTTGTGTAGCCTTAGCAGTAAACATTTAATGGCTAGCTCTCTTTTAAGGAGAGTTAAGAATAAGAATTTTAAACAAAATTCATTCCAAATATATACACAGACCTTTATTTCTATGAGCTATCCATTAGATAGTGGCTTATCAAGATCCTTTGAATAGCAGCCTATGCAAATATATTGAGTTGCAAAAAAGAGATACATACTTAACTCCTCTCTATCTTTTAGCCCGTGAATCACCTATTGTTTCCTGATTCTGTGCTATGCTCACCAATTCTTTGGCCTGTAGCATCTACTCCTTAACTGCACTATGTTTAAATCACTGTGTAAATTGCAGAATAATTTCGGTTGGGAGTGATCTCTGGAGGTCATCTAGTCTCAATCTGCTGATCAGAACAAGGCTAACTTTGAAGTTAGACCGAGATATGATCTATGAGTTGTGTACAACAGTCACAATGACTCCTCAAGCCACCAGATATTCAGCAAGTGATTGACAAATAGCTCCTGACCACCAGTAAAATAAACTCTCCCATTTTGGTCCCATGTTTACATCCTGTTACATCTGAATGGGATCAAGAACAGAAATAAAGTTCTTGGCAAGAGCACAGCTGCCGACCTGTGACTCAAATGCAGTTCAACAGCATTTTAGGAAACCTGCTGTTGGGACAAGCTGGCTGAGGACAAGGCAGCATAGCAAGGACAGATGGCTGCAGGAGCCCAGAGGAAGAAGGTGGACAGCGTGGCGTGGGGAGGACCATGGGTGAAAGTCAACGGAGCATTTCTCTGGAGGACAGCAGCACAGCTCAATTGGCTAAACACGTGGAGAGGTTCCTGCAAACCCATTTAGTATGGCTTGCATGGTCCCTGGTGACCCAGAGATCCCACCTCATGAAGACATCTGTATTTGCAACAGCCTCGCTGCAGCTGTTTATACACTCCCCTTAACCGAGGCCTCATTATGGGGCCGCAGGGAGGACAGCGATTGAGTTTCAAGCTCCGTCCTCTAGCATAGAGCACAGAATGAACATTTACTATCCAGCACAGACAATCTGTCAGGCTGTAAATTGATATCATCGTTCGGGATTAGCATAATCCATATATATAGACACATATATATATTTTTAAATAAGAATTGTAGTACCTCAATATGCCTCGATATGTTTGGCTTTGCCTCTTTGGATTTGGTATATACATTGAGGCTACAATAAGGAGCTATGCCAAGTGCAAACAGGCGGTACATTATTTAATGGTTCAACCATCCTACACTACAGTTTGTCATGATTCTCGCATGCAGAAACAAACCCTGTTAGCTAACAAGCTTGAAAATGGTCACTGAGGATAGTGTTGAAAGCAGCCTGCATTAGAAGGTATGTCCAAAAGATAGGAACAAATTTTGCTGTTCACACGTTGACCATACTGGAAAATTGAATAACTGCTTCTCCACCAGCTACAGCAACAACAAGAATGTTCTGAGCAAATTCCAGGTACTTTAACAAATCACAGTGCTTAAAATGACCCACTGCTTAAAATCCCTAGTGGCTGTAGCGGTTCCTGGCAAACTGAAAACATTCTTCCTTCCACACTTCCTCTCTGCAGTACAGCTGAACGACCTCGGTGGTGGGAGAAGGTCAGTGCAGATGAGAAAATAGTCTTTAAAACACTGTTTCACTATTTGGTTTTAAGCACTAAATTCACATTTTGGAGACAAAGCTAACTGTATTAAAAACATTTCAGTCTTGCGACTTAAAAGAAGATGCAAGCGTTCCAAGAACAAGAGTCAGTCCCCCCTCAAACAATCCCTTCCTGCAAGTCAAGGAAGCAATCGCATGAACGATCTCAAAAAGGTCAAACTACTAAAAGAAAACAAACAAACAACGCACAAAAGGAAAGGGATGGGGCAGGTGGACACACACTTCTAACTCCACATACCCTCACTTTGCCCCGTACATTGCAAACTAACATAAATCACTCTTTTGCAGGCCACTTTTTAAGATTTGGTTTATTTGTATTTTTGCCCTTTCCCAGCCTCTTATGGTCCCCCATCCTCCATGAATAAGCAAAAACTGTGAATAGTTCACAAATGAGTTCAGACAACTTCTCAATACCCTGGAGTAGTGACTTCCAAACTTTTGGACAGTAAGGTCTCAGTATTTTTTACAGACAGTCATCCTTGCCTTTATATTGATTGCTCTACTCTTAAAAGAAATAGTCTCAAATTAATTTTAAGCAAAAATTTACCGTATGCCACACATGCCCTCTACACTCAGTGTATGTCTTAAAGCCAAGGTAAGAAGCTGGGTCAGGAGCCACAAAGTATACATTAAATAACATTAAAGAAGAGTTGCCCCAGAGACTGCAAGCCCAGTACTCAGCATGGCTGCAGCAGCGTCCCAGGAACCTCTGCTCGGGTGACTGCATCAACTCAGCTCACCTAATTACTCTTGAACCTGTCTCACCCTGTCTCCACCCCCACACCTACCCTCTTGTTAAAACATTATATATTTAGAAACTAGTAGCAATTATTCTTTTCAACAATTAACACCAAATCCCAAACCTCTTACAGCACTCAGAAAAAATATTACTGTAATATAATTAATTCCATGTAGCTCCTCTTTCCCTCATAACTCATTGCTCATTTGCAGCACGGCTGCGTCTTCTCATGTGCTTGCTAACAGTACCAGCATTCTCGTAGTTCTGGCCACAGACGAAATGATAAAAACAAAGTCAATAAAATTTGCATGTACAAAAGATAAATAGCAAAGCTAGAAAAAAAAAATTAAGGATTCAAAAACCCTGCGCTGGTCTTATGCTACACTCTAGCTTGCTTCTCTTCTATTCAGCTGACAGGTATTTTACCACAGGTATTTTATCAAGAGCTCTAGGGTGTTATACAGATGACTTCAACAAATATAAAGTTCCTTTGAACTTATCTGATAAATATTAATGGAGAAAATAAGGGAAATAACTTCTCAAAGCACATTTGAAGCACTTTTTCTGAATGCCATTTCTCCTCAAATGGGTTTATACTTCTCTTCTTCTGTAAGAGTACTAATCTTCAAAATAAATAAAATACAGTAAATGCTTTGAGAGTAAAGGCAGCAGTTCTGGTCTGATAAATAACAACATAAAAATGGCACCTTTGCACTCAGCAGATCTGCCTCCAGTGTACAGTGAGGAGTGATTGCTGCTGACTAGTGAGATAAATAAGGTTCTATTACTTTCATGCTCATTTGAAACAGGATATCAATGCTATTGTTGTGCAGCGAACTGAATACTACTGACTTCTATATAAAGCTAAGTTCTTCATTAATTTTCAATTCCATATCTGGACAGTTCTTGCTGCACTGCTCAACAACAGGTAACGGGATACAGAGACAATGTCAGAGCATGCTTCGCTCTGCACAAACTTTATGATGTGAAGATGCTCAGGAAGGTAGATCAGTCTATGAGATTGGCAAATGGTTAATCCAGAGCCAAATAGAAATTCCAGCCTTGTAAAGTTGCTTTTAAACAAGCACTTTCCAGATTCAAGGACTGCAGTTTTTCTTCATAAAACGCTACAGATGCAAGCAATCCTAAAGGGGGGGAAACTAGAGCAACAAATCAGTAAGCAAGTGCATTGGTATAAAAGATCTAACAAACAGTTTTCACTGCAGAAGTTCAGTGTCACATGCGTGGGCTGCAGGTATAGTACACAGAATAAGAATACAACATACATATATTGTACATAAATACCAGCTCATCATCTCAGTGAAGACTATAGACCAGAAAAACTATTTTAACTTACGATACTACCAGAATATGACCAAGTTGTATTTTACAGAACTGGTTAGTAAGTGATTGAAAAGAAACAGGCCATGCAAGTTCTCAGCATTCAAATTGGCAAGCTACCACTTTTTAGAAACTATTAGGAGAGAAAACATATGCTTGAAAGTGAGGGTTTAAAATATTTTGGAGTATATTTTGACAATACTTAGAATAAATAACTAGCAATAGTGCCTGCTCTTTGGAACCTCAAAGTCAGAGAGATAAGGAAGCCTCTGAAAGAAGAAATAGATAGGAAAACAAGCAGCCCAGCTTCCAGAGCCTCCCCAGGACGTACAGACAAAACACATCACCATTATTTTCTTACCGTTATCTGGCTTGAAGCTCCTAAAAGCCAACTATTTCTCTTAAATCAAATATAGCATACACCATACTTCCATCTGGAAGCACCTGCATCTTTAGTAACATCTCAGCAAAAAGTCAGTGTTGCTGTTGTGTGTCACACTGCCATTTTTTTTTTTCAGAAAGTGCGCCCAAAAATAATTATATCAAGTCTGAAATTTCTTATGAAGAAGCCAAGCAGTATTTAACTCTTTAAGCTAAGAAGGTCTGCCATATTAGGTTTTTTTTTTAATATAGGTTTCCTTTTTTTTAAATAAAAAAAAAAAGCCTCAGTAAAGTAGCAGTAAAGACTTCAATAAACTCCATTGTTCATCTTAATGAACAGACACAAAGACTGAATTAGGAGGTGATATCTCTTCTAAAAAAGCATTATTAAAAACACTCATTTTGTGCCAGTAACAATGTACGTGCTTGTGATATGTCAGATCCATTTCATTTCATGCCACCAAAGAACAAATCAAAAACGTAAGGCAGAGAACAGAAACAGAACCACTAAAAGTTTCACGTTGTTATTGTCAGAGTCTTCCATTCCTTCCATATTTCAGAGGATGGCTGACATCAACAAAGTATCTTCCTTACATTGCAAGAGTCTTAAAATGGTGCCAAAGAAGATTAGAGGAACTCACTCTCTTTTTTGTTGCATCTTTAGGTCAGACTCTAAATAGAGTTTTTGGCACACAATAAAATAAACTAAACCAACCTCTCTCAAATTCCCAGCTTTTTATGACTCAAGCTGCCAAGCCTTTTAGTTATGTCAAGCTTCTGCAAGAGTTAAATGCTGTTCAAATTAACCTGGCATAAAGGGCTGGGTCCTTATCGGGTGAACACCAGCAGAGCTATCACGAGTTCAGTAGCTCCGCAGCCATTGCACCCTGGGGCTCAGAAGGGCTGTCTCTGGTCCAGGACCAAATCCTGCCAGTGCTCCCCTGCAAGCCAAGATAGCT
This sequence comes from Fregata magnificens, assembly GCA_013389945.1. NCBI lineage: Eukaryota > Metazoa > Chordata > Aves > Suliformes > Fregatidae > Fregata > Fregata magnificens. The sequence continues at coordinate 599,552 of WAAD01016226.1, forward strand.
CTGGGGAGAGGAGGGAAAGCTGCTCTCACAGGCTCACCTTCCTGCACTTATTTATTACTGTTGCTACGTCCTTCACCCTGCTAATAAAGGCAGCTGTTTGAGCTGCTCAGAGATGCAGATGCGAGGATGAATCCCAGGAAGGGTACTAACAGGAGGTGGTAGGACTGCAGGCTTGCAATGCATCTTGATGCAATCACAGGCCTGGGATGCACCATTTTGGTACAGGAGGAATTCTGTTTTTAAACACCTCTCTGTTAATATGTAGGGTACCACCTGTGCAACATACGTTCACATAGGTATATGCTCCAAACATTAGCACACCAGAAACAGTTATAGCAACTTATTTTCACTATATTCATATGATGACGTTTGGTTAAAAATAAATGGATATTTTGGTGAGAAACTGCCATGGAAGCAGAACGTATCACTATTCCACTATTTCCAGGTGTGAGAAAACCTCCTCTTTCTATCCCTCCCAGGGCAGGTTTGGGATCATCCCTGGTCCTCTCAGGCCTCACACCAACTGCAGCTTCCTTAGTCTGGGCTGCCACATTCCACCTTTCTGAAACATTTTACACCTGGCTTCTTTTACACCTCCTGAATCATGAAGTGCAGCGCATCTTCCACCACAGGAGGTAGACATTTTCTCTCCATGCTTTACTTTCCCTCACACAAGACTTTGCAAGCACGTGTTCTCAGTCAGCAGGAAATGCCAGGCTGGCATTGGAAAAATGTTCTTTTATATCCCTGACAGTCTAATAGTAGCATATGGCGCTCTCTTGTTTCACAAGGAATCACTGAGAAGTATTTTTTGCCAGTTCTTATGACTCAAGTGAGAGACAGAGGCAAACTTTCAGAGTATGTCAGCAGATGTCCCCTTAAATTCATGATTTGTTTCCTTGTTTGGGCTTGATGAGCACAACCTGATAAGTGCTGGCATTTCTCTACCTGCTAAACCAACCTACTGTACAATTAGCTTTTGTGTTTGTGTATGGCCTCAGTTTGGATCACATCCATACGGTACAACGAAGAAATACATTAAAGTTCTCTCAGGTAAGCTGGTTCATCCACACAGCGGCGCACTGAGATTTTTGGTCCAGTCCTAAAAGCAGCAATGCCTGGGCATCGCTATACCAACACTGCTATGTTGTTGCTGCTTGTGCTGGCTAGATATCTTAGTCCATAGCTACACATAACTCTTTTGGCAAATGTGACCAAGAACTCCATTTGGAAGGTACCTACCTTCAACTCTGCAATCAAATACCACACGCTGCAGGAGTGGACAGACTCTTACTGGGCAGACACTTACCAGAGTGCAAGTGCATCACTGTGTAAAACCTAAACGCAAAAACCACAGATCACAAAACCCAAACCACCTTATAAACCTAGCGCACAGCTGAGCTAGCATGCTAACAAACACTAAGGACATGAGCACTTCAGTTTCCATACCCCATCCTACCTCCTGGCCATCATCTTCTGTACCATCTCCCTAAGCAGCTCCCTCTACCATCACCTTTTTCTCCCCTTCTTGAACCGCTCACTTGCCATGGAGAATCAGGTGAGGAAGCAATGTGTTACACATGCAGTAAGAATCCCTTCATTTCCACTTCTCTGGACTTTAAAAGTTGTTTTGCCACCTACATTTCCAATCCTCAGTCGATTTTTGCTTTCTGAAATGACTAAGTGTAAAGCTTTATGGGGCTCTGCATTCGTTAAAACACTTCAGAACCTTTGCCTTTTGCTGCTCAACCCAGCTATTCAGCAAGAATCTGGGTACTTTCCTATCCTTTCTGGGGCGGGGGGAAGAAGTTGCTGAAAACCACCTTTTTTCCTGAAGTTCCACTAACCCATCCTCACCTAGGAATCACAGCAGGGAGCAGTCTCTTAAATGCCTCCTCCTGAGCAGGCGCAGCACCCCTGCAAGGGACAGGGAGAGGATGGACACACAGACTACATGGCTCACGTGCAAACCGTGCAAGAGCTGCTGCTAACGGGCAAAGCTAAAGCTTCCTCTGTCCCCCGGGGGAAAAAAAAAAAAAAAAGAAAAAATGCCCTCGATTGTTTAACGGTTTCGTGTAAGCATTTTCCATCTTGAAACAGGAAAACTTTTCCACAGAAAGCTTTGAAATTGAATTCCTTTTTGCAAAAGCGACTGGTTTGGAGAAGTGATTGCTGAGTGTATACATGCCGCCTCATCCCACATCACTGCAAACAGATTCTCAAAGAGCTTCGGCTCTGGACGGGCAGTTTCTCCATTTAACACATCCGCTGATGTGCTACCATGTTCTCAGTTTGTATTTCTGTTTAAAAAGTTAAAAAACTATGTGTCCTAATCCATAAGCAGTGTGATAGTTCTGGATTTTTCAAACATTTGCTAGTACAAACAGAATTAAAATACATTTAAGGTCGGCTGCAAACAGACATTTTAGTAGACACTAACAACTCAGGTAGCAAAATAAATAATTTTTTTTTTAGGCTAACCCTGATGTTTGGACAGGTGTCTGGGATTTATAGGACATGATGGTTACTGAAGTATTCACATCTGTGCATTAAAGCTGTCACCAACTTATAATACTTTCCCCTCCCTCCTGATTTGGATAAAACCAGAAACAAAATACCCACTCGCAGTTCTCAGAGTTATCTCCTTGACTGATCACAGAAGTGAATAACCGGATTGATTTTTTTCTTCTAACTCAAAACACGTAAGTGATTAACAGCCCCCTGCACTTTGATACAGTGCTGAAAGGAGGTCTCTCCTTCTGAAGAGAAGGCAGATCTTCTGTTTCTTTTTACAGGCAAAGGAAAAAAAAAAAAAAAGAGATGGGAGAAAAAAAAGGAAGCTCTCTGAGGAAAAAGGGTGCTTTTAGTTTTGTTTCTCCATGCCCTGTTTCTGCTGAGAAGAGAAGGGGTGACTGGAAAACCAGTACACTGATACATATTAAAAAAACATTTAAAAGAAAAAACCCGTTAAGGTTGAAAACTTATTCATAAGACTCTCTACTCAGTCCTACTCCTAGAGGGGTTGCTACGAGTCAGACTTCCTCAGTGCTCTTCATTTTGCCTGTAGTCCTGCACTTTTATTCACATGGTTTCCACTAGCCTCGCTCTCCTTAAATTATGAGTAAAACTGAGAAACTGAAGGACAGCAAAGGTGAGGTTTACGAGCACCGAAGCAAAGAGTCCAGCCTGGCCCCAGCTGGGAGCGCTGGCTAACGGGGAAGAGGCAGAGCCGCGTTTCATTGCTTCGCATCCCTTACTCATCCCTTCTCTATTTCAGTATAAACCAACTCTGCTAAGCCAGAACATGACCAGGGCCCATCATGAAGGATTTGTCTCTGAACTCAGTTAATTAGCCAGAGTAATCACCAAATGTCTCCCTTACCATTGGTTTTTCATATCAACTTGTAGCTTAAGACTCCAGGCAATGCCATGTACTCTTGATATTTTATATGTTGTGAGTTACTAACTACATTGATGTAGATACATGCAAGCCACCTGAAAACTCAGGGAGGCAGAAGCTGCTGATGGCAGAGCCGAAACCACTGATACCTTTGACAGAGCAGAATTTTTAAGGACTAAGGAGGACCAGATGGATGGCAGCACCAGCTTAAATGTACTATAATCACTCAGTTTTAGATGGCTCTTAAACCAATGAATCTCTACAAAAATCCATGCAGGATACTGTAAAATAATCTGTGTATTTAGTGTGTATTGTAAAGTTAGAAGGTGTTATATTTAAATAAATCAGAAACCATAGTAGGGTGAGATACTTCGGAATAGAAGTAAACAAATGCCAATTACAGCCCTTGTATTAAAATATGCATTTAGCTAGTAGGGGCAGAAGCTAGATAAAGACACACTAAGACGCTAAAATGGTACCTGATTTGTTCTTGGTGAATACCTAAACACTGACACTTATTCTGGTGAATCCTAGTGCCTCGTGCATTTCAATTCTAGGAGTGCTTTAGTAATCCTTATAAACAAAAGGTTTGAAACAGAAATGCTTGTAATGAGGAAGCAAAATATGGACTGGCAACTCTACTGTATACTCACTCCAAAGCACCTTCAGGAGCATATTAACCTCTCTCAGACTCAGAGCTGCTATTATCCAAAGCCTTCCTTTCTCAGTGTTTTGTGATTGAAAAAAGGATAAAATAAAAAGATCAAATTGTTAAACATAGCTTTTGCTGCTTCATTCTCTTTAATTACTTATTGAAAGGAATTCAAACTTCTTGAGTTCGAAGCAAGCATTCTCCAATGCCATACACCAATGTAAATCCCAGAACACAAAGCACGGTAACAAGAAGGAAAAAAAAAATCAGCTTTCAGAAAGAGAAAAAAAGAAAAGAAAAAAAAAGAGAGAAAACAGTGTAGTTTTTCCATGTGTTTGCGTGCCCAATTACTATTTAGCTACTTGAAAGCATCCCCTTAGCTCATGTTTACAACTTGTCTTTGGAAGCTCAGTAAGAGCTTTAACAGTGCATAGTAAATAAATACACACACTAAAATAAACCAAAGTTCTCTTTCTAAAGCAAAATAATTAAGAACACTGCTGTAAAAAGGAACTTTGTTTCAGTTAAGTCTGACGAACTCTAAGTAGTATTCCTCCTTTGCACTAGAGGCAAATGCACAGTATTTTAAAAATACAGAGGAGTTGACATTGTCTTTTTCAGGAAAGGAGGAGGGGGAGGCCGGGTGCTGCGGAGAAGGAAATTGAGGGATAGAATAAATCCAAAAGTAGGACAGCCATCAGTGTTGCATCTGAAGGAGTCATCACCGCTCACCAAGCTGCTGTAGCCTATGCACAACTAATACTCTGAATTCATGTTAAAAGGCACTCAGACACAGGGGAGCTGCAACTGGGAATCCTTTAATGTGACTCAACATGCACAGCACATAGCTGTTACAGCTTCAGGGCATTTTAAAAACACATAGAAAATTTCTCAAGAACTCTCAAAAACATCAGGTAGGTTTGTTTGCAACTTAATAGATTTACTGATATGTAACAAAATTAATATCCTTTTAAACTATTTAACATAAATATTGTAAGATAAAATATTAAAGCATCAATATTAAAAATACTGAACTGTGCAAAATAAACCAAAAGTACCAATATCAGGGTAAGGTGACTAAGCACAGTGTTTTCCCAAAAATTTTGGGGGACACTCAGGCCAATTTACAAATTTTAAGAAAAAAGTAATTTTATAATAAGCTACAGTAGGATTTAACCTGAAGTGGAAAGCACAATTTGTATCTTTAAAACACTTCCTATTAATATCAACTTCACTTTTTCTATTAAAACCTCAAACTTCAGTATCCCTGGGTTTTTAATTCAGAATTCAAACTTTAATAGTGTTCTCCAAATGCCAATACAGGATCTCCTGAAGACACATCATTCTACAGCAAAATTTTTTGAAATGCCACATCGACTATTAAAAAACAACACGTCATGAAAAGCAGACTGTGAAACAAATGGCAGGTTTTTCCAAGTATCTCCTGTGTAGTTTGAACAAGGTTTTAAGTATAAGGAGTTTGAGCAAAAAGCCACTTATGCTGAATCACAGTGTTCATTCCTGGGACTGGCTGAACATGGGAGGGAAAAAAAGTTGCAGCTGCTTCTGCAAGCACTGGGACTTCAAGCTGTCTGTATTTAGCATCATTAGAACTCACAAAGTTATTTCTTAGCAATTTGGTCAAACACAGACGACATGGTTAACCCACTCCTTAATTAGATGACTAATTCTGAAGGTCAAACGCTAATATCCAACAGCACACTGACATCCAAAGGATGAAATGACTGCTTCTAGCAAATGAACTGAGAAGCCAAACTGGTCAAAAGGCAGGATCTTGCACTTGGTAAAAAAAAAAAAAAATTACCAAAAAAAAATTTTTAAATCTAGTGTAATTAAAAGGGCTAATGCCAAAACAGTGGAGTAATCCTGCAGTTCAGTTCAGGGTGGCTCCACTAATTTCTCACGGGCTGATTCCAGATGGCGAGTTGTTCCTGCCCCGTTTGCCACCTTCCCTCCTAGGAAAAGGGGAGTGGGTGCACGGGAGCATCCCTCTGTCCCACCTCCCTACAGCCATCCTTTCCGAGCAAACAGCTTGGAACTCGGACCCAACTTGCTCTTCTCTTCATCCCCAGCAGGACCAAAGCTGGTGACAATATAGGTGCGGCCCGACATTTACATCTGTGAGTCACTGCCCTGTGACAATAACCACAGAGCACAAAGGGACTCTCAAAACCCCAGTCCTGGGACTGCCCAATCATACAGCTGCTGGACTGAACCTAACCTACCGTTGCTCAAAACTCGAGTATGATTTTCTCCCATCCGGCGACACCCTTTTTTGCTGTCCTCTTTGGCAGTTTAGTTGTGTGAGGAGAAAGCAATGGTTGGTATCTTGATCGAATTAACACCCGTGTTTCCTCCACTGCAAACAGTAAAGGATATACTACATGAAACAGTCCTCAAAGTTCAGTTCAGCAAGAGAACTTAAAACACAAAACAAAACGAACACAATTGTCAACTTTCTCATTATGAAAATGACTGAGCCAAAGCTAGCATGATTACAGATAGGCGGACCAGCCATAACCCTGTCTCTGCAGTTTACAAGACCAAAGTGTTTCATACGTTCTGGGAAGAGTTTTTATTATTGGCATACGGCAAGATATAGGCTGAACGAGGTGTCATAAATTACCTGGGACTTAGGCCTTTCATATTGCTCAAGAATGTATTGATAAGTACTTTAATTCAACCATTTCCAGTTTGGAAAGGGGGGGGAAGCGCAAAACTTCCTGGAGAAACATAAGCAAGAAATGGTAAATTAAGAGCAAACGTACCTGGATCCACTGAAATGTATTTCCTGCTCTGGGACCAGAAGCCCCTTCCTTGTCTCTATGGGATGGGCGGCTGTTCTCTTCCTACTTTTAAGTCCTCGATCTTCCTCCCAAATGACATCATTAAGAGCCAGGAACAGGCAATGTGCCAGTTCGAAACAATCAGCTGAGCCCAGGCGGCCGCAGGCTGCCCCGACTCACCGCCCACCTGTGCCCCCGACGGGAGGGTCTCGGGCACGAGGCGCAGGCTACACTGGCTGGCTGCCCACCTGGCCATCTGCAGGAGATTTAGGAAGCCTGGGTAGGTGCAAAACTCTCTGCCTCACCGGTGTTAGATGGCTTAAAGTAAGTGCGTGAGAGAAATGAGGTGGGGTTTTTTTTCCTCAGCTCAAATTAAGCACACAGCGGCTAGCAAAGGGCGTTTTCTGAGTACTGCCACAGGGATGGGTGAAAGGTAGTCAAGGTAAAAGTCAACAGGACCTTTAATTAAGCTGCCAAGAAATTCTTGATCTCAAAGTCATCTTTGTCACTGTCATGGACACCGCAAAATGAAAACCAACATGAGCTCCCTAGGCATTATCTGCATTGGTTACAACTATTTATCAATATCCACTGAAACAGAAGGGAAGAGTGAAAACTACTTGGGGTCTTGGACTGAGAGACTGGACTATCGGGCTGTTGTGGTTTAAGAGCTTGAAAAGAAGCTGCTCCTGCAACAACAGCAAGCGTCACACATGCCATGAGCACAGCTCAACAAAAGTGCAGGCATCACTTCAGAACTTCTCCCAGACCGGAGGCAACACTACTACTCGTTGCCACCTTGGAGATGTCCCAGTCCCACCTGCACACGTCATCCTTAAAACAGGTTATCTTGCATAAAGAAAATAGTGTCTCAAGAAAGATGCGTCTCATTCTCCCCCTTAACTGGATTCACTGTGGACCCTCACTAATTCATATCTCAATGACTCCTTTTCCCCAACCTCCAAACCCAGGAACGTTCCTGCCTGCTCTCACGACAGGGTGGCATTGGAGCTCCTCTCTCAATGGTTATGACAATTTCAGGCGAAATTTAGCACGGAAATATTATTTTATTTTAGTACAGCACTCAAAACAAACGATTCACTATTCAAAAACAATTTTGGTTTGATTACAAATGACATATCCACCAGTTAAAAAAAAAACCAACCCAAAAAACCCCAAGAAACCAAAACAAAACAAAAAAAACCAACCCACAAAAAACCCAAACCCTCCAGATCAGATCTAAGCCAAGTTCTTTCCTTTCTTTCCTTCAGCACAAAACTCAATACAAGTCTTCTACCGCAGCATCTGCTTGCAAGTCTACACATCGCCTCTAAGCCTTTACTATACGCTGAAAGGTGTTAGAAGCAACATGCTTCATTACTTTTGGGTCAAAATCCTAACCCTTAGAAAGAAAACCCTTAGGATTAAGATTGTGTACTCACAGCTAAGATCAACCTGAGCTGGACACTATTTTATCAACAAAATTTTAAAAAAGTGTGTAAACCTTGTAGTTTGGTGTCAGGAAAACAACTTCAAATGAAGCCTAAGAATCCTAGAATAATCATATTTTTCATCATCTCAGAGGAATCAGATTCTGAAGGTCTACAAAGTGTAGGTGATGTTAATACTTCAAATTCTCACAGAAGTAATCTTTTACAAGACACTTCACTGCTAATAAGCTATAAGTGGTCAAAGGGCCAACAGCCTAATATTTACCAGCGTTGTACTCCATGCACTAATTTTGTTACATACTTTGACAAATGACAATTGAAATCATTAAAATCCTCAAATAGCAAATAACATATTCTTTCATAGTTAAAAATACATTCTTTCAAAGCCCCGCCTCAAAAAAAAAATTTAACAGAGTCAGGCAGTACTGACACTCAAGATGCTGCTTTTCCTCTTCCCTAAATGACAAATGACTTTGCATATTGGCAAAGAGGTGCCGTCTTCTTTATGAGTTAGGTATTGTATGAAGTTCCTCATCAAGTTTTCCAAGGGCGTTAACCAAGAATTCCTTTATTTATTAAGTAAATGGCTACCTTGTTTCTGTGCAGCATCTATCCATTGAACTATAATTTTACAACAGTGAATACCGTTGCAAAAGGGAAGAAGAGAATCAAAGTATGGCTACTCACAGTAGCTTAACTGAAGGAATCATGAATTTAGTATCAACAAAACACTAAAGTGCTATATATTTCAATGCAAAGAGCATAGCTTTACAAGGTAAACATCTAGACAATTACTGCAGTTTTTTCAAAGGCCCTATGACTAAGGTCAGTTTTACTATGCTGTGATACCACAAACAATAAGGACTTTTAAAAAGGTACACTTGCCTACTTACTGCCATTTTTTAAGCATGCAACTTGAAAGAATAATGACAAAAAAAAAAATCTAAATTTTCAAAGCAGAACAGAGAAGAGTGAGAATTCCTAGTGAAATGAATACTGCTTACAGAATTACATTTTCTAGTCTGCTTTGAAAAATCTCAATGCATAGATTTTAGAACACTGTTGATAATGAAAATCGAGCACATAAGATCACTAACATGTATTATGCCAGAATCCCATAACATTTCAACTGCACCTATTAAGTCCCTACCAAACTTGTCAAAGGGATTTTCGACAGAGATTTTTGGGAGCATCAGGAGCGTTATATAATTCAATACCACCTCTATAGCTTCCTATGTAAACCACAAAGTTCACCTCACGTTTTCTATCAACGGCACACGGTCACGCTCCGTTACTTCAACAGCAAACGTAGCACCTAACACCTGAGCATGAAACAATTCAGAGCACCAAGTGACAGTTTGTGCATATCCTAGAAGCAACAGAAAGTCAGACAGGACACGCGCACCCAAAGCTTCGCTTTGCCAGGCCACTCAGGTCTTCGGTACCATGCTGGGAGACTGAAGGGCCAGTTAAAGACACTTGGGAAGTACTGAGCTCACCTGCATAATTTTGAGGAAAAGCCCAGAGCGGAGAGCAGCTGTTCAAACCAAAGGTGGAATGTCAGAACAGCAACACATTTCAGGAACTCCTTCCACTTACAATCACCTACAGGAGCAAACCTAATCTCTAAAATAAGTTATAAGCAGCACCTGAAAGGTTTTGCTGGTTCAATAATGAGGGTTTCTTTGCCAGCAAAGAATGGAAATAAGCCCGGTGAAGAGACAGGAGAGAAAGTGATTCCCTCCCTGCACACACACGTGCGGGTGGAGCACTGAAAGTACATAAAGGAGGAACTAACTGGGGGGTGGGAGCAGGGAAAGGGGGCTGTGGCTTACAGCTCCTCGACTAATTGTATTTTCCGTATCAATAATGAATTTAAAAAGCATGTTTAACTGAAAATGTTTAAGTGATGGGGGGAAAAAAATACATCCTTATCAGCAAAGGTGAGCAGTGAGTGTTGTTCTAAACACCTTCGATGACAGCACAGAGGAAGATTTGTCTAATTTTTTTTTTTCCAAATAATACAATCCATTAGACAAGGAGCTAGTTTACAATGAGACACTGCTTTTCTAAATGGTCACATGGCAGAAAGGGTATTTTTTCTCCTTTGTTTTGTTTTTAAAAAGTCAAGTAACAATACTAAGTAGAAAGTTCTGGTCTGAATTTCTTTGGGCCTCCTCTTCTCCAAACAAGAATAAGAAGAATGAGAAACAATTTAGCACCTGTAGAAGAAATATTCTGGGTTTTTTCTTTTTTTTTAAAGCATAGAGAAAACAGTAGTAAGAACTATAAGAAAAATTCATTTACACAAGAAGGAAAAATCAACAGCTTTATTTAAGTAAGAAAAGCAATGGGACAAGAAATAAGAAAAAATGAGCCCATCATTGCAATACACAACCATAACAACTCACACGTTTGATCCATTTGCTTTAATATCTTGCATCTGTTAGCAGCCAACACTCCATGGTTGACCACAATATAAACCAGATGATCTTTGTGACCTCTACTAAGAATTTCAGACAGAGAAATTCCCTTCCTCACCCTGCAGAGGGATCAGCGTGGAAACAGAAGAAAGAATGATACCCTTCCTCTTTCAAAAACTGAAACCTTCAACTGGTGCTTGCGGTTCAATGTTGTAAAGCTGTACAGGTGTATCAACATCTTGCCAGTATCCTGAACTTTACTCTTCCTTTTCACAGAAGGACTTTGCATTTCCTTATTTGCTATACAGACCATATTTTTCTGCACTTCACCTCTATTATAGAAATTACTAGTTGCCACCAGCTGCACCTCCCTCTAGACAGGCAGGTGCCAAAGTTTGTGGCTTCCTGAAGCTCTCTGGGGAGCACATAACCCTACTCAACACAATTTGATGGGAACATATCAATACAGTCTAAGCTGTCACCTGAATCAGGTCCCTAATTATCAGCAATTAAGTCTACCAAGAAAGTAGCATAAGAGTCTGCTCTTTGCCCAAAACACTGTTCAGCCACAGAAGACAAAACACCGATGCAGCCCTGCGTTACGAGGTGCATGTTGCGTGACCTGCGCGAGAGACACGGTATGTTAGCAAGGGCTCTTAAGCCGCGGAAAGGACACCAACAGGGATGAAATCGGACCGATATTAGGAGCTTGGTAATAAATATGATGCCTTGCCACATACCCAGCTTCAAACAGAGCGGCCTGTGCCACAAAAGCCAGTGTTGCAGGTTTGCTTTGAGCTAACTGTAGAGCAACTGAGTGAAATGTAAATTACACCAGCAGGGAAGTGGCTGTTCTTTTGAAATTGCAGGGTATCATCCAGCCACCCGTGCCCTCTCTTACTGACTGGTACATGCGTTTGACCAGTTGCAAAGAGGAGACCAACAGCAAGCGGCACAATGCTGATGACGACAAGCATGCATTCCTCTCCTTAAAGGAAAACAACAGGTAATTCCTAAGGCAGCCACCTAGTTACTGAAGATGCACTGCCCACAAATACAAGAAAGCAGATGGTAGGTATAGAGGAAATGGATACGGTTTTGTGTCTCTCTTTAAAAAACACATACGAACCATCACAAGCGCAACAGCTACAATCTGATATTTAGCTGGCTGTTGAGGATTTCAGCGAAGTGGCAACCTGCAGTGGCTTTTCTGCATACCCAAAACAGTCATGCCACCAAAAAAGTAAATTTCACGTTGCCCGGTTAAATTTCACATGGTACAACTTTATCACAGTAGCGTTTGACTACAGAGGAGGCGTTCAAAAAAGGTGTAGACGTGGCACTCCAGGGCCTAGTTTAGGAGTCATGGTGGTGTTAGTTGATGGTTGGACTTGATGATCTTAGAGGTCTTTTCCAACCTTAATGGTTCTATGATTCTATGATAGTAAATTAGCTCCAGGTAAATGAATTTGGTAATTAAGTACTTAATTTTGCATACTTACATTTGGAAACAAATCTAACCTTTAGCTCATTGCTACTACACGACGGAAGCTACTTGCTTACACAGTAGACTACTATATGGTGCTTTTAGGGAATACTGTCTGTGAACAAACAGCACAGAGCAGCCCTTTACTTTTTCTTCTAAGCGAATCTTCCCAGATGCAGTAGAGAACAGTAAGAAATTCTGCATGGCTTACAGCGGGCTGTCTTCCACCTCACTTACTGAAAGGAATTCCAAAAAAAGTAAACTCTCTCCCATTTATAACCTAGGCTGCATTAAGAAGAAATCTTGTAGGTAAAGACATTGGCAGCAATATGTCATAGTAAACATTTTCATAGTTTTACATTTTCTATATATCAACAGTTCTTTCATATAGAATTTCTAAATAAATAAATAAAATGGAAGAAATTTCCATCTCCAAATGATAGCAAAGAGTATTTCAGCTTCTGCTATAATAGCTACAATATAAACTGAGGAACTGTAATAATGCTGATGTAGGATTATCTACTAAGGTGTACTACATGAAAATTGGGCTGCTAGCAATTTCAAAATGTTTTGCTGTCTATCACATCCTTATTGGCTCAACCCTTATAGTTTCAGACCTTCACCAAGAATTGCAGTGAGTAACAGAGATTACAAAACTCTTCAGTCAGTGCTGTCTGTTCCTTACCCTGTTCCCAGCTCTGCATTTCCAGGAACAAGATATCTGTGCACACCTGATAAAAATTAAACCAGACACTAGAATGTTACTTGCAGCTACTCATGCAAATACAAATCAGAAAAAGCTTAAAATTTTACACAGCGCTAATCATATTGCTTATGCTATGAATTTATCTCAGCAATATAAACATAAAACCTGTATTCAGTCACAGATATTCACAAAATGTTATTCATTTAGTTTCACAGGAGAAACTGAAGATACAGAGTACCCAAACACCAATCAGCTTTTCTGCTTAAAGCATACCATGGTGCCAAAAAACTGATTTTTTAAAACAGTTGTAAAAGCCAAAGGAAAAGAACCTGGTTTTAAAAATTAATCATTTCATCCTTAATGATCAGTACAGTCTAGACAAGGTATTGAGAATTTCCTTCATAATCCTCTTAGGTATCGATACTGCCTTTTCAAATACCCACGCAGCGGTGGGCTTGGCATACCCTGCCTGTTCATACTGAGCTTGGAGAAGGACGCGGGAGCCGAGCAGGCTGGTGCTGCGCACAGACGCCCCCCGAGCTTCCTCACGGAGACGTCACACCGCACAGCTCCTCCTGACGTGGGAAGCCCATCCCATTCAGCGTGCTCTCCACGTTCGCCTCCATTTCTCTACGTGGGAAGAGAAAGAAGAGTTTTCCTCTTTCCTCTCCTGCCAAATCCCTCTGCTCAGGCCCAACTTGCGAAGTTTGAAAAGCTGAAGTCAGAACCCAGCAGTTTTCAGAGGTCTGAGTGCTCCCAGCGACGAGGGACACATTTGCCTATGGGTTTGCAGAACAAGGCTTTCACATGCTCACTGGTGCGCAGCTTTTACTGCTTGTTAGGTTAAATGGTGAAGGACCGAATACTTACCCTGTGTCTGCAACTAATTTGCAGATACTGCATGTTTGTAATCCAAAGTCCCAAGTGGGCGTTCAAATGAGTGCCAGATCTTAATAACTGTATTTTAACTATGAAGTATTTTAAAGGAAGATAACGACATACTGTCAGCTATTAAGCAACGGCATTCCCCTGCTAAGTTCCCTGATTAAACACATGCAGGAAAAAAAAAAAAATACACTCTACAGAAAAAAAGAGCATGTATTGACTCCTCCTGTCAGCCATATTTTCTTAACACAAGCCAACATCAATCAATCTCTTCACTCAATGTGCAATTCTCACCATCTCCATGTGGAAGACGTTAATGAGCCTCCATTAAAAAAAAATCACCTGTATTTATCAGGCATACAGCAATAACAGGCTCTGGTATACACACTGTGGCTTTCTATATGTTAAAGGAAAGCTAAGAGGTTCTTCTCTTATAATATGATATTGGACACTTCATTTCAAAGACACTGTAGGAGCTTTGACTGACATAAAATACAAGCTCACAAAGCCAGTCTGGGTGTTCTGTTTTGCTGTTGTTGAGGGGGTTTTTTGGGGGGGAGGGGGGTCTGTGTTTGTTTTGGGTGGGGTTTTTTGTTTTGGTTTGGTTTGGTTTTTTTGTTTTTGGTTTTTTTTTTTTTTCCCTCCTCTTCTCTATGCTTCTGCCAGCACTGAATTTAGTGTTAATTAAAGTGCTGGCTTGGCACAGTACTAGGAATGCAGCAACACTGTTGAGCAGCGATGCTTGCAGACTGCAACAGCAAAAGTGAGACGGAGAAGCTTATAGCAGAGAAACAGGGGCAGACTTCACCAACTGAGCGAGGTCTCCTGCAGCCGCGGGCAACGCGGGCTGCTGAGACAACATTTATCTGACCACCGACAAAGGGTAGTCTCTGCTGTTGGAGACCATCACTGAGCCCAGAAATAAAATATGGCCCTCCTACTACAAAAGTAAGAGTTTTGCAGTGGCCAAAGGAGGCTGTACCACTGTTCTGCTCCTCCAAGGAAGGTTTTCTTTCCTCAAGTGAAATGATATAATGAAAATGACATATTTGGGTAAACATGCAGTAGTCTGGTGTATAAGCTTCTGCTGGTGAGAAATGCTTTTCCATAGAGCTATACACACATCCCAGCACAAGCCCAGTCCTCCCCACAAATGTCTTGGCAAGGAACAAACTAGGGACAAAAAAACCATGAGAAGTTATCTGTGGATAAGACCAATGGACTGCAGGCCATAAATCAGCTGGTTTCCATATCCAGTATATAATTTATGGAGAACACTACAGACCAAAGCTTTCACACAAAATTATGAGAACAATTAATGCAGTCAGCAAGTGACCATTTGTTGCTCTCAAATGATCCCTTAAATGCAGTTTGCAAAACAGCCTCAGCAGACACATTTCACCCTCCTCTAGTTACAAATGAAAATAAGAAATGATGCACATGTACTGGGCCAAAAAAAAAAAAAAAAAAGCAGTGTTATCTCCTTTTGCTGATTTGAATAAGCCATGTCTTTTCCTCTTCAGCTCTTCCTCTGAAGAACATTAATCTGCCCCAATGCTACAACCAAAAAATGTGAAGAGCCGGTGATGAGGTTCATCAGAGGGTCAGGATTAAAAAACAAGCAGCAAGCACTGCATATGGTTTCTGCAAAGCTTACTGCAGGTTATCTCTTGATTTCAGCCTACATCTGAACACCTATCTGCATGTCAGTGCAAAAGTACTGCTTGTAGCCACTTTGCTCTCCTCTCAGCAGGCTAAATCACAGCTCTACAGATGAAACTGCAAGGGTGTCCCGAGCCCATCCAAGCATACTTCATTTTGATTTTTTTCTTTTCTTTTTGGCAAACAGCACCCAAATACTGCTGTGGTGTAATCAAGTCTCCTGACAATGTGAAACTCGCACTTTAAAGAGTCCACTGACAGATGGATTCAATTTAAAGCATGACTATGAACAGCTGCTGCTGATCACCAGCTTGTAAATTGAACTCATTCATCACAAAATATTTCAAAAGACTGAACTGAAACGGAACAAATGAATTTGAAGAAGTACGGGAGGTGCGGTGTTAGCCTTGGAGAATGTGTCAGATGTAAAAAGCACAGCTATGGTACTGCTATTAATTCATTCCTGTAAATGCTGGCTCCACTCTATTAGCAGCATTCTCCAGATTCTGAAAAATCCAGGAGGGGAGCCTGAATAAGGTATTAGAAGACATAATTAAATACTCCTTACTGAAGGTGATTTTAACTAAGTGAGCCACTAAAGGAGCTGACAGCATGTTTAAATGTGCTGGGGAAAACTTCAAGATAACAAGCCTCAAAAAACTGCTGGAGGGAGAGGAGTTTATTTCCCCAACCGCTCTAACTCAGCAAGAAGTCCCATCAGTCATGCAATGGGACCACGCACTCTGCCTTCGCCACCTTCACTTTAAATACTGGGAGAGACCTTACTGCTTTTAAAACGTTTTCATCTTTCTCTCTGATCCTTCCGTATGGCTGCAGTCAAGAACAAGACAACCTTCAAAGTATGTAGCTTCACAAATGAAACCACCAATTATGATGGTCTCTGAAGAGACGGGGAGCTGACACAGAACTGAGTAATTCACACTTTTTTTTTTTTTTTTTTTTTTAAGTTCAGGCATTTTGCAGCAAAAGTAGACATTTTAAACTTTACTTGTCATGGCCACTGGATCATCTCTGAGTGACTCAGTTTTTTCCCAGAGTACTTCCTACAAGTTATGTATGGGGCAGCTTGACAGACATTGGGAACGAGGGTAGTATGCAGGGAAGAAAATTCTCCACGAGCTGCCTCAGGAGGTAATTCGTTCTTGCCAACCCTTGCTAGGGTTTTCTAGCAGGGGAGAAACAAAGTTTCCAAGACCTTCTTGAAGGCAATTCTTTACCTAGAAGTGATATTTATGACAACTTTGGACAACTCTACCATCAAACTATACTTGTACCAGTGCGACTTCATGAAGAAAGCACCTAAGTCTCACGTAGAATATTCATACATACATTCTAATTTTCACACACTTTTGTATCAATATGCAGTCGTTACATCAGATTTTCATATCTTAGTATGAAAAACACACTCATCTATTTTGAGCTGCGGTAAATTTAACAATAATTTGTTGTCATATTTCTTGATAAATGGAGAGTAAAAGGAAACAACACTAACGCACAGACGGTCCCCAATTTTTTTCCTCAGTACAGAAAACAATCTTTGCAATGGTAAGAAAAAAAAAAAAAAGAAAGCCCTCTCAGATAATAGCATTTCCCTCTTTCCTTCTACGGAATACCTTTGTCAGTCTATTTCTCTACCTACCATCCTTCCTCAAGCCCAGGTAACAAGACAAAGCTCAGGTGTCATAAGCTTGCACAAATAAGGCGTATCAGCTACCCTGCAATTCCCCTTCCATGCAATGAAAAAAAGCTACCGCTTTGCCATCACCCAGTCTCCTGCTACCTAGCGTGAAAGCAATGTGAGGAAGTGATCAGTAGATTAACACAACGTCAGTAACTAGCTCTAAGGCAACAGTTTTGTTATTTAACTCGTTCTGGGGAGCAGCTGACCATTGCTAGGATATATGCTCTGATGCGGGGGTGAAAAGCCATGCGCTCAGCAGCATTGTTTTATATGCAAGAGCCAAGGCACGCGCGCACTCTTGCTCACACACCCTCCACAAAGGTTATTCATCACCACAGCAACCTCTCAAAACAAAGGTGGAAGCCAATTCAAACAGCCCTGTTCCTCTGCTGACGGAGGATGAAGGGTGCTCTCTGCCTGCACCCTACAGGGGGCTTGTTTGCTTGGGTTTGTTTTTATGTCATTGGATCTCATTTACTAATTTAAATTTCAGCAGCCCAGCATGCATGCCCAGAGCAGAGAACAGCCGTACTTACGCATTAAACAAAAAAATTCTTCTATAGCCCCAGTTAAAAGGAGAGAGGAGAACTGGCTGATGTACAATTCCTTCTCGCCACGTGGCTGAGCAAATGCCATACCCTATTACACGTACCCACCATCACCCCACCTTCCCCGCACCCTCCCCTACGTACCAGGAATAGCTGCTGTAAAATAAACACCCCACCTAAACCCAAGAAAAATCCCAACCTGTTTAACTACCATTTCTTCCTTCCTCTCCCCTCACCACTCCTTTTCTTCACATCTTCTTTCACTCTGTGGGAGCTTGATTTTGGATACATTAAGAAAATCCAACAAGGCGGTAAAACAATTGTAAACTCAGCACAAATGAAAAGCAGAGTGTCGCTTCTCTCCCCGAATCTGGAAAGAACAAACCCCAACGCTTCCCCGAGTCACTTGAGGAAAGAGATTATGCTCATTTCTAAACCTTTTCGACTGCAATCCAGGAGGAAAAAACACTGTCTGTAATGACAAGCTGTCAACGCTCGGCGAGCAACATGGCTCTCATTCGTGACACTGATCCTTCGCCTGCAGAGCAGGGCACGTGGACATCAGCAGCCACACCACATGCAGTGACAATACTAAAAATGCCCAGATTTCTCTATTTCTCCAAAAGCAGATCCCCCATCTGAGCAGCCAGCTTTGATGTGAGAATGCCCTCCCTATCTTCAGGATTTAAAACACAGGGTAGCCATGTGTTTTGAAATTCAGGATTAAAAAAACCCAATGGTTCCTAGGAATTTTATTTTTAAATGGAAAACACAGGTGATTGGAGCAGATAACACAAAGTCTCAAAGGTTAAGTCCCATTTACTCCCGTCGAGAAGTAAGTTAAATTTTGCTGTAGTGAAACCACCAGAAATACCCATCTAGCTTCAGTGATTCCACGGATCTAAGCAAAATGTAGGCTATCAAAAGAGTGGTTTGATTTATATCAACTGCTTAAGCTAACATTTTTCTTAAGTTTCAAAATAATCATTGATAGCTGACCATTAATCATTTGCAGGCTTATGATGATTTGCAATTTCTGTCAGTGTGTTTCAGCATCCCTGCAACATAAACATCTGAGGCAGGAGGCTCATTTACCTGATTCTGCAATATTTGTATTAGCCGATCACTTTGGTGTAATACTGCTCTGACGCCAAGGGATGCCTTTAATTAAGAAGAACTAGAAATGCAAAAAGAAGGATCAATAAAAAAAAAAGTATGAAAAAATTCCGGTTACAGATAAAGATTCAAACTGCAGTTTCAAAAGCGCACACTGCATTTGCAGGCAGCAAAAAGCAATAGAGTGGGACTGAAAGCAAAGTGCAAAACGCCGACTCACCCCAGGTGCAGGACACTCTCCACGTACACTGCACTTGAAGCTCTATGCTCTATTACTATAGCGCTCTCAGAAATAGAAAAACACCTGCATCTGAGCTCACACACATTTCGTAAGTGCAGCCATAGGCAAACCCATCAAATTGGATGTATTCATAGCACAAGGCGATTTACGTCATGGTGTAATCACCACTTGACGTGATAAGCAGGCGTTGGCTGACTCAATCTTTATTTGTGCAGTGAATTTTCAATGTACCTTCCTGATGATCTTGGGTGTCAAAAGAAGTCTCTCCACATGGAGATGCCTTCCCACCCACGCTACAGGGGAACAAAGGTTTTTGCCTTCTCCCCCATGCTGGCATTCAAGCTTGTGAGTCAGACTGGGACCACAGATACGACAGACAGCAACTAGTCTTAACTTTGGGACCTTCCTGACCGAGACATAGACGTGCTTCCACTGTAAGAGAACAATTTTATCTACGTGAAATTATTAGGCTTCTAGAAAATCTGTGGTCTCTAACTTCTAATAATTGAAAGTATTTACTGATGAAAAAAGTGCACCTACCCAAGCGATAGTAATTATAAATAAACACATCGCTTCAATTACTACCTTGCTTTCTGTATTTCTACACACCCAGAAAATCAATTGCAACAACTTTAAAACTGTTGTCCTCCAAAGCTGCTGGAGTTAGCAACTGAAGTTGTTGTATTATTTAAGTGCTGGGGTTCAGAGTTCTCAAGCAGTATAAAGGAACTGCGTCTACCTTCAGCAGTTCCCAAGACAGCAGCTGTTAGGCTTGAACAGAAGCGGGGAGAGCAGCGGTAATGAGAATGAGGGGAACTTAAGGACAGGTATCTTCCAACTTGCAAAAATGGATACTTGACAATAGCAGCAAATTCGTTTTCCCAAACTTTTCATTAATTAAAAACTACTTGTTTTAGCCTGGTTTAATAGACTACTGGACCTTGAAATAACGTACTTGAGTTCCTTGTTCTGCCTTTGCCTCCTCCACCATAAAGCCAGAATTACCCTCATAATTTTTCAGGCCAGAGTAATTTTCCAGCTCCGCTGCTAATCAAGTTAGCACATACAGCTCAGTACGGCACTGACCTACAGGTTTTTGTCCAAACATTCCAACGAGCACTCTTAACAACATGGTAAAAACCTGAAAGAGTTGGACAAGAGCCCGAGACATGTACTGCCCTTCCCACATCCGTCCTTACAGGGGGCTCCTTCTACCTTCTCAAGAAGGTAACTTCAAGTGGTTCTGCTTAAAGTACCAATCTTCAGCTCTGATATTCATAGGAATATTCAGTATCTGACGCTGAGCTGTATCGTGCTGATGCTTTAATGGGACCCTATCCATGTACACAGGGGCTACTTCCCCCAGATTTCACAGAGGTGTTTAAATGATTAGCAATAGCTAAGAGCACATATGTTGTTTTTAATAGCAAACGTGTGCTTTTCAGACCAGGCTGCATCTCATCAATAAATCCTTGGTGCAACGCTCCTGGGAAGACAGCCGTCAGCCCAGCATGACAGTGTCTTAAATGAAGCAGGGTGTTAAAAGGTGCAAGGCAGCACTGCACACATTTGCTGTCAAAGAATCACAGCATTTCAGCTGCTGGAGGAAGCAGATTGCCATTGTTTTATCAAGGAAAATCACAGATGGGAGAAACTGACTGGAAGCGACCCTTCCCTCAAAAAAAAAATTGCTAGCTATTATCTTTTGCAGAGAGGGTATGTCTAGTATTGAACTGAAGACAGGATCACGCTTCAGAGGTTAAAACAAGCACACTCTTCTCTTTACAAAGCATCTTCAAAAGGAAGCTGGGGATGAAGTTTGTCTGCACACAGCCACACATTTTAACAGGGGCGGGGAATGTACTTACATAAAAGGCTTTGGGGAGTTTCATTTTCTATTCAGCTGGAAAGGGAGTGAACAAGCACGCACGGACACACACGCATTTTTAATCATCCTCATACTGACAGCAGCCAGTCACTACTTCCGTTATCAGAGCCGCACAGCTTGTATTTCCAGGCTATGAAGCGCTAAGGCAGAGGCTATAAAACCTCCTCTGATTAAAAAGGCATGGTGATATTGTCTAGTACAACAAACTATCTGCTACAGGTTTGAAGTTTGGCCTCACCAGGATGTTACTCATTCAGTGGAGGGAGAGGGAAAAATAATCCATAAACATACAAAGAAATAGTAAGGATTTCCTAACATTAGCTGGTAACCTGGATCACTCTCATTTTCCCTAAGCTCATCAGTCACCCTCTGGGAAAAGCAAGCAAGGCAGGCGAGTCTTTGCATCCAGAAACTTAGAAATTGCGACAAGATGCCAGTTGTTAAAGAGACAGAGAGAGAGAGAGAAGCTGCGCTTACGTACAACTCACCAGTGACCACTTGTGCAAATGCCACGTGCCTGGGATTAAAACTTCAGCCCGGGTAGATGCTGTCCCTGTCACTGCTTGATTCAGCTCAAGTGGCTGGCATCTCTCCAGAGTCACTCAGAAGGCAGCTGCCCAACAGGACAAATCACTGAAAAAATAGAAAAGAAACAGGTTCAGCTTTGCAATTCCACTGCGCATTATACAATCAGTTACACTTGCTAAGAGCTGACTTCTTATAATGTGATTTCCCTTATTGCATGAGAGGGAGAAGTACATTTCTGATTAGAGTTCATCCACTACTGTCAAACGTGAACTTTCTAAATACCAGTAATATCAAAAAGAACTCTGTACAGCTAACGGGAACCTCACAATCAGGATACCTGGACAACCTCCACCCTAAACCCTGCTTTCAAGCACAGTCTGGGACTGGATCCCTCTTCAAGGGTGGGGTGAGGTGTTTACAAAGCCATGGTCCTGACAGGCTCAGCAGAGCTGAGAAGGCTGCAAACCCAAAGGGAACGAGAGCATAACACGTTCGTAAACACATTTTGTAAAAGCTTGGTCAAGCACAAGGATGGGGGTATCGGTGAGAGCGGAGCCCCTTCCTCACCTCACATCCCTCTCCCCATTGGGAAGCAACTCCTGCCCACGCAGCCCCTGCGCTCCCGTCCCTCAGCTCTGGCTGAGGGGCAAGCAGCCCAGGGTTGCGCTTACAAGGCACCAGCAGCCACATGGCCCGAATCGGAGAGAGATCAGAAAAAACTTGTTTGTATCAAGAGAAACTGGGGACAGCTCAAAAAACTCCCCACAAACCAGTGGGGCTGGAGCCCACGGGGCACTTCGGGAAGGAGGAAGCAGGAACTTATGAGTTCTTCTTTTTGGGACATCACTTTGACATTATCCCAATTCCCTGACTTCTATGACAGTTCCATTCCCTCTCCCTTACAGGGCCAACCCTGCAGTGATATTTTCCATTTTAAGATAAATCCAATTAAAAATACTTAAAAAGTACAGATCGATTTGAAATAGCAACAGAATTAGGAAGAAGCACTAACAAGTCAATCCAGTACCAGGGCAAGCAGCAATAGGTCAATTCAGCCAATCTAAATTGATCCAGTAGTTGCATATTAATATACAAAGTAGTATACTGAGCTAGTTTATGTATTGAACCTTATCAAGTTGCTTACTAACATGAACAGGTGATAGTGGCAGTTTATCTGGTAATCACCTACTTCTGTCAGAAACTTAAAATTCTAATATTTTAAGGGAAGCTAGGCGATAAATGGTTTGCTGACCAGGAAAGCCAGGTTGAAGAAATGACGCATGGGCACAGCACACCAAGGCAGCATGGGCTGCCCTCCATCCACACCTCACTTCTCAGCCACTAGCTTTGGCCTTTCCCAGCTCACTGGCCTTGGGCGAGACCCTCTACTCCTCCATGCCCATTTTCTCCCTTGCAAAACACGGATAAAGGTGACAGTCTTCTTAATTAAATAGGAGTGCAAGCAATGAGGAGCACCCTAAGAGCCAAGTATGTTTAGTAGCACATCCAATGCTTACCAATACCCTGGGTCAGTGCGAGCGGGTTGCCATTGATTTCAGAGGAACCAAGGTCAAACATGGAAAAAGCAATAAACCGAAGAGCCTCAGGAGCAATCACAGCGAGACCTTTGTGTGTAGGTCCCTCTCTCTCAAAAGGGCAAGGGGGCAGACACAGTCACCTGAGGATACGCCAAAGGGGAAAAAGGGATATACTCAAAAGTTACCTCTAAATCAGACAGGGTCTTCTATAAAGCTCTGAGACAGGCTTAGCTGCACACATACATATATACACACATATATATGGATATGTATGTATTTAAAAAAAAAAAAAAAAAAGAGGACAGACTACACGTCTTTTCTTTTCCAATGGTAACTTGTGACCTCAGTAGCTTCTTACACAGAATTTAGTTCTTCTCAGTAGTATGGAAGAACTCAAGAATTCTGCTAAGAAAAGAAAGTGCCAACCACTAGCACATTCATTGTTTCCAAGCTCCTTATCTCCAAAATTTATGACACATTTTGGGATTCTCATCTGAAAGGCAATGTAAAACAGAAGAGGAAAAAACAGATTTGACTGGTGAGCCTCAGAGCTCCTCCTTGCTAACGTGATTTTACTGTTTGCAGCCCTGAACATGAACACAGTTAATGAATAATGACTGTGCAAACAAAATATCAGATAATGATGGGAGGGGGAGGGGAAGGTGAAATAATTGCGTGGATGGCTTGGACTGGATTTGGCATCAATTAGAAAAATTGATGCCCTTTTAATTATAGGAAAAAGGCTTTGCTAGAAAGATAAGACAGACACGACAATCAAAACACTTTAGGTTTTGGATTTAAATGTATGGAAATGGAAAGTTTGCAAGGTTGGGGGTTTTCAGCGTGTTTTCTTTTTCTAATAAAAAATTTAGCTCTTTCTCAAAAATTACATCCCAATGTGTGTGTAAACCATCAGCTCACTTCAAAGCTGTTACAGCAGAGATTTGTTCAGACAGCGTATATGTCTGCTTTTATCACTCTGGGACTATTACTTACTACAAGTAGGACTGCCTCCTACAAGGTACAAGGTATCTTTCATTTCCCTTCTAGTAAGAGCCCAAGCCAGTAGGAGTTACGGCCACTTGAAGAATCAGTCCAATAACCTATCAACATCACTTAAGATCCTCCCTGAACTGGCTTCACTGAATACTCGATCAAAAGAGGGCACTAGAGATTGCTCCCTGTTTGATTAAGGTTGCACAGCGCATGTTTCTTTCCCTGCTTTTATTTGTATTTCCAGCAGCCCATGCCAAATCCTCACATGTGAGAAATGGCTAATATAAGCACATGAAACACATTGTCCTCAGTACTCCTTTAGTAAGCCAAAGTAACTTAATAATACCCTTTAAAAAATGTAAAACAAAAGGGAAAAGGACATCTCTCTATGAAACTCACACACAATTTCTCAACTACCCGATAAAGAAAAATGCCTTGCAGTTCTGGATGTTTTACTGCCACTCTGTACTTCTACAGCTCTTTTCCAGTAACATCAACAATCACACAACCCATACGTACATGATCATTTCTACAATGAGATATAACCACTTCTGAATAAGTGCTATTTTATAAACAACCTTTACTATCCTACAATTCATAATCACCATTTCTATTACTCAGTATCTTTCATCAACAGACCTCAAATAGTGTTTAGAAGATGTAATCGTATTGCCCAACTACCTCTGCAGATGTGAGTTAGAAAGTGAAAGCACAATTATACAAGGCAGAATTTATCCAGGAAATAGGAACTGCGATACTTAATCTTGCAAAATAACTGAGAGATAATTTAAAGTAAGGTATCTACAAAGAATAGCGTCTGTGCCAAGAGACTGTTTGTATTGGTTTTGCAAAGAGGGGACAGAATGTTCTCTTCCAAAGAGCCACAAAACAAACTTCCTGAACCAATGTGAGCTTTCTTTTTGCTTGTATTTAATCCAAGTAAATGCGGCCTGGCCAGACTTACTTAATAAGAAAAAACCAAAACAAAACACCAAACCACACATCCATTAATTTGGCAGAGCCTTGTCTTGAAGAAGCAGTCACACCCTTCAAAGTGAGTGGAACAGGCCACCTGAACAGATCTAGAACCACTGCTGCTCTGTGAAATTAGTAACAATAGCCTGGAAGGGGGTTTTTTGGACCACTTTTTTTTAAATCATAGCATTCTAAGCAGCTGTAATCAACCTGGTTTTTTTGTTTGTTTGGTTTTTTTAATGCTAGTTTCTTGATGCACACCAGCAGGGTTTGAGAATGTGGAGATAAGAGATGCAACATGTTGAGATGGTAAAGCAGCACAGGAAAAAGAACTTGAAGTCATCAAATACCAGTTTATTTAACATAACATTTTGTTCCTAAATCAGTCATATATGTCTTCTAGCAAAAAAAAAAAAAAAAAAAAAAAAAAAAAAAAAAAAACAAAAAAAAAAAAAAAAAAAAAAAAAAAAAAAAACACAAAAAACCCCACAAAAACAAAACCACCAAACAAAAACAAACAAACCCCCCAAAACCCCCCAACTTCAGCTCAGTTTTTACCTCCTTTTGCCTTTCAGGAGCTGATGGGTAAGTCCACAGGGAAAAGCTTCTTTGCAAGGCAAAGAGAAAAGCATTACCAGTAAGGTCAAAAGAGACAACATACCGTTTAGTGATGTTTTTGTAAACCCTGTTTAGAAATAGTAATGGATTTAAAATTAAAAAAGATATATATATATATATATACACACAACCTGTACCCTGCATGAGGACACTGAGCCCCCCGAAAAAAATACACTGATGTCTAATTCTACAACAGTTCTGTTTACATGTACATTTGTGAAAGTTTCTTGACTACCAGAAATCCTCATTTCACAAAACATACAATGCAAAACTACTTCCAGAACCAGTAGAAGTACAGTTTTTCCCACCAACGTACCACAGGCATACTTGTCATATTTGCCACACAGATGCCCACTCTTCTCACAGTCTCATGGGCTAAGACGCTGCATTTTGCCTGAACTGGGCAGAATGCCAAAAGAGATTGAAACCTCCACACAATTCATATACAAGTCAGACACTTCTTAAAAGATTATATTCAACAATATCATTTCAAAACGCTGCACTACAATCCCACTGTAGAAGAGTCATCCTAAATAGACCGATAAAATACCCCCAGAACTGGGAAGGATATAAAAAAAAAAAAAAAAAAGACAGAAATCTGATGGAAAGACAATAGAACAGCAAAATGTATTTCATGTTAATTATACTGATACAAAGTTTCCTAAATTTGAGTCAGATGTCTAAAAGTTGTCCATCCTCATTGCCACAGAGGTTCAAAATTCCTATAGGGTTTTTTTTATTATTATTATTACTGCCCTTTGAATGTTTATACCTTCCTTGCCTCTGCACATGAATGCCAGACTTGGTTTATTAACAGCTGTTAGATGATTTCAGTGGCTATTTACTTGTCACTGTTTTCTTGTTTACTTTTGCCTTTTTCCCAGCTTCAACTTCTTGCAGGGTGAACAATGAAATCTGTTTTAGTTTTAGGTTCCTCCTGCCACAATGTTTAGGTTTCAAGCTCTGCAAGGGTCAGGTTTATTCATTTGAAAGCCAATCAGTACAATTTTTATTTTGTTTTATTTTGAAATAGGAAACAAATTATATTAGTCTCATGTTTTATAAAAGTTGTTTTCATATTTTCAACTTGGATCCACTTCTGAACTTGAGCGCATAAAAGTTACACTGGCAAATATATTCATATATAAGCCCTTAGTCTCCCTACCAGAGGCATATCTTGGTAGCTTTCCTAAAATTATTAATTTTTAAATTCAAGTAAAGAGAGATTACTAATAAAAGACTCACATGGTTAAGTTTCTGCCTTTCTGAAGTCAACAGATGGTTGGTCTTATATTTCAACAGACCCAGGATTTCTTGTTAGCGCTACAGAAGACAAACCTGTCTCTTTAGATACATGCATATGATAAGCAGACAAAACTGAGGGCAGCATATTATTCAGGAAGATTAGATTATTGTCTTCAAATACCGTTACAGACTTTAAAAGGATGCGCATGGAGGGTATCGCTGTGGGGAACAGACACATGGATGTTGGTGGCTCAAGCACAAATTCCCTGCCTACTCCCACAAAGGGACATCGTAAGATTTTGAACGCTCTTAAAAACTACATCAATTCTCAGACCTTTGAGAAGGACTGATGTAGCTTAAAAGATGTGTGGGAAGCATCACATGTAATATTGGAAAAAGCAGTAAGAAAAATAATTTGGCTTTTGGAAAGGAGCAGGGGGCACAAAAAGGGAAAGGTGTCTTCCTAGTCGCTCTGAAAGGCGTTCAGAGCAGAGCTGCTCAGCCCTTGATTCCCAGACTTACCACGTTGGAAGAGCATTTTAAATACTGATTTCCAGGTACTACCTTGTGACAAACACACCCATCATATCCCTGCTCACCATGCATTCCCCCTGCACCGCCCAGACATTTCATTTATTGCATTCTTTCATCCTACTGCTGGCGTAGAAGGGGACGTTGTTTGCCACAGGTGCTCAGAGCAGCAGAAACTAGACCGTGAAAAGTAACTGTGCTAGCTCTTCTAGCTGACCTTTTTTGCTCGATATTCGTGTTCAGCAAAGGGGAAAAAAAAAAAAACCCAGATGACATTCCACAGAAACAGGGAAACAAAGAGGATATGCACAGACTGGGGTAAAACACCACCCATCCTTCGCGTATCTCAGCACTAGAGCTTACCAAAACGTCTGCTGGCCTCAGTAGCAAAGAAAATGAACTTTCCCAGCTGCTTGCTATCAAGTCCTTCCTTTGCTAGCCCTCTTGTAAAATGAGAGCTGAAATAATCCAGACAACTGTCTCACTGTAGCCTGAAAAGTCAGGTTCCTCTTATTTTTTCAGAAAGGCAAAGCATACTACACAAAATGCCCAGTATTCATACTGAAATTTAACAAATAAACTTGTTTAGAAAACTTGCTAACCTTGCCTTCTGTAAATTTATTATAGCTCATTTGTCTTGTGAGACTTCTAGAGACGTGAAGGAAGCCAGAAAAAAGGGAATCCCTTCACAAGCAGAAGGATGGGGAAGAAGCACGAAGGCGCAGTCAGTAACTAGATAGTTAAGAAAAAAAAAAAATCACGACCAAAAGGTGAATGACTGAACATTTGGTTCAGACTGGTATAAATTTAAAACTCTGCAGTTATTAGTCCTTCCTGAACCTGACCCTTCCTAACTGTTACCACACTGCAAAACTGCGTCATCAGGAAGATCTTGAATCTTTTCTGTTTATCAAGGAAATCAGGCAGCCTTTTGAAATCACTTCTACAAAGAAAAGCACAGAGGTTTCCACATCAATACACCTACAGAATTCCACCACATTATGGCCACTAAAGTTATTTTAAGCACAGCCTGTAGCAATAAATCAGTTTTAGTGCCAATAATTTTCTCTTTGTAGCTGAGGAGCAGGGGGAGTTTCCCCATCATGATGTAATCAGAAGTTGCTTCCAAGCTATATCAAAACTTGGATTCGTGAAATTTTTATCTCAAGAGAAGATAGAGCACACCATAGACATGGCCTCTAAAACACCTAAAACTTCTATCAAGCTCATATAATTTTTTTCCACACTCAAGCACATCAAGTCACGCTGTTTATACTCAATAATAAAACCAGATACTCTTCGTTAGTACGTATTATCCTTTCCCTGGGAATCACAAATAGGAACAGTATCAAGACATCTGGATGCCACAATTTTCAGCTCACCTCCCCATTTGCTCAAACACTGTTTCTTACCTATGCCTTTACATTTATCCCTAATTAGAATCACTGGTGTCAGAGCTCATCTAGTCCACTGGGGTCAAGGCATTGGTTTTCCAGTCTCTTCTGATATCGCCCATCAAGATAATAAATCTTCTGCTCTAACTCAAAGCAACCTATTATGCAACTCAGCAGCTAATGACCTTTTTTCTTCTACTCCATCATTGGTACTGACCACAGTCTTTGAACCCATTATTATCTTCTGTATGATCTCTACTTCATGAATTAATGGTTTATCAGAATTTAATGTGCTTCATTGTATCGCGTTCCAAGGTAAGTCATCCTAAAAATCAATGAAACTATGAAAAGCAAGGTTTGTAATAGCTTTTATTAGTCTAGTAACGCGGGGGGGGGGGCGCAATCCTGTTTTCAGGCCAACTCTCAGGTCTAATGAAAAAAGCAACACGTTATTTTGTCAAAAGAAGAATCAGGAACCTAATAGTCTGCCTACTCTGCAACAAGGACAAGGTGGCAGTTTTCTTGGGGCCACTCTATTCCTTCAAGAGAATCTGCAATGCTCCCAAGAGAGCATAACTACTAATTCCTATAAACAACAGATTCAAACAACAAAACATATTTTTATAGTACTTATCACTACGACTTTACTACCTTTGTTGTTAGTTCCCATTGCACTAGTGCACATCACCAGGAACAACCCAGTCTGGAGCAGGACTCTGGCCAGGACAGGGCTTGCAATACTCTGAAAGGCAAGGATTTCTGGAGACCTTGGGCTAAATATTCTCCTCAGATCCTACATAAAAATAATAAATATGATGGTTCCTTTGCTGTAGGACAAGGTCCCCTAGCTCCGTTTCCTGTAGGTGATGACTGGTACCAATGATGGCCAAGTACTCATAAGGAGCCCTATGATAGACAACTATAAAGTAATATTGCTTTAATCAATTTCTACCCAGCTACTCCCAAGCCTGTGCTAGGAATCAGCTTTCTAAAAGGTCCCACTTCTTAAAAAACGCAAAGAACAAAGGCCACCACTTATCTCTATAAAGGTTTTCTTGCTAATGTTTCTTTTATTGAAGCCTATTAAAAGATAATGTTTTCAGTAATGTCTTGCAGTAATGCCCTTCTACAACTTAAGGGTGTAGAAAAAGGAAATCCTCATGTTTCATTATTTAAAGTGTCACCTTCCAACTTTTCTAAGCATCTCTCTTCCTCTGTTTCACGATTTCAGAACAAGAGTGTTTGTCCTTGATCTGATCCCACTTGCATTTTGACTTTCTTATATAATTTCATCTGTACTTTTATTTGTCTTACTAATAAGGAGCTGATTCTACATTGTGGCATATATAAGTACAGAAGCCTAATTAACATTCATTTTAGGCCAAGAGCAGGATTTACACCACAAACAAAAAAAGCCTAATCCTGGGCTAACTGATCATACATAAAAACAAACATGCAAAAAGCCCAACCTCCCTGCAAACTGAAAAGAAAAAAAAAAAAAAAAGCCCAAAACACCATAGTTACATGGATGCTTCTCCCTGACTCTGTATTAACCTATCTGCATACCCCTTGTATTTCCACACTATTTTTGCGTGGCAATGATGACCAAGCCACACAGCCAGAATAAGGGCATTAAAGATCTACATGACCAAAAGGGACTTTTGTGCATCCCATCCAGAAGCAAAAAACGTGAAAGCTAGAGGAAAGCCAGCCCATTAAGTTTCCCAAGAATGCCTACAATTTTGTCTTGCCAATATCAACAAAGTATTTTAATTGTGTTTGGTTTTGTTCACTGCATAGAGTCATGTATTATCATTACCAATGCTTAACAAACTCAAACATAAAATCCTGCTGAACAAACAATTCCTAATCCAACGTTTCACCATTTTAATCTCACCACCAGCATTCTACTGGGGAAAATAGATAAATAAAAGCAGAAATCCGCTCTAACCATCACCTTGTTATTTTATGCATTCAAAACTACTTTTAGATTTTTAATTGTGGCCATAAAATATCGTGTTCATGTTGCTGAATCAAAAACCAAAATAAAACCCCAAATTGGTGAACAAATTCAAGAAAAGTGTGGATAAAATAGTGTTCACTGTAGGCTGAACAAGGCTATGCCACATCTTGGCATGGAGCAATAAACTCAGGGCCAAAATACAAAACTTAAGATGTAATTGTTGTAATGGAAAGGCTGACAACACAGGTACCACAAAATGCATCTTACACACGTGTATTACCAGGCTTGGAAGGAAAGGAGAAAGCTTTTGCTGTGGTCAGAGCAGGTTTAGTGCACACCCATGAAGCTCCTAAGCACAACACTTTGCATTTCTTCTCTTCCTCACGATCTCTCTCCTTTCACAGAGCAGAAATCTGACAATATATCCCATGGAGTAGGACAATTCTGCAGCTTCAAGATCTGCAGAGGACAACAAATGTATCCTAAACTGAAGCTGCCTGTTTGGCAGGAAGGAAACCAGATTTTTCTGCTAGTAGAAGCAAGAACATAGCTCAGCTGAAGTGGGTGAAGCTGTGGCCAAGCCAGAAAGGGCCCAGTCTTATACTCTTACTAAATACAGAGGTTTGCCTGTGAATACCGAATGGCTGTGTATGTTGGGATTTTAATTAAATATTAATGTCTGTACCATTGCAATTTATTAGATAGCCTAATCAACCACAGCATAACTAATTCAGAGAATTGGGCTCAGCAACCTGCTCAGAAGCCTACCAAAAGCAAGGAGAATGGCTGGGTGCTCAGCAAACCTCTCAACCTCTGTTACGACAAAAGACATTAAAGCAAAGAAAGAGGAAAATTTTGGTTACTGTCCTGGGAAGTTTCATTC
>WAAD01016226.1:631219-653778 GCA_013389945.1 Fregata magnificens
TTTGGAACATTACAAAAACCAGATAAGGGAGACACATCTTCTGAAGCCTAATGAAGAAAGTAGCAGTTACCAGCCTAACTGGAAGTTGACTTTTTACCAATTGTTTGCAGGAGATGTGATGAGGTGAGAAACTCTAGAAGCCTCTCCAGTATGTCAGGTAACCCACTGCATTATTTACATAGCCCAAGCAGTATTGTTTGTCTTTAACTTCAAAACAATTTGTGCACCCTTATTAGAGCTTAATAATAAATCCATGGTTTCCCTCTGTTTGCCGGGATGAAAAAAAGACTGCTAAAATAAAGGAAGGATGCACATGGGAGACGCACAGGGAAAAGACGACGGAGAAACCTTTTGATGCATCAAGATCATACTCCGGAGGAAACAGTTTCATTTCCCAGGAGGCTCAAAACACTGCTGTCAGTGTCATGCCATGCCAAAAAAACCCCCAAACATAAACCAGCTACTTCAGGTTGCCCACCTAGGACACAGACCTATGAAGTATATAAATTATGTCAGTGGATTACACCAAGCACACCCTGTGTGCAAAAACTTCCTGCAAACTTCTAGGAATTGTTTTAAAACCAGATGAATGAAGAAATGGGCCACGGAGAAGTAAGCGACAGCTTTTAACTAGGGTGTTTCTAGAAAAAAAGACCAAAGCTAATACTGTCTTTCACAGCTCTGGAGCATTGAAATCTAATTTAATGCAAAAAAAAAAAAAACGCTGGCGATGTCTATTTGTGCACAAATTTTCTTACAAGCCATTTAAAAAAAAAAAAAAAAAAGAGATATGAAAGAACACTAAATACGCCCTTCAGAACCAGAAGCGGAGACATGCCTTGTTGTTTTGAAAGAGGGCAATACTGGCCTGATGAAGACAAGTATTTAAAAAAAGTTTTATTGGATTTAAATCAAAAAAGCAATTTTCCTCAGAAACAATCAATAGACCTAGAGATGCAAAACTGATGTCTATTTTGTTAAAATGCAGACAACCTCAGGAGGTTAAGTAATTCTGGATGGTCTCACACATCTGATGATTCCTAGCGCAGGATTTGAATGGAATATTTAAGTCAACTTAAGAATACAGACAAAAACCACACATATAAGTGACTACCATCTTTATCACTTTTAGCTTTGTCCCCTTGTAGCATATGGAAACATCCACTGCAGGAATTTTGTTTCTAATATTAATATTAACTATTACTGTTGCAAATTTGATCAAAACAATATACAGGCTTAGCATTGCAAGACAGGTTTATCAACTGAGCTTTCAACCTACTGGTCTGAAAAATACTCTTCTGATGCAGACAAAAGCAGAGCAGTCAGTTTATTACTGAAAGTCTAACTCTAATCTAAAAATGATTAAGTTAAAATGTATTTACAGAAATGTGAATTTTAAATGTATTTACATTTTAACCAGAAAAAGTAACGGTCTGCTTGTCTAATGATCCTTTCAAGCTTTAAACTCTACAATATTATGGTTTCTTTTTTTTTTTTTGGCCCCTCGTATCACAAGCTTAAATTTAATTAAGATTAATTTTATTTACTGGCCCTCTAGGAATTGGACAAACATAACTAATATATTAGGCTGAAAATTCAGTCTTTGATTAACGGGCTTCAGGCAACTCCGTGGGGACCCTCAAGTCCTTAAAGTTAATCCTCATGAAAGCATTATGGCTTCAAACTCTGGGCTTTTCAGTGAGAACATGCTAAACTCTTTCGCCACCCAAAGGAAAACAAAGATGTGTCAATTCTCTGCAAAGAATTAACAGAATAACAGCTGGACGTAGAGTGAAAAGGTTCTTTGTCTTGAAAGGTATAAATGCATCTTTCTGCGTAAGAGGTGATTGTGTTAACTGGAGCACTGCTTATTCTGTTACGCTAAATATTGCCTCAGGACCTCAACCAACCATGAGATGGCAAGGCTACATGCCAATTTATTAAGTTACTTCAGAAGAATGATGCTCAGGCCAGGATTTCGAAGTTCTAAATCTTTCCTTGTAGGAAACTAGCGTAGATGCAGGATGACTTCGAGTACAGCAGCAGAATGAAGATAGAGCATTCAGTCTGTGCGCTTCATCTTCTACTTAAGACCAAGGTAGCTTCCACTAAGAGATGACACATTCCACCTACAATGTAAAAACACCTAGGTACTTGTCTGTAATAGCGTTAAGTTTTATCACCGATAGCATTCATAAATTAACCCAGCAAATATTTGCTTAGTTGTGATGCTGGGCCAGTGACTTCACAAGATCCCCCGATCTACCCTTGTGAAAGTAGTGAGATTAATATACTCCACAGTCTGTAAAGCAAACAACGTTAGAACGAATTCTCTCGGGAAAACTAGGCAGGAAGATGCTATATTTATAGAAATGGGAGTTTAAGTCACTGGGCTCATTTTTTAACCACTTGTTATTTATACCGATACCAGCAGTGGTGGGATGGCTGCTGAAGAGACCAAGAAAAAACTTTTGACCACACTGCTGTCAACATGCAGCTGGGAATTTCAATACCTCCTCCCTGTTTCTGCAGTTAGTAGCAATAGCATGGCAAAGCTTTGTCCCCAAAATGCTACTGATTTACATGAAAGTACCAGAAATGAAGACTGCTTTCAGTGGGCAAAACTAAATACAGTGGGCACAGATGGATTAAAAAAAGAAATGCTTATTACCAAGCTGCAAAAATACTGCAGCAACAAGAAAATGAGAATATTATGTTTAATCACCTGTCTTCATAAGGGAATTAAAATGTTTTGCATACAAGACTTACTCAGAGACATAACAATTCACAGAATTAAAAACATGACATATTTTTCAGTCTAATTCTTTTCTAGGTACTTGAAGTGCATTTTTGTTTGCACTACAACCACACAATGCTGACACAACAAAGAGCCTGTCAGCACTGTAAATCATATTTTTAAGTTCCAGTGAGACATGACTATGTGTTATTCAGGTTACATGTGGCTTCTTCTTGACAGTGTGAAAGCTGGCAGTCCTCTAGCCAGAAAAGAAAATAGTAATTTCCCCACGTATCAATGCTTACAGTTCCTAAAAATCTAACTTTAGCATGGCATATTG
Source organism: Fregata magnificens (assembly GCA_013389945.1). Lineage (NCBI taxonomy): Eukaryota > Metazoa > Chordata > Aves > Suliformes > Fregatidae > Fregata > Fregata magnificens. The sequence continues at coordinate 634,297 of WAAD01016226.1, forward strand.
TTTTTTAGAAATCTGCAAATCCTTTGTGATTTGACAGTTTCCAGTACCACTCTCACTGTGAATTTCCTTGCAAAACCAGGGCTGAAAATCACATTCCTCTGTCACAGCCCAAGGGAGGACTTCTCGTCTAAGCCATGAAGCCCAGCTGAGCACTTCCCAGCACAAGCACTGGGACACCGCAGCAAACGCAGGAGCTCCCTGCTTAGCTTGTACCCAACAAGGAAGAAAAGATTAATATTAAAGAGTCTGTACTTCTTATCTTTCCCCTTTATAAGCTGTTACAAACCCCGTGTTTCACTCCATTGTGTTCCAGGTTAAGCAAGGCTGCAGAACAAGGAGGGGGTTGGGCAAATGTTTCCCACTAAATTTGCATGAGGGAAGGGAAATATCTACAGCATTACACAGTTATTCTCAATCAGTGACCCGGGGGTATAAGCTATACCTGTTCTGCCTAGCTGAATGGTTATTTGCATTCAAGTCAGGACTGAGATGCAAAGCATCAACAACAGATTTCTAATTATAACTATGTCAAATATTACTCCACTCCCAACTATCAAAGATCATAAAAGAGAAGAAAAAAGAACTGTGGACATGCACAATAACTCCCTCTCCTCCACCTCCAGGAAAGGCAGAAATGTGACTACAAGCTTTGGTTTTTTAAATACTTTCCATTTGCCTCCTCTTCAGGGACACTTACAGAGAAAACAAATTACCTATGGCTTCCAAGTTGGTAATAGAGCTGGTCTGCAAACAAATCTCAGCCTAAGGCCTCAGGTCACCACCCTAAACTTCTTTGTATCTCTAGCCTTGAGCAAGTTCAACTTGTTTACTAAAACTAGCTAAAAAACCAAACCAAAACAAAAAAAACCAAAAAAAACCCCAACCCAACAACCCACAACAAAACAACAATAACCCCCAAAATCTGTAGAGGAATATTCTCCAAGGGCAAAGAGGAACTGACAGTATTAGTTGAGAACTAGATTCCCCCCTGTGCTTCTGGAAGGAAAAAAAAAAAAAAAAAAACCACACCACAAACAAAACAAACAAAAAGCCACCTCACAGTGTCCTGGCAAATGGAAGCTATGGAGTTTTCCACTCCCTGAATTAGGAAAATGGCCTCTTACTTATCACAAAGTCATGGAAACCCCACCACGAGCAGGGCCCAAGGGCAGTTTGGGCTTTAGAAAGATCTATCTGTTCTTTATTTTTTACCCCACAGGCACCACAGCCATCACTCAATGCTGCAAATAAACTGATGATGAGAAGTAGGCAATAGGAAGCTACCAGCTAGAACTAAACAAATATTTACAGATGTCCCAACATACTTAGCAAAAAGCCTACAAAAGTTGAGTGTAGCAAGCTAACGGGATCTGACTGTGGTGAGAAAGACTCTTACAAAGAATTTTTGACATTATCAACTAGTTTGGGAGCATCTTGACCAAATGTGCACATGAAGTACACCTACAACCAGCAAACAGAGGTTGCTGTCCCTCCCAGCCTCTCTTCTCTCTCACCCCAATGTACTCCAGAACGTGAGACTCGCTGCTGTCTACAACCAGCTCACATACGGTGCTAAACCCTTCAGCTAGATTGTAAAGAAACCCAAACCCAACACCATAATTCAATCCAGCTGCAAACTCAGAGAGGCACCCAGCCCATCATCTGTGATCCAGCCTGTGCTCTGCTCCCTTGAGTGCTTGGGGCATTGACAGGGTTGGCCCACAGCCCTACCACAGAATGAGTGGTAAAACATCACCCAAAATAAGAGAGAACTTCTTACACAGAAGAAGAAAGAGCTGCCGTCACATTCTTGCATGTGGGAGATGTCTGCATCTTAAAAACCAAGGCTCTTTTGATTAGAGCTTGGCAAAAAAGCATAAAAATCAAAGAGGAGGGAATTATTCTTAGTAGATAATGTAAAAATATTTACACAATGGCTCCTAACAGTTCATCCCCATCAAGATTTCCTCCTTTCCTTTAAGTGCATATGCAGCCCCTTTTACTTCCGTTATCTTCTTAGGAAAGGGGTGATGAAAAGGAACTGCCTGAACCACCCTGGACAAGGTCCAGCCTCCAGGGCACTAACTCCGAAGGGAGCTCTTACCTGTGCGGTGCTTCAGAAGGAAGCAGCACCTCCGCAGGGCACAGGACGCCAGCCGGCAGTCACCAGAGCTTACATCTGCCTCTTTTTAAAGCACAGGGAAGAGAAAGTGATTTTCAGGAGCAGGACCCCAGCGGTGCAGACCATGCCCATCCAGCCCCTGCGCCTGATCGGCTGGGTGTCCATCCATCGTGCTCCGCTTCTGGGGTGTCCCCTTCCCACAGCCACTGTGCTGACAGAGGGAGAGCTGTACCACTGGAGCCCACCAGCCCTGGCCAGCGCCTCCATCACTGCCTCCCCCGCACCCGGGAAGCGCCAAGAGCAGCATCTCCAGTTGCTCACTCAACATGGAATGAGAAGAAAGGCACAGACAAACGGGATGCAGCAAAGGGGGGCAGAGACAGAATGAGGAATTACTTTTTCTTAGTACACCAGAGATGATATTTTATTGGAGTTCACAGACTTAACACATTTCAGGAGGACTACTAGAAAGTTAAATGAAGCGTGCACACCTAACTCAAGTCCCAAATGGGCTATATAATGCCCAGTTACCACAACAACTTCCCTTTCAAGTTCCAGGACAAATCAGATTTCTGATGCTCTACACTACTGCAATTGCGAGAACCAAATGGACAAGATAACTATTGATATATCATTATTTCAAGTGCCTGAAAAAACAAAGCAAAATAAATAAAATTATTCCATTTAAGATCAGAAAAACACTTTTTTTCCCAGGAGGGCAATACAACAGATATTCAAAAGCAAGAACCCAATGAATTGTGAAAAACAAATCATCAGGGAGAACAGGATGGTCCCCATGAGCTGGTAATTTGACATATAACACACCTCCATTCGATGAAAGCACATCCTTTTAAAATGTTATTTAGCATAAGAGTTGTAAAAATGTGTAACACCTAGTACAATACCTCAAAGGCTGATCAGGTAAGAGCTTTCTTTAAGATCAGGTCACTACTTCATACAGGAAACATGACTTTACTTGGAAGAGATCTCTCATTCACTAATTAGCATTACTGCTTTAGTAACGGAATATTTCAGTTTTAATCTGAGCCAAAGTCTCACCACTGTGTTACAGAAATGAATTTTGTTATTGGAAGCAGCATCCTCTTCCAAATCAGTGAGCTGCAGACTACTCTCTACAATGAAAATGGCTTTCCTTTACAAGCATTTCTGCAAATGTCCAGCCTGGTTATTTATACTGTGCCTTTTGGAAATTCCTCACACGTTTTTTCAACGGATTCATCATTTCCTTTTATTCAATGTTCAAACCTGATGTGAAGGGATTCTATTAATTGTTCAGAAGCATCCTCATTTTGCCGACAGATGAAACTTTATACTATTCCTTTAAATACGGTTGCAATACTGAACTGTAGCACCAGCAAAAAAGCTGGCAAAGTTGCCTTCCTTTGGGATAAATGGAAAAAAATTATATCTAGTTATCATCACAGAGAAAAAAATCTGTTATTCCTGTAAACTATGACTCACTGAGGTTTTTGTTTGTTTTTAATCTATTTGTAAAGGAATCTTAACAGCCTTTTTTTTTTTCTTCAGGAAGTTTAAGGGTTGCAAAACTTCCTTTTCCTCCCAATATTATTATCTGTCAAGAGAAGAAAGAGCCTGCAAGCCATTGCATTGGAGGTTGGCAGAACTGTAGGCTTACCTTAAAAAGGCTGGTAGTTAAGCCGACAGTCACAACTCTTAGCTTGTTACAGAGAAATAAATGGGTTACTGAGAGGTAGTACAGAAGTCACAAATCCATTAGTAACATCCAGTTTGTCCTAACCATTCCCATCACCTCAAAAGTCACCTTTGCACTCTCTATCAGCCATCAGCTTCAGACAAGATCATTGTATTACTGCTGCAGTCTGAACTCTATTTAGGGAAAAAGAAAAAGGTTAAAACAAGATTCATTTTTAACTGTATCATTTAAGTTCTTTTTACCAACTGACTAGGTAAGCATTTCAGAGTGTATGTTCTCTATAGGTTGCAGAAATGTTAACCAGTGACATAACTGCATGACAGCATCGTAATTAAGACACATCTACAACTTGGGGGGGGGGGGGGGAAANTCTGAAATGCCAGTTGTTCATTTTAGCACACCACTAGTCTCAAATGGTGAAGGTACTGTCAATCAAAATACTCCTATTACAAGCAAGCTCTGGGCTTGTATTTAGGGTTGGGAGTGAGAGAAGAGGTAGGGGAAATAATCTCTGTTCTGGAAATACATTTAGACATAATAGAATAGAAGAATAATGAAGAAATTAAAATATATGGGTTTGCACACTACTACCTTGTGAGAGGAGCAGTGGCAGAGTTACGTTAAGGGCCGGATTGCAGCTCAAGTCACCCGGGGACTCCTTTTGTCTCTTTCTGCTCTTTTGGCTCACAGCCCTTTTAGATGAGAAAAGCAACCGCATGCCAGCGGTGCTCGTGTGTCCCGAGTGCTTCAGGTCCTTTAAAGATCGATGGAGGGTCGCGGCCTTCATTCTCCAGGTTTGTATTTTTAAGAATCATTTTGCTTACCTTCAGCGTATGCATGGACTCTCAAGAGCCATTGTGGAGGCTCAACTTTCAGAGCTTTGCATCTGCCCTCTTAAAAATCTAGTTTCTCAAATGCTCATTGTCCTCTCCCCAAAATGAGTATTCCCAACTTAGGTTCCTCTTGAGAGCAAAACTTAGTGTCTTCCATGGCATAATCTTAAGCTAAAGCACTGTATCCTTCTATTAAACTTTTATCTTAAAACACGGTATTTTCTGGAATTGTCCAAAAATGCCACAACCTGCTTTTAGCAACCTGTAGACAAAGCGCCCAACACCTCTTCGAAGTGCAATGCGGCTTCCACCTCTAATTGTCCAAGCTCTCATAACTACCGTCACCTCTTCCTTTACTCTTGGGAACAACATCTGAATTTGAATGCTGGTGCCTCACGTTGCATTCCTGTTAGATGAACCAGCATATCCATTTCCAGCACTAATAGGTTTAAATGAGTAGTGACAGTTTCCAGTCATGCAGAAACATAGGCAGACTCAGATGTCATTCTCAAAATGGTAACTGATTTCAGAGAGAGCATCACAGTCAAATTGCCAAAATAGATATCTGTTTTTAAATGACTCATTAAAATCCAGGGCAGATCAAAGGGCCTGACAGCAAAAGGATTATTAGGGGAAAAAAAGCCTCACCATATTTAACATGTTAGCTAACACATTAGAATCCCCAAGAAGATAAAGCAATTTTAGTTTCAAACAAAAGTACTTGTCTTTGTGAGAAAGGACAACTTATTATTAATTCAAGATAAAATCGCGGTACTGGAGGTGAGCCAGTTTATTGTTTTCACAAGACTTAGCAGACTGAACTCCAGATAACAGAAGAATCCCAGGGCTTTGCAAAAGACGGATAAAAGCTACAAGCTCTGGTCTTCCAAGCAGCAGCACTGACATCCCCCACTCCAGACTTCTGTTTGCTACTGCCGTCATAGCCCCACCTGATATCATGGCTGGGGATTTAATTCTCCAGGGTCGTTGGGACAGTCATTTTGCTCTTCACCGTCTGGTAGCTAACAATACAGGTCTACAGCCAGTGCAAAAGATCTGGAGACTGTAAAAATACTTGGAAACAAAACCTGTTTCTTTTGCTCCATCCATCCAGTGGGTGCCATGAAAAACACAGGGTTCAGAAGCAAGAAAATTAGTGGTGTACTTCCCATTGAACTGTTAGCCTTTACAGGGTTAAGTCTAGATAGAGAAAGAATTGAGTGAAAACACATTGAAGTGCCTCATGGCAGGGGACCCTGGAGGGTCTCCTAACTCTCAACAGTCACATACTGAAGTTTTTACAGAGGTGAAATGATACCCCATACACCACCACCAGCCCATTCTGCTCATTCCCCAGTCAACAGCCCCCACTTCTTCATCTTCACATCACTTACCACTGCTAGTACACCTACCTCTGCAGTGCCAATGACAGCTGATTCTTCAGCCTAGCAAGCAACTGGAAACTGTGATGATTTCCATGGAGAAGAGCTTAGACAAGTTTACAGTAAAACTTGCTTAGTTTTGTTTGAGGCAATACTGAATAGTAAAACTGAGGATGAGCTGCCACATTTCACTCATTAGCGTCAGAAATTCTAAATAGACAACCTCGCACACAAGAGATCTCAGCTGTTTATAAAATGAACAGCCCCAAAGCCAAGACATTAATCCTCATGTTTACTTCACCAGGGCGCAGAAAGTGCCCAAAATATGTTATTTCTCATTAAGCAATCATATCAATCTCTGAATTTCCACCACTCATCTGAAACGTACAGATGAACAGCGTGAAATCAGAATCAACCTATATGAATCAATGTATTGCAGCGCTTTCAGCCTCTCTTCACTATACAGTCTAAAGATGGTAGCATTTTAAGACCTCTTTGTAGTTCATACCCCAGTGACATACCAATGAGATGGAGTAATTCCTGAGGACTGCAGAAGAACATTAAGGAACATTAAAGAGAGACAAGGGAGACCATTAGGTAGTTTTAGATCCTCTCTCTCTCTCTTTTTTCCTTAAAAAAACCCCTTTCATCTCAGATAAACAGAGGGGGTTTCTTGGTTTATTTGCTTTTATGTCTGGAGTTAGACATTGCCCAGCAGAGTTTTCATGAAAACATAATGCTCATTTAAAATAGTACACGATTCAAACAAATGATGTGTCTCTCACCAAGATGAATACACAGAAAAAAAAAAAAAAAAACCCAAGAATAGCAACAAATTCTTTTAAATTGTTTCCAAATGATCTAAGTTTCTATTAATAAAACAAGCACATGAATTTTCTTGGGGTTTGTTTTGGGTTTGTGCTGTGGGTTGTTGTTTTTTAATTTGAGATTTTGGGCCTCAATCTCACAAGCATTTAAGTTAACAGGCAGACAGACAAGTTGTTCCATTACTATCAGCGGAACAAATAAGTATTTATAGATCAAGATTTTGATCCTGAATCAACCCTCTCCCCCAGACTTGAGGGCAACTCCTTCATGAACACTGCTACCAAGCTTTATCAGCGAACGTTTCCAAGAGGGTTGAAGAATACCTTCAAACTGGTCAAGGTAGGTCTTAGGCAATTCTCGATAAGTTTTGAACCAAAAGATTTCTGTCCACTACATTCAGTGAAGGGGGAGAAAACTTTTTGCTAAGCCACAAACGTTTCAGTACAACTATACACCAAAGCTTACACTCCATTGGATTCACAGTACGTGAATTGTATCATTGTCTGGAACATATCAACTGCTGAAGACATACGTACCTTACTAGATGTGGTTTTCCTAGGCAAGACACTAGATCTAGACAAAAACAAAATACACAGCTGTTGTAAAATTGGAAAGAAACTGAAAAACTATCTGCGCAGAATATGTACGCATATTGTCTTAAAGGCATAAATGAGAAAAAGCAAGAGAGGGCAAAAGCCTTGCCTTTTTTTTCCTGCCAGAGCAATGACTCAGTGCATTTCTAGAAGCTCTAGGGGGAAATATATGTCCAGAGCAGGGAGTGCACATTTAGACCGAGAATGCTAATCACATATGGTTTCTAATCAGTGAGTGCAACACCACCATCCCAATGCCTATGAAAAAAAAAAAGTTCCTGTACAACAAAAATGACCCCAAGCTCCAGATCTGCATCATTTTTAAGGTCAGTTGACCCCTGAAGGGATCACAGGGTAAGAACAGGGGAATATCTGGAAGTCTCTGTTATTTTGTGTCATCATGCCAACAACACTGCCTCAGAACATTTCCTCATTACTGGAAGTAAGAGTCCCATGTAGGGGAGGTACGCAGGGAGCACATAAAGATCAAGGTCATCTGTAAAATTACTATGCACTTTTCTTTACATCCTAAAGAAGTCACTGCACTAAAGCTCTGTGAGGGAGGTTTTAAGACCAAGGAAGACTTGCATCACTTGTGACACATTCCCACAGAGTCTTGTGGATTAAATTTACTAAATTGCCTGAAGTGACATCTGCAAATCTTGTTCAGTAGCAGCCATAAGGGAGACATGGCCACGGAGCAAAAGTGTTACTGCCGGCACTATTGGGAGCACTAGCACAGCACGCATCTGGACATCCCAGTCGCTGTACAACACCATCTCCATGGTCTAGGAGATGGGAAGGCCTCGAGCCTCTCAAATGTCAAGGTGAACCTGTACAAAAACCTCCCCAACACTTCCATGGATTTCTCCCAGAGGGTAATATAGCCTTTAACTCTTAGAAACCGTTTTGCAACCTAGTGTCTCAGTCTGCCATGTGAGCCAAAAACGATTATGCAGAAAAGTATATAGTGGTTCAGAAAGCAATCTGAGTTTATACAATTTATACAGTGAAGCATGAAGAGAAAGAAGTACAGACTCTAGGATTATCTGCTTTTAGCCTATGACGTTTTGGGGGAAAAGGTCTATATGCAGAGGAGGAAATCTGTACTGCATTTGCTATGTGCCAAAAATATATAAATATATATATATATATAAACACAAACAACAGTATCTAGAGGGTAGCACCACAGAATTCAAACACAGAACCACTAAAAATTCCCTAATGAACTTAGTGAAAAATGCCAATGTTTGCCAGAGGCAGGCAGTTTAAATTATTGTGTCTATCATGGACAGAGAGGAAGGACAAGAAATCTTGTTTTATATTTTTCTACCAGAAATAGAAGGGCAGAAACTCTCCTCCTTCATACACTCTGGAGGTCAAACTAGATGATGTAATGATCCCTTGTGGCTTTAAACAGGTTTTATAGATTATCTGACTTAAAAATAGACATAATGTTTAAATAATAGAATTCTCTTGAAATTGAGTGCTTGGTACAACAAGCCTCCAGTCACTGGCTAAGATCTGGAGCAGCTATGACCATACAAATATTTGTAATAAACCAAAGGGAAAATCTTAGGTAGATATTCTGAAACTGAAATTTTATCCCACTGACTCTATCCGTCTGCAAAACAAACAATATGTACTGTCTTCTATATAGCCTGCTTTAGCTAGGTGCAGATCTCCAGAAAAGCGTGCAGATGGAGGATGTGTCTACGGTGCAGACGCCATACCCAGGTTTGGGTCCTGGACCCAGTCTAGCCATGGCAGCAAGGACCTCTGTTCTTAGCCAAGAGGCATGGAGTCCACCGTGTCCCATACAACTGTAGCCTGTTTCTGGTACCCGAAGAGTACAATTAAAATTGGCTTGGATATGCCTGCACTGTCCTGACATCTCTGCTGTAGGCACTCCTCTGAATAACTTAATTTGAAGCCTGTTACCATACAATAATTGCCAGAGGTCACGCCATCATGGTTCAGATGAGAACCTGAATTCATTAAGTGAACCAATATATGCGTTGCCTTTTTGCTCCCTTTTCAAGTACAAGGCCAAAGGAGGAAGTACAGGAGAGACGTGCTGTCATCTCGTCAACGGAGTTGCTTGTCAGCTACACCATTGTTTAACTTGTCACAAGCACAAGCAAAACAATACAACACAGCAAACCTCACCAACTTGTATGAACGGCCTGGAAGTCCACTGGAAATCACTTAATTTCATGAGCCAGTGAGTACACGAACAATAGGAATCAGATTACTTTGCTCATATGTTTTGACAATGACAATTTCGTTTTATTTATTATGATAATTCATAAAGCACCATCAAATACAGTGTAGAATCTCTTATAAAAATAATTACAGTAATGCAAGATCTCATTGAAGCACACCATTAATTACTTGACAGTTAGGGACCGAACCAAATACTTTGTGCAAATGAAGGATTAGCAAGGTTTCAACACATATATTTCCTTGCACTTAAGATGTGCAAAGAGCAAACCTTATTAAAACAGCATTTCATATTATACTTTTAAATGATGGCCCCTTAGGCAGATTTTCTGTACTTCAAAAGATAGCTATTATACTACTATATGTTACAGTCTAGGATAACAGAAAAAGAAATTCCTATCAAATTGCTGTACCACTGTATGCAGGGAACATGAAATAGTTGCTCTCTCCTGCAGCCCTCAAGAAAACCCAGACTTTTATTCAAAATGAGGTGTCACCAGTCTCACACAATGAGAGAACAGCTTTAATACAACGCCATGAATTGTCTTCCACTTCGCTACTGAAAAATATTTTGAGCAGTTAAAGGCACATTTTCTGAACCTACCATTCAGCATTTGTGACATCTCCATACGGGCCTTAGGGTTATATTGCCTACCTCTGTGTGTTTAAACTGCTTCTATTTCTATGCAGAAGGATTTTGTGGTTGTACGCTTTATGGTTGTTTTTAAAATAGGATTTCCCTAAAATTAAAAAATAAAGAAGGCTGGTGCCTTTTTTCTTCTTGCTTTTTAATGATGTTAAAAGTTGTCTGAAAATTTGCTTACACATAATCATAAAGGACTGAATCAGTTCCCTGCTTTGCATCATTTCCGTTTTAAAAGTCCTTGCAGTGCAGCCACTATGAAATCACGCTGCCCACGATCCAGATTCGTGCGCTCTCTCTAACGTGTTAACTGATTCAGGTCTTCATAATTAGAACTGATCCAGAAGCTATTAGGAAACATCCCTAGCAATTTAGATAAGCACTATACTAGATATTAAGATACGACTAGAAACAGATCACTTGTTATAGGTGGTTTGACAGCCCGACTTAGTAAACTAGAACCCTCTAAAAATCACCAGAAGTATCTAACAACAGTATTCAAATTGAGATCTCATGACGAGCAATTAAGAATGCTGAAAGAACTCACAGAAGGTGTTGCATTCTTCCAAACTTTTCCATCTTCTCTCAGACGTTTACAGCAAAAAGAACAGAGAAGTTTTCCTCAGAGCACAATTATTATCAATCCTCTCCAACATTCCAGCAGCACAATATTCTTCTTATAGTGTGACCAAGTAAGCCCCTCAGATCCTCAGGAGACGCCAGCAAAATAATTGTTCCCCCTCAGTGTTCCTTTGTTATTACTTTATTTTTTTCTCACCCTTATTACTTCAGGCAGAAATGACTTGGAGATATTACCCATCAATTTACCAAAACATAATTCCCCTGCATTTATTTTCTTTTAGGTTAAACTTTTACAATTAAATTCTACATTAGAGCTAAATCTAAAGATTTTCTGCCCGGCTAAAACTGATTGGCCCACTAAGTCTTCAGTTTAATTCCTGCCCCCCCGCCTTTCATTTTGCTAACTAGAAGAGAAATGAATCTACCTTCAAGCCTGTTGGAATCAATCTTCTTTTCTCTTTCTCACAATTTATAAGTCAGAGGCTTAAAAAGTGTTCATATCCTCTTTTAACAAGCTGGTTATGTGAGATAAGCACAAGAACATTAATAAAAATAGCTCAGCATTAAGTCATGGATGTTTTACAAAAGTAGACCTAAAAAAAAAAATCCTAAAAGCTAATTGTGATTTATACCACGTCTCTTTTCCTATACTGCCAATTATCAATCATCTCTAAAAGATCTCTTCTTTTACATGCCAATGTTACAAATGCAACTGCTGCCGGCTCATTCCTAATCAGGTGAGACACTGCACAGCATAGACCAGCCCCCAGTTAGCCCTCTGACTTGTAAATGCTGGCATACTGCAGAAGAGGTTTTATTCTTTCCCAGTCATGGACTCTTCTTTTTTTTTTTTTTTAAAAAAAAAAAAAAAAAAAAAAAGTAAGTCCTTCACAAAGATTTCACAGCTGGAAGCACAACTTCTCTCATCTCAACCCTCCCACACGTACCTCGGTATGGTCTGCACCCCCACTTTTACCACCACCCTCAATGTCTCCAGTGTTCATGAAAACTGTACCTAGAACAATGATAATACAACCACCAGCACTGAAACTTTTATTACTGCAATTACAACAAAGCAGCTGGTGGTAATAATAATAATACTTAGCATTTATATGGTGCTTTATATCTTCAAAAGGCTGTATAAACATTTGCTAATTAAGCCTCACAGAACTCCTGAGAGACAGATACATTTTCTGGTTTATAAATAGGAAAACTGAGGCAAAGAGGCAAAGCAGCTGCCTCCAAAATCAAGATCTTTAGATGATTTTAAAAAGGGAATGGAGATCTCTTTGGACAGTAAGAACTTTTAGAGTTATAAAAGTACAGCTTAAAATACTCCAAGAATCCGATGGGACATAAACTCTCATGCTCTGCACATCCGCCCACTCCAAAAAAGTCAGTAAACACTTTCCCCGGGAAGATCCAGTTCACTGCTGCCTGCTGCTCTAAGCTACTCGCCACCGTGGAGCACAAAACGCTGGACTGCACAGGCCAGTAGGACCATCTCATCTGCCAAAACCCCAACCTGGAAGTCCAAGACCCTCTGAAGAAGTCAAACTGTTGATAAACTGCACAAAACTGTGACTTCAATTGGTCACCACTGAGACCGGGCCTCAACAGCAACTTGCTTCTACTCCAGGGCTGTATTCTGCTCTGTCACTATTTAAGAAACGGATGAACACTTCTTTTTCTTGCATGTCAACGTTTAGCTTTAGTATAAAAAGTGAGAAAACCTGTACATTCTAAGTAGAAAAGAACAAATGCCACCACGTATTGAAGGCACTTCTGAGAATATCTGACATTCATATTCAGTAAGACATTGATTGAACAGATTTTTTTGTGTGTGTATTAGACACCTCACTCACATAGAGAAAACAAATGCCTACACACACTCTAACACCTCCTATTCAGGTCTTGAGCTCTAGAACTGCTTGAAGTGAGCTTAAAATTATTGCCTAGGCAAAATATACAGCAGTAAACCTTTAGAGAAGGCACTACTTTTAAAGCCCTATCCCACAAAGACTTGACTAACCATGTAATTTTATATACAAACTGTCCCACTGAGATCAGCGGATGGAAATGCATTTCAGAAGACACTGGAATAAATACTAATGACGCAAAAGGGGAAAAAGAGTTGATTTGTGAGAAAGGAAAAACTTTACTGCAAGAAGTGGCATGAAGTTCATTCTGCGAAGCTGCAGATGGACCACTATGCGCAACTGGAGAGTGAAGTAAAAATAAAAAAAAAAAAAAAAAAGAGAAGGGGAAACTTAGGGGATAAATAAAGAAGAAGGAAGAAAACAAAACAGGAGATTAAAGTTACATCAAGACTCAAGAGCAGGATGGACCAGAATATGGAAGTCAGTGAAGAAGCATGGCTCAGGCAAGTGGAGAAGGAAGGAAAACATTAAGAGCTAACCCAGGGGCCAGGTTGAGCAGGGAGAAGAACTGAGACCAAAGCTGAAGGTAAGGCTCAAAATGCAGCAGTGCTTTAGCACAGGAGCAGCTACAAGAACGGAAACAGTGACTTCAACAGAGAAGCTGTGTTTGTTTCTCAGCAGTGGTAGGACATTCGTCACACAGGGGTGATTTACCTAATGGACACTTAGGTACAAAGTCCAGATTCCTCACTCTGTCCTGCGCTCTGTATGTGAGATAGTACCAAGAGGCTAATTACCAGCTAGCCCAGATTTATTAGCCATAACAAAGTTTGCAGCTAAAATAGGAACAGACTCCACCCTCCTACCTCCCAGCCCTCTGCCCTCACCCCTGGACAACTCTTTATCCCTAAATACAGAAAAAGAAGGAAACAAAAGAGATGAAACATTACAGTAAGGTTGCGAGAGCACGGGAAGAATTGCAAAGCAATAAATAATGCTAGAAATGGAGAAGAGAATAAGTAATTTCACTTCAGGAAAAGCAAGCCTGAGACGACATTGAAGTAGAAGAAAAATGTGTATTTAAATACACAGCCTGCCACCCAATTCTGAAATGTGAAACATAGATGTATATTTATATCTCCAACTGAAGGCAGTATAATGCACTCACTGGCTTCTCAAGACATGTTGTGCAAAACTGTAAATTACTTTAGAGGCACATCTATAAATGGCTGACTTTTCCATGCCATTTTTAAAATGGCACAGAAGATCATCAAGCTGAATTTTATTACAACTTGATATCACAAACTCCTCATGATGTAACTCAATTTCATTGCATAGTCCTTGCTATATCATTGTCATATGCACTCAGTTACGGTGAAGAACTCAACACACGAGACGAATGTCTCACTCTTTGTACAAAGGTCTCACATTCACATGCTCTGAGTTAATAGAACTGCACATTCAAAATATTTTTATGAGGTACACTGCGATTCCCAAAGGCACTGAACTCTTACCAAATCCCTGTATCAACCAGATACCTAACTCCCTGAAACACCAAGTGTTAAATCCCCTATGGATTAGAAAAAGAAAGCCTTCTCAAGGCTAAGTACTCGAAATGATATTTTACGCTGGAAACAAAGAGATCTTTGACTTGGGAAACAGAGAAGATGACACCTCAGACACACTGTGGAAGCAAGCAAAAAGAGCCGTGGCATTGAAGAAGGAAGAGTACATCAGAACGAAGAGCCTTCATGAAAGGAGCATTCAGAGGGCTGAATTAACATTAAGCCCTCTCAACCACCCCAGCATGAAAGAAAGTGCTCATTAACCAAACTTCACGTTTCAGGTATCGACAGATCGCTAGGAGCATTAAGCAAACAAATCTCAGCAATGTCAAATTCTACCTAAAGTTAAAACATTGCTAAAGTTGGGATAATCTTGTATCTCACCAGGCATCTGCAAGTATTGAAGAGCAAATGGACTTCTGTGATCTCACGTATTTCTCATGGTTTTTAGATCAAGTTTTACGCAGCTGATTTGGAGGGTATGTTAAGTATCGTTTCCCTTTCCTAATGGGTCTGGACCTATACTAATGAACAGTCAAAAGGTACTGCTAGTGTCTGACTTTCAGCTTCTCTTTGCACTTGAGCCAGTTTCTGGAAGGCGAGGGGAGGGCAAAGGGAGTACTGATGGGAGAAGCAGCAAGCCTAGTGCCTGCTTTTCTACTTGGTCAAATCTTCAAAAACGCTTTTACAGGCAGGAGCAGAAATCAAAGTAATACACACAAATCCCCATGACTCATCCCTTTATTTTCCAGTTACAAACGTTCCTGAACTACAGACTTTAAGGATCGCAGTGATACTCTTGCAGTAGGTTAAGTCTGAAGCATCCAGCAGCTACAGCAAATTCCAGCCCCCTGGCCCCAGAACCAGCTGTGGCAGCTTCACAACTAGGTCAGCTGAATACAGCTCCTCTGGGCTCATGGAAGGCTTGAAAGAAGTCAGATGTTCTCTTACCTGCAGTGGTAATCTATAAAATCCAGAAAAATCCATAAGCGGTAACATCTGGGATTATTAAAAGATAAATCCTCTATCTCATGCAAACCAATGCATTCTTGAAAAGAAAAAAGTTATCTGTACAAAGCCTACTTTAAGTTACTGAACATCCATAATACCTACTCTCACTCAACAGACACCATTCTTAAAACGGTGAGTTTTTTCTAAATATTCTGTTGCAATACTCAAAGGTTTCACAGTGTTACAGGACAACGGGTTCATCATTTCACAATCCAAGGTTTTATAGCAGGTTTTGAGGGGTTTTTTCTCTGTAGTTTTATAGAGAACGTAGCAATTTCCATGGTTAGTCAAAATGCCAACTTGAGTGAAGCTTTAAGAACAAATGCAAGTAGAATCCCCTGTCACACCATCAGTAATGAAGACGCCTGTTACGCATCAGAAAACTACACAACAGAATACCCTAGAGAAATGGATAACTTAAGGAGAGATGTACAATTCCACAGAAAATACTAACCCTGCACCGCTGAAGCTAGAGACATCTGCTAACTTTGTCTATCCAGAATGCATAAGGTTGCTGAAGTCTATTCAGAAAAAGACAAAGGCAATAAATGCAAAGGAAGTAATTTGTAATTTGCTATTTCCACTTTAGATCTCAATCCTGTGGAGATTCACAGCATGAGTAACTTTAATTACCTAGACAGTGGCATAGAGAGGGAAGGGAAGAAAGGACTGGAAGCGTTCAATTAGTAGCACCCAAGGCCCTGAGTTGGCTAATATTTAAAAATTTTACTAAAACTGACATTACAGAATAACATCAAAGGCATATGTTAGTGATTGTGGGCTCATGGTCACAGCTCGAAATGAAAACGGGTCCTCAAAAGCTAATGCTAACAACATTTTCATTTGTAACTGATTCGTTTTTTATCCCCCCAGTGTCCATGACATGCAACTGAAAACAAAAAAAAAACAAAAAAAAAAAAATCCCTCCCCACAAAACAGTTGTGAAGGTTGCTTCTTCCCACACCGCCGTGGTCTCTCCAAGAAGGCTGTGACTAACCTCGCCAGGCAACAAGCAGAATTATGTAGGATCTCCGAGTATCAAATGCTATAAAAGACACCTTGCCTTACCTTTCCCTTTCAGTGAATGAAGAGCTCTGCTTTGTAAACAGATCAGCAAATACCTTTCTACACACACACCAAATAGTCTCACTGACTTAGATGAAACTTTAAATGACTTTATACCTAAGTTCACCTATGGGCACAACAGGGAGAAACCCAGCAATCGCTCAGGACTGCAGTAACAGCTGAAGTTCCCAGCAAAATGTGAAATTCAGATGGCAGCAATCATCTAACTTGAGACCTAGGGTGGGAAACTGAAGCTCCTAGGTATTAGGGTTAAATCAAGATCTGTAGGAAACTATGAGAAAATCGGTGTGTTGGATGAATAAATCGACGGATGAATCAGAGTCTAACTCTGGAGTTCGGATAAAATGGCAGCAGTTACAGCTCTCCCTGAAAGGAAGAGTTCTAGTTTCTGGTAATGCAAAGCATTTAATACTGGAAAAACAAGAGAACTAGCACTGAAAACAAGAAGTTAGCCCCTTAGTCCCTTTTTTTTTTCCCCAGTGTGAAAATTCAATATACGTAACTGCACTGTTAGTTTAGTTGCCGATGGTATTTTTAGTGACTGACAGTTTTAGCGGGTATTGTGTAAGTACGGCCCTACTATGAGGAAAAAGGGTATTTCGGGCATCACGCTGCTCTCTGTACCTCAAAACAAATACTGAGGCTTCAAAATCAGTTAAAAGCCATCTAGTTGCAAGCTGTTGATTAGCCTCCTTGGGAACCCAGCTCAGGACTAGAACGATGAAAACTCTGAATCCCTATGGACAAAGGGGACACAGAACCAGATGCTGTTAAGCAAGAAAGCAAGAAGAAATCCTGGTTTCAAAGGAAATGTGAGAAGCAGACCTATCCACACGCAGAAAACACACACACAAGCAAAGCACCTTTCCAATTCTCTTTGAACGGATCAGGCCACGCACACTGTACCGTAAGCGACACAGCTCCGAGGTGTTAAATGTCTTTTCTTTCTGGCTACCAGCCCCGCAGCAGAGAGAGAAGAGTCTGGAGGGGTCACAGACCAAAGAGCTCCATTTTTCCATCTGGCACAGCTGAAAGCTGTGTCTTCAAGAAAACCTCGTACCTTTGACCAGTCATTCACCATTCGAGAAGACAGAGTGATGCAGGAATTGTAATTAGGAGTATAAGAGCAACAAGTGCTAGACACTGAAATCAAAGTTAGCAAGCGCTTTATTAGTGCAGTCTTCTTTGCGGGGACTTGAAGTCTTCCGTTATCTCATTGCAGTAGCTGAAGAGAAAAGTTCTTATATATTTAATCTATTTTGACCCTCAGGGCACCAATTATTCAACTTCAGATGTTTAGATTTTAATAAGCTTTCACCCACAGGAGAAAAAAACGCAGCGGTTAACATGGCTGATTTGCCATTTACAGCTAGACTATGGACAGAAAGAAAATCAATCGTATTTCACAAATTTAGTTGTTGATAAGTGCAAAACTTCTGTATTTTTTCCGTCTGTGCATTTTGCAGCAGAAGTAAGCATCTTTAGATCAATCTTGCCCTCTCTATTATCGCTATATATAACCTGGCACCTAATCCCTGTTGGGTGTCATTGCTTGTGGAGTGTTACCTCCCTCCAGTTAAATCTAATGGGATGCTTTGGCTGCTTTCAAAATTACACAGTCAGAAACATTCATTCTGAGCTATGAGAAGGCATAACTCAATGCTGCAGCCATTATGAGTATGTGACAATACAAGCCAGTTGGACAATCAAAGTCCAAAGCCACTTCTATTTCCACACCGTCCCGCAGCAAAAACAAGCAGCCGCCCCAACTTGTGTCCGTGGAGCCTTGAGCACAGTATCTCATTACCTGATGATACCTGCATGCTAATAATGTTACACTCACTGTGAACCGTGAATCAAGATGAGATACGCTGCGTCTCCCTTACACACTGGAAGCCCTGTAAGCTCTTTGCAGTCCCCGCAGCTCACCAAGAGGAAACGACCGACCCATTTCAGGCCCGGCCTAGGAGAGGACCACTTCTCAGAGGCCATGGGTTGCAGCATTTCCATGGGTACTCCATGGAAAGGAGACCAGTCACACAATGCTGATTCAGTATTTCCAGTTGCTAACAACAAAAATGGACATTTTTCTATTCTCCCACGTAAGCAATTTTTGTAGCTGACATCTAGACATTGCACAATCACAAACAAGAAGAAAGATGGTCAATAGGAAGGGAGGAGGACCACATTTCTGATGATGGAGAGGCACAATTAAAATAGCGTCTGCACTGCAAAGGCACGCAAGATCCATCATTTGGTTAATATTTCAGCAGACACAATACAGAGCAATACCACTTTTATCTTCAGTACTTCACCGTAAGTAAACAAAGCAGACTCCACCAAAGGTTATACAGTTGCGTACCTATAACTCTGGAGGGTACAAGACCCGCGAGCCAAGGCAAAGCACAGTTTTTGGGTGGGAGGGTTGGTTCCCAAACAACATGCTCAAGAAAAACTTGTTCTACCCTTCTTATATTGCCTGCTACTAGCTGGCTTGAAACCAGGGTTTAGTGGAAGCGGCAGCGTCTCACTTTTCACGGATACAACGCAGACCTGCTGAGGTTACGGGGTGAGGGGGGCAGGAGCACCTTAGATCATGCCACAAACCTGTTTTCCACTGTGTGCCCAGGTTGTCCCTCATGCACTGGTGCGATGCGTGAGGGAATCCACGTCACGGCAATGAGAGGGGCAGAAAGAAGAACGCCAGGGAAAGTTAGCAGAGAGAGAGAAAGGGCAGCGGAGGAGAAGGAAGGCAGTCGGGCAGAGCACCGAGGAAACACGGGCACGCAACAGGATTATCCCACCCGAAAGCTGCCCTTCGCCAGCTACCAGCAATACACGCCACCTTCGGAAAAGCCAGCTTAACCGCCGGGGAAAAAATACCACAATAAGGAAAGAAAGCCAGGTCACCCGGTAGAAGGTGAGGCAGGAGGAGGAGGAGAGCACGGGCACGGACGCTGCCCTTCCCGAGCGGCGGGGATCCTCCCCCGGCGCCCGGGCCGCCCCCGGGGCCAGCCCGGCGGGCAAGGTGCGAGCAG
>WAAD01016226.1:654319-691637 GCA_013389945.1 Fregata magnificens
TCCCGCTCCCTGTTGCGCTTTACAGGGCACTCGCGAAACGCCGAGGTACTACGAGCAGCTCCCCGGAGCTGGGCTGAAATACGGGAGTTGTTCCAAGTGATGGTAGGCGCTCACCAAAAAGAAGAAAAAAAGCCACGCACAAAACCTACCAAGCTCCAAAGCAAAATCCTTCCCCGGAGAAGTAGGTGTATCTAAACCACCTTCGGAACGAGTCAGCTACGAGAACAAAAGTCTCCCGTCCTCACTCGAAATCCCGGATGAAATCTCCCAGCTGTTTACGTTGTTTCCATCTGGCACCACATTCCTCCTGACCCTGACAACTTACACGTGGCTTTCACTCAGCGCAGGGGAATAGCCCCATGCACACATACTGTTGGCATGCTTACAGGTAGCCAAAGTCCTGACGCTACGCTGTTGCCACGGTCGTGATTTCTGTAATGAGCCACTTCCACTCCTAAAATCGGGCCGTTCCCTGAGAGTCTCAGTTTTCAGCGATTTCACTTTCAAATAAGTTTTTGTCTTTTGTGGCTCCAGGGAAAAGCTAGAAAACCTAAATCTTTCAACAGCGTCAGGCAGATGAAAAGAACCCCCCGTCAGGTAGCGTATAGGAGAGCTAATCTGATTGTTGAGGTTCTGTTCCTGATTTTTTATAGGAATGAATTGCCAATCCTGAAAGACTTACAAACCTGCTT
This sequence comes from Fregata magnificens, assembly GCA_013389945.1. Lineage (NCBI taxonomy): Eukaryota > Metazoa > Chordata > Aves > Suliformes > Fregatidae > Fregata > Fregata magnificens. The sequence goes on from WAAD01016226.1 coordinate 655,012, forward strand.
AATTGCGTTCCCGAGTCTCCTTCCAGGCTTCACCAAGATTCCTCGCGAAGATCAAAATCAGATCTAGACCAAGCACATAGCCATTTCCAGGATTGAGCCACGGTTATCCAAACATAGCAACAGGTCCTTTGTGCTGCACAGTTTCTGTGATTCCAGGCCCTCTTCAAGAAACCCGCAGAGGAAAAGTATAAACTAATGAAAGAGCAGCTGCTTGCTGAAATTTCCACTCAGTTCCAAGAAATGAGACTTGGCAGGTCCTTGCTTTTTATAACACTCCGTGACTCATTTGCAGAGGCAGGTGAAGTCAGAGCCATCACTGCCAGAGTCGTGCCCCTGGCTTCTCCAGGAAGGACACGGATTTTCCCAAACACTTTTTAAAAAAGAAGAAAGGAAGGCATTGCTCAGCTACTGTTAGCGGTGGTTCGGTCGCTGAATCTCTTCTAAACTGATGCTAGTCCATGCTTGACCTGGTGTTTTCCAGCAAATCTTCCTGAGAATAAGGTCTGAGCTCTGCAAACTTTGTTATTTTGCCCGGCTCCAGGGCAGGTTCAGAGCTGCAGGCAGTGGGCAGCAGGCAGGGATGAGGCTCACTGCGGGCTCCCGTGAACCAGGGAAGAAGGAAGGAGAGAGTAACCTGAGCTTGCAGGTCAGGCAGGGAGAGGTGGGGCCTCACTCCACCATTGCTTTGGAGTTCACCTTAACCCTGCTTCAAAAAAAAAAAAAAAAAAAAAAGAAAAAAGAGAAAAAGAAAAGCAGTTCAGCCAACTTCCCCTTCCTCGCTCTGAGCTGGCAAACCCCCTTGTCACGCTGCATCTTCTTCTAATGGTTCTGTCTCTGCTACTTTTTCTGGTCCAGAGGGTCCTTCACGAAACAGGAAAGTGCAAAAAAAGGGGGGGGGGGCGGAGCATTGAGTCCACTTTTATGTACCTAAACGAGCAATGAAATGCACAGATACCATACACTTATCTTGTTAACAGGAAGCTTGTTTCCAACAAACCTTCAAACCTTAAAGAATCGCATTACGGAGGGGTCACCAAGGTCATTTGTGTGAATGAACGCTTACAGGAACACTGACATCTAAACTGACATTTCCAAACTATTCGTGCCAGTTGCCATACACATGCTCCCTAGGTAAATAATAACAGTAATTTATATATAAAAGTACTTACCTCATGAGAGGCGGAAAGGAATACGATAGATGCTATTCAAGAAAAGGTTGGGGACTGCTTCAGTCCTTGGCAGGGATAAACAGTGCCTCTCTTTCCCCTTCTTTCCTGGATAGCAGCCCAAGACCACCCCCTGCTTCAATTCCCTTTAAGAAAGGACAGAAGACAAATGCAAAGACCACTGTGGGCTGATATTTTTGTTTGGTTTTATTTGGGAAGAAAATATTTAAAAGGAACAGAGATAATAAAGAGCAACATGGAAAGAAATGTGGAAAGGGACATGAGGATGAGAAAAGGGAACCCAGAAGAATAAATGGGAGAAAGATTTGGGGAAGAATAAATTCTGTTTCTGTGCTTTATCAACTTTTCTTCAGGATGTGTACAGTAGGTATGGACATTTATAAAATTATTTACATGATTATGAAACTAATATTGCTGCAGATAGGAAACCAGAACATTGTAACAGTGGGGATGAAGAAGACATTTCATCGATGTTTTTCTGTTTGGGGAAAAGACGAAATAAGCCAAAGAATTTCCTTCTGTTGTAGAATAGCCTAAAGATACTTTCCGTGCTGGGAACCTGCAGAATGACTTACACACAACGAACGACTTACACAACAGTCTGGCAGACCCAGCAGAGTCTGTTTGCTGACACCCCCCCTTCCTGCGTGGAATTCGGCCAAACGCCGCAGCCCCAGCCAGCTGCAATCTCCTTTGCAGGTGTACACGCGATGGAAGGCACGGTGCGGGGAACAAACCTGCAGATTCATGGGGAGCGCCATTGTCCAGGCTGTATTGAAAATAGATGGGCAAGTGTTCAATTTGTACAGTATTGGCTGCAGCAAGCCTGGGGATTTAAGATTAACTGCTTGATTCTGGAATTTCCACTGTCATTGAAAACAGACACTACCGTATCCATAGAGTTTTCAGGAGAAAAATATACAAAGCAAGCCTGACTATTCTCTTGATTTTAAGGTGCGTGCAGCTACAGTGAGAAACAGCAGAATTGTTCCTGATTTAGGATCATAAAAATGCAAGGTTCGTCCAGAGGAATCCACAGCAAATGAGAGAAACAAAAGAGACTGGCTATCGGTCCATGCTGCTCCGTTCTCCGTGCTATGAAAAAGAAAAAAGAAATCCCAAATACGGGAAGTATTTATTTGCCGCTTAGGTAAACATTTTTCATAAAGGCTAAACATGGTCCTATACAGAAAACAATGCAGGCTAGAGGATCTGAAGAATAAGCATAGAGATTCTTCTAGTCCCAAAGTCATTTGTAGTCTGATTGGGAGTTTCTTTGGGGTATGTCTGGTTTTAACATATTCTGCTTAAATGTGTCATCCTTCCTGCTATAAAAAGATATATATTTTAGACCATTTTCGGTAATGGTCTAAGTGAATGTAATTGTTCTAAACTCAGATTTACTATTTGAGTAGTAAATCTACGAATAACATAATGGCCTCAAAACTGGTGAGATAGATTTGGTCTAAACATGTTGGGGACATTCTATAAACTTCTAAATTAATTAGGAACCCAGGATCTGCTATCCAAAAATTAGCTTTGGGCAAACCCTGTAATGTGTTTGGTTTTGGTTTTGTTCCCCCCCCCCCGCCCCAGCAAATGGAATATAAAAAAAAAATTATTAAAAGACGTCCTCTCTCCCCATAGGCTTTGCAACATTAAGAAGTAGTTAGTCGATTCCTTTACTGGAGAACTTGTGCTTAGTTGATTAATACGAAATTACAGAAGCTACTTGCATTTTCTTTAATAACCTTTCTAGGGAAGGTTGGTGCAGGCAAACAAAGTAAAGCAGACCAGAGAGCTACCCATGATCTAAACATGAAAAGGAAGGAGGAATCCAGTGTGTCTGTAACGCTCTCCTCGCAGAAACCGAACTCCAGGCTCAGTTCTGAACCAGAGGGAAAACGTCTGGACTGCTCCTGGCTGACTCATACCCTTTATCCCAGGTACAGAGCCAAAGCAGTGCAAAGGATTCCCAAAAGCCTCATTTCCACCCAAGAAATGATTCTTCTGAAGAGCTCGAGGATATGGCAGAGAATATATCAGGCAAGAACAAGGTGTCTGTCAGAGTGCAGTCATGGCGCTGAACTCCACGGAGACTCCCAGCGGCTGTGATAGATAAGAGTGCCTCAAAGAGCCGTCGTGAATCACTTTGCCCAGGTTACATGAGGGATCACTCTGTACTGCAGAAAGTCTGGCGTCTTAAGAAAAAGAAAAGGCACAATCATTTGCTCGTGGTCCTTGCGGTGGCGCCTGCGTCTCCAAGTCAGAGAACGTGGAGTTACACCTCCTGGATGTTCTGGTCTCTGTTTTGCTTAATTTGGAGCTTGCATCAGTAAATATACATTTTCCCTGTTGTTCCTTAGTCTAGCTGCCAGGGGTTATCAGATTTTTAGTCCTTGTTCCTAATTATTGTTACATCCATGAGGGAGATTATTTGAGCGAGCTGACTAGGATAAATGAACCAGCTGTCTATCCTGAGCCCAAAACTCTTCAGCCTGAAGCTGCCACCATCTATGACTTACAAACTTGCCATCCAGCCATTCCAGTTACTAATGCATCAATTACAAGCCATGTAAATTTATAGCTAGGATTAAAGTCGAATGCGTGATGATAAAAAGCCTTCCAGTAAGACGAGGGCTCTGTGACATTATGAGTTATCTGGCAGTTCTTTCTGCACAATCCTATGTGGATCGCAATCAGCTAGTGAAGTAACGCAGAGGACCTTTCCCCCACTGGAGCCATGGGGAGTGTTGCCATTTATTTCGGAAGGAATAGAATCAGACCCAAATCCTTAATTTGCGCATTATTCAATCTCTGCACTGAGAGCTGGTTGGCTGACACTTGGATTTGGAAGTCAAGGACCCTGTCCTGGAAGAAACCTGAGGCATAAGAAAAGCCATATGGGAACCACTGACATCATGTGGGCAAAGCACAGCACGTTCGTGATTACTAGATTTTGATCTATCCCCTCTCAAGAGCTACACTGTGTTTGATGGATGAGACTCTAATTGAATTTAAGCAAATAATAAACTGCAGGTTACAAAGCAAACTCGAACATCGTTATGCATTTTTGATACCCCCATATTCCTATTTTACGGACACAAAAATGAAATAAGACACAGACAATCAATCTTTCTATATCTACGCTCTGCTCTTTATAGGGAAGCATGACAGATGTTCTTTATTACGATTGCATGTTTATTGGGCGAGAGGTAGAGCATTAAACCTCAGATATTTCACTTTCCTTATATCGCACGTTCATGAGAAAAGAAAGAGGGCAGGCAGAAAGAAAAATATATAACTGAAAAAAAAATTTCCATCTGTTTTGCCAGAATTTATAGAAGTTTTTGGTTTTTCTTTTTCCTTCTAGGGTTTTGAACTATACTTCTCTAGTGGAGGAGGGGGAACAATCTTAGCCATATGGCCCATCCCAAGCCTTCAGAATTCTTGAGTTGAGTCAAGCATCTAAAATCAAGACATTTCTTTAATAATCACGAAGTGTTGATAAAAAAGATGCTGACATTTTTATTTGGGTTTGGGGTCTGTAGATTTCGTATTTCCTAGCAGAAATGTCAGAGGGAGAGTCTTGTTTCTTCTAACAAATGACAAGGATTTGTTGCATTCACAAGACTATAGCCAATTAAGCTTTTAAGAAATATATCAAATATCATTACCACAATACTAAAATCACTAGATTGGCCAGAATTACTTTGTAAACCGTATTTTTATTGTTAATTGTGCTGAATTTTAATTTTGAAAATAGTAGTTCCAGTTCCTGTCTTTAAGGACAGAAGGGCCCGGTTCAGCTGTCTGACCCGTTCAGGGAATGTGTAGGTCATCTGAAATTCTGTATTTGCATATGTGGGAAAAAATCCCCATCATTTCAGCACACACTTGCTTAGTTCTGACTGCATAATTATTTCATTAGCTGAGGGAAGTGATTAATAATGCTGATGACAATTTTTGGTTACACGGCTCTTGCCACAGACCTCAAAATCACCTACCAGCATTAATCAATCATCTGGAGAGACAAACTTCATTGTACAGAAGGAGCAGCTAAGGCTCAGCTAATACTGAAAAACCTCACAGTTATATCCTGAAACTTGGATAAATTGTATTTTTATTAAAGCCTAAAATCATAGAATTTAAAAGATGGTACCATCTGATCCTGGGAGATGAGAAATGAAAATAACAATAAATGCACGTAAAACAACTCTGTGTGTGTGTGTGTGTGTATAGTTTTAAATACATTTTAGGTGCATCTCATGAATTTTGGGTCGAAGAACTTGACTCGTTATTTCTCGTCACACTGCATTGGCAAAGCTGAGGAGGCTTGGTCTGCATATATGGGCACAAATGCAACTAGACTCAACAAGCCTTTTCTTTCCTAAGGAAGGTGTCCATGAGATAGTTTCATTTCCGTACAGTTTTCGGATCAACCAATGTAATGTCCAAGTTCATAATTGCTTAAGTCCATGAGAGATGTGGCAGATCTACAGCTGCATTACTTGAGGCTATGATTTTGCCTTAAGGCACCCCAAATCCTGTGGTAATATCAGCATTTGAAGCACACATACTACCAAATCAAAAAGGACCTTCCCTGAGATTATAACAAGGAAAGTCAGGGAAGGCTAATAATAATGAAAAGGGAGACTAAATCCTACCTTTTTTATGATCATTAGCCAGCCAGTGGTGGATTTCTTACTGAGGTGGTCTCAACTGTTTGCTCAGATACGCTGGCGCAAGGAGAAGCCACCTACTGTAGGAGATCTTATGCGGCCCCCCTGGAGCACAGAGAAATATGGTTGAAGGCCCTCTGCTGCAGTCTGACACTGAGCAAGCAATTTGACGGCTACTGTCAGATATTGAATAAAAATCTGCTTAGAAAAAGCAATTAACCCCACAAAGCTCATCAGGTGGACCGTAATGGCTTCTTAATAGTTTACTAGCACACTACACAATAGTATAAGGCAAAGTGAGAACATAACTACAACCAAACAAAAACATGCTTTAGAAAGGCAGGGTTCAATGACTTGGGTTGAATTTTGCCCAAACTCCACGCATGCTGCAGAAATCACTGCAGAGCAATAGATGATATATGGAGAGAACAGAATATAAATGATGTGCCAGTCAACACACACTTTTAAAGCAATTTTGGTACCTTTATTATGGATGCCTGGGATAATCTATTTTAACTGCCTCGTACATTTATCCCAGGGCCCACTCCTGATTTCATCACCTTTGTTTAGGATCTTGCCTCAAAGACCTGCGAACCTCTTGTGAGATGTTTCTTCTTCTCAGACAGCTTTAAGTAAATTGAAGGAGTTGAGGACAGTGACTCCACACTCTAACTCACCAAAATATCCCAAACAGTATGGGACATACTGCATATATATCCACAAAGTGGGAAGCATCTTGTACAGTTTACAGCATTTTGCTGTTCTTGTGTGCCATTCTCCCTCTACCATGTGAGGAGTTTTTAATTTAAAATTTATTCCTCTAAATGCTATTTTGCACCACTAGCTTATTAAAATCGCTTAGTGTTACTCACCTTGGAAGTTCACTGCAGATGTATGTATTCAGAAACAAATATTCTCCCCTTTTACTAAATAAATAAGCAAAGGTTTGGTATGTGGTTTTCAGACAGTACTGAAGGGTGTCCTTCCAGAGGTCTGAAAGACCTTTTGTACTCCAAAATAAGCCTGTCTGGTAAAGACAGGATGAGAGATTTCAGAGGACATCCCCTGTATGCATATTTTTCCAGGGAGAAGCAGGGCAAAGATGTGGTTTTTAACCCAAGGGCTTATGAAAGTTCATAGTGTTTGGCACCCTCTCTCTCATCGATGCAGCAATTGGGAGAGAGCATCACCAGCTGTGTGACACACATCTCGGGAAGTATTGAATAGAGATGGCTGGGGCATGGAAAAAGTACTCAGGAAAACTCCTGGCTGGAGGTCACTGCCTCTCACCAGACCTGGATGGTGGAGGGGTCTTTGAGAGCACCATCCTTGTAATGGCCATCCTACCATCAGCTTGTTCAGCTTTTTTCAGCTGTAACTGGAGAAGCAACACCAGGATCGCACCGCATGCTCCACCCCTGTGTCTCTTGGGCATCAGGTTGCCTTCAGGCAAGGGATGTTTTGCTTTCACCGGGTGGCTGTTTGCCAAACCTCCCTTCTCCCCCTGCTCCCCAGAAATGTCCTTCCCTCCTCCCCAGCCCTGTGCTCCCGGCTGTAGCCTGCTGGCCCAGGAAGCACTGTGCTGCCATGGCTAGGGACAGTCCAGAAGCTTTGTACTAATCCAGCAACACCTCAGGACATGTCAGACTTTGTCTGGACTTGTTTTGGCCCGCGTGGAACGATGTTTTATCTTGTTTGCCGTAACAGCAATTTTCTAATGTCCAGGTGGCTATTGCCTAATTTGCTTAGCTTTTGCTTAGCTCTAGAGTTTAGCAAAATCATACAGCAGAATCATATGGCATAACCATATGGCATAATAATTTTTATACAGATAATACTAATGAGCTGATAGTCTGTGTATCATGACACATTTATAACCCTAGCATAATTATGTAGGAGGACTGCAGAAGCCCCCAAAGTGGGGACGCAGGACGCAGCCCAGAGAAGTACAGGCACAGGATGATACCGGACACTTCAGGGCGATAAGACATTCACCTGCGGTGAACAAACTGGGCTCAGACACAGCTGCAGAGTGGCCAGGCAGGGCCATGGGGAGGAGAACAGGCTGGGACGTGGGCCCACAGGTGGACCCAGCTCGGGGGGGCCTGTGGCTGGGCACAGGAGGGCTGTGGGGAGCTGGAGATCGGCCCTGCTGTGGCATCTCTGGGGCAGGGACTGATAGCCCCGGGGGGCTGAAATGGGGTCCTGGGCCACGGGCTGGGCTGGGACAGCGAGGGCTGGTGGTGCTTCCAGAGCCATGACACATGGGACACTGATGTCTTGCTGCAAACCTGCTACCCACTTTGTAAGGAAGAATTGGGCCATTGCTCCCAGGATGCAGGGAGTCAGTGGAAAGGAGCGTAACACCAGAGAATAAGGGGTAGATTTGTGAGGTTGGTTTCCCTGTATAACAGTTTTTAATCATTTTATTAATAGTACTTATTTTATATTAATTAGATAATTTGGACGGTGAATATTTGTGTATTGGAATTGTACTACTTCTAACTGTGTGTTGTATATTTGTCAGCCTGTTAAGATTTTAATGAGACAAAAAAATTCTTGGTTTGTGTGTTCCCCCTTTGCCAATAACAAGATTTTGCACATAAAGCCCTCTCCATCAGTCCTCCCTTCTTTCCCCTTTCTTTCTCTCCTTTTCATGTGATGCCCCATCACTTTGCCCACCCCTTTATAAGTAAGCGCACTCATCAACACCCACTGATACAGTGATGGGCTAAAAGCATTTTGTCCTTTTTAGCGGCAGTAAGATGCCAGGCATTTGACCCATCTGGTGCCAGAGGGCCAAAAAACCGAGGTGGCTTCTTCAAGACTGACAGACCTTGCCTCGATATGCCCGTCACTGGCACACCATGAATGTGAGACTTGCAGAGCTGACTCCCCCCCATCCCGCTATGAAGCCAGGCAGCACCGGGGCCTCCCCCTCCCTCCGTGACCCTATACAAGAGACACAAAGGAGCGCGAGGGGAAGGGGTGCAGGGTGGGGAAAAGCCATCGTGCCAGGCTGCAGGTGACAGGCTCATCAGCGGAAAGGCTCTCATGCGGCAGCTTAGCATCGTGGTCCATGCCCGCCTCCGCACCCGACCACCACCAAAAGCGGGAGAAACCTGAGCTGCCTTCCCTCCTGACCCTTCACAGGGGTGCTTTTCGATGAGCTGAAGGAAGAAATCAAACTTACACGCAATGATAATCACCCTGTTTGTTTACAGAAACATTTTCCCACATCTTTTGTGGTTTTGGTTTTTAAAAGGGTGAGATTTTCAAGGCTGGGACTTGTCCTCACATATATATGTATATGGTGCCTAGCACGGCCAGGGCTCTGTGCTGAGAAGGGACTCTCTATCCTACCAAAACAGGCAAAATAATAACAAAACTAATGTCAGTCCTTCCTCTTTACACAATCCTATGTTAAAAGAATAAGCAAGCACTTGGCCAAGAGAAGAATTTCTTCTTCCTCTGGAGTGGTGTCAGCCAGCAGAATTCACCACTCCAAAGGGCAGAGACACCCGGACTGCTGTTGAATTTAAAAAAGGGGGGTTGAATGGTCTCGATCAGGCGATGCTTGTGGCTGGTGCAGCTGTATGGAGACAAAAGGAAAAACTGAGAAGGATTGAAACTCTTATAACGTGCCACGGATTACTTAACCCCTAAAACGAACAAACCGAGGATTGGGAACACACTTGTGAATACAGGTATTTCTGGACTATAAGAAAAATAGGAAGAGAAGGAATAGAGTTAATCCCAAAGTAAAATAAACAAACAAACAGTTACTGGAAATAACTGAATAGATAATCTGGGAGGCTCCCTGGCATGACCAAAAGAGCTTTCAGATTCACAACTGTAAGACAGCAATACATGCCAGAAATGTGCACAGCAAGGCATTGCTAGCCTACCTGGTCTAACAGAAACCTATTTCAAGACTCTGTAACCCACAACGTCTTTGTGGATTTGTGAGATCTGAAAAAAACGTAGCAGGTTTATGACTCTTTTTTCCTTGCATTTAAAACTTGGGGGATGTATTTTTTTGGATGCAGGTGAAGAAAGTGAACCTTGGATGTCTGGAACATCCCTCCTTCTCAGTCTGAAAACAAAAGCAAAGCCAACACAAATGAGATAGTCGATGGGATTTCCACCCAAAAAGTCCAAATCTCTTTTGAAAATAAATATGCTTAAGTGCTCTTATTTCTTTAAATTTCTGGTCCGTTGCTCTTTGCCTTCATTGCAAAGTGAAGCTTATTCCTAATTTGTTTTGATAACAGTTGTACAAATTATTTTGCTCCCTTCTTTTAAGCGTATTCACACGTTGTACAAGCTGCAGGAAATGGCAAGAATTTTGTTGCAACACTGCTCCTAATGTTCCCTCAAAACAGAGGCTCCACAACACTTTAAAATGGTGCTGTATCTGCATCAAAAAAGAAGCTCCCTTTCTCAGGTGTATTATATGCACGCCATAGCAAAACGGAATATGGGTAAAAGAGTAAGCATATCTCAAATTTCTTTTCTTTTTAAATCAACACAGACTTTTATAATCCTAAAAGAAAGTGCAGGTCCATCACAAGGGCATGTGAGTAGGCAGGCTCTGGTTTTGCACATGCGCCCGCAGGAGAGGCTGCTCTCCCTTAGGGAGGCACTATGGCCAGCTTTGCATTTCTCTCTTGTTCTCTGCTTCCAAATTCTACCCTGCCCTCTAGAGAAAGTGAATACTTATGTGGAGGAGAGTGAGACGCGGTGAAGATTTATTCAGGTGTAATTACAAGACACTCTGAGATCCTGAGATGAGAATTGTGATAAAACTGAATCCAAAGTCCGCTGAAGCCAAAAGGATATTTTCAATTTATGGGACATCAGAGCAGGCCCATACGTACTGCAAAATTACCACTGAACTTTTCAGAGTAAATGACTGTTGCAACAGATAAATCAGAATGCACCCAGTACTATGAAACTAGAATTAATTATCCTTTCATGTGCCTTTGCTCTGTATTATTCCAAAGAGATATTCTTGTTATCCTCATCTAGGTTATAGGCTGTTAAATTATCAGCACGAAGACTGCAACAACTGAAAACAAATCAGGAACAATGGCTTGAGCTTCCCTGTCTGTGAGAACAGGGCAAATGGCAAAGACTGTTTTTCAGTGCTGAGTTGAACATAACATATATAACATCTGACAGCAGCCCCAATCAAATCACTATAGCACGGAGAGACAATACTTCCCCAGTGTCAGGCTCTGTGTGCTGAGAGCAATTTTCAATTAACTTTCCTCATTTATGAGGTAGATGCTAGAGCAGTTTTGAAGGAATCCAAAAGCTTAGTGGTAAATGAAAAATTCTCTTGTGCGCTTCATTCAATGCGCTTCTCCCAGGAAGAGCAGGAAGAGACAGTTTGACAGCTTATTTCTTTAGTGGAAAGACAGACAGACATGTTATGTTACCCAGTCATGTCAGCACTCTCCATTCACTGGCAATTGACCACAAACAATAGGTAAGGTTGTGCTAATGGGGACACGGGATTTTTCTTGCAACCCCCCGTCCAGTTTCCTTGAGGAGCTACTGGCCAAGAAGGCTGAAGGTTTTAAAGAAAATTTTGTGTTTATGAGTGCATCTTCTCAATATGGGATTAACTCCCATTGGACACTGATGTGACCAGCACTGGCATACACTCCAGGATGTGGGCTGAATGAATTTTCCTATTTCAAGCAGATACAAACTTCTCCAGTTCAGACCGCGGGTTGTTTTCTCCACACAGCACTCTGCCCAGTGCAGTGACTCTAGCTGATGGCCACTCATGGCTGAATCTGAGATTTGGTGGACCTGATTCTTGTTTACTCTGCTACAGCACTGTAGTTTCGCCATTTCATTTACTTATATGGATATTTTATTTATTTAACTACACTTACTTGAAAGCCCTGTAAAACTGCAAGAGCTGGGGTAAAAGAGGCTTTAACATAAATGAGAACCAGAAAATTACAGATTCAGATAATAATTCAGTTTGGAAGGCACCTCTAGAGGTCATCCAATACGATCCCCTGCTCAAAGCAAGGCTAACTTCTAAGTTTGCTCGGGTTGCTCAGAGAGTCCTACAGTTGACTTTGGAGTATCTCCAAGAAATGGAAATTCCACAACCTATCTGTGATTTTTTTTCCCCTTTCATCTACTTGGAATTTCCCATGTTCCAACCTGTGCCCATTGTTTCTCATCCTTCCCTTGTGCACCTCTGAGCCACCTCTGACCCTGTCTCCTCAGCATGCTTTTGTTAGGCAGTCAGACAGCAGTAAGATCTCCCCTAAGCTTTCTCTTCTTAAGGCTGAAGACACCCGGCTTTCTCAGACTCTCTTTGTACAGCATGTCACCCAAATAAAGCATCTTAGTGATCTTTCACTGCACTCACTTCAGTTTGTCCATATCGCTCTTGTATTCTGGGGCCCAAAACCAGACACACTGCTCTAGACATGGCTTCACAAGCACTATTGGAGAAGCAGAATCACTTCTCATGATCTACAGCTACCTTCTTGTTACAACCGCCTAGTATGTGCTTAGCCTCCATTTGCCTGGGGCACACTGCTGATGCATGCTCAAACCTGGCTCTCTACCAGGACCCCCAAGTCCTTTATGGCAAAGCTGCTCCCTGGTTCAGTCAGTCCCCAGCTTTGTCCACAGCTCTATAGCACTAGAGCTATTTCATGTTTGGTCATATTTTTCAAGCATTTGTACATTAAATTCAGCTGTTGTTTTGCATTTTGCGTTTGATTTTAAGCAACCTGGAGGGGGGTCAATGTGTGCCCATTGCCTCGGTCTAGCTGCTGCGTAACCCTGGTTTGAGTGCTTTCAAGCATTTCTGTTCTACAAAATAATAACAGTAATAATATGGTAATGTCAGCAAAATCTGGGAGTGTGTAAAAGAAAAATAACAAGAAAAAGACAAGACATGATATATTCTTGTTCATAATACATTATGATTATTGCTTTTATGGTCTATTATTATTATAGTAACCCTATAATCCTAATAAAGAACCCAGCAGTGTAAGAAACCAGTTCATAGAAATCTTTGGGAGCTAAAAGGATTCATATCAATGTAAGCTGTTTCAGACTTGGGTTTCACTGACTATTGCATCCATTTAACTGTACCCTTCCAGCTCTTCTATCTCCTTTACTTAAAATACATATCCAAGACATAGTTAACATATTGATGTAAAATGCAAATATGGTGAATTCACTTCCATGTCCAACCTTTCTCTCCCTCATCCATAAGCTGCTTTTTAAGACCACCAACACTGATTTGAGGGGCCTTCTCCCTGACCATTCCCACCAGACTTCTCTCTCCTCATATCCCAACAGCTTTATAACCCAAACTTTCTTTTGCAGTTCAAAAATAAAACCCAAGGCTTGAAATCTCTTTTCTTTTTCAAATCACCAGATTTCTGAACTCTGCTGGCTATGAAATCTGGCTTACCATACATCCCCGTTCAACACAAAAGTTTATGTTGACAAATTAGAATATGTTGCCAGACTGCATAATTGTAATGCAGGACTGCTGTGTGGAGGCATGGTAGTGTTACTGTCTTTTTATGGAATATGAAAGAATTAATTGCAGAGTTTAGAATGAACTTGATTCTCTGGGTATGAATAAAATTCTTCTGCTGCCCAACACAGGAACAGAGTATTGTTCAAAGCATGTTTATCCTAGTGAAAATATATTCATTTTTCTGAGTAACAGTTATAGCAGAATGAAGGTCTCTTTAGTAGTAAGCCTGTTTTTCAACAGAAAGGCTTTCCTCTTATCAAAATCTTTTCATAGTTTTATTTTCATATTAGGAAGATTTCATTGCTGCTATTAAACAAGACTTTATGGGCTAAGGGTTGGAGTAAAGTGAGACAGAACTTGATTAATTGATGGCAAGATTGAAGTTTTTGACTGTGGATCTTACAATACGTTGAAAATAAATAGCTCAGTCCCCCATCATCATGCGTGAGCAAGTGATTTGCTACATTTTTCATCCTCACTGATATATTTCATTGAGTTTACAATGTTATATTGACCTTATCCTTGTTCTAGTCATCAATTTCCATCCTTAAGATATTTAAGGATATTAATTCTTTAGAGTTATTGCAGTAGACCTTTCTCTTCAGATAATTTATTATACTGTACTACAGGAATGTGATTTTTTAATGACCTGCATTTTAAGTTATTTCTCACTTGTAGGCAGTTTTGACCATATAGTAATAAAAATGAGGTACAGGTCTCCTCCTGGGTCCCAGGAGAAGAGCAATAAACTCTTAACAGCTAACTACTTATAGTATTACTGTTTGCATTAACTTAAATTGTGGGAATACGCCAAAGAAATTGCACTTGATTTCTCATTAAGTTGCCTACATTTTAGTATGCTTTATTTCACCTAATTCTTGGGTTTGAGTTTGTTTTGTTTTGTTTGGAGCCCTGTACTGATACTTGAAAACAGAAAAAGCTGGCTGTTGGGCATGTTTTTATAGGTCACGACAGGGGGCAATTTAGAATTGCCTTTTCTACCGCTGAGTCATCTTTTGGACTCATATGAAGATCCACAGATACCTTCTTCTTTCTACCAACCGCCAACACTTCGTTTGCCTAAGTGTTGCTCTTGCATCCCGCGGATTCCAGGCCCGTGTTGTCACAGCTGCACTTATTACAACAGGAAGTTTGTCATTAAGTTAGAGATATAAAACAGAAAAGAGTTACAAAGCCAGAAATTATTGAGCTTCTAAACTGAAATATCGTCTGTACTTCTAGGGCATTAAGAGCACACAACAGTGCAGTACAGAGGAATTTGGACACCGAGCAGTCCAGAGGATGCTCTCGTACACAGAAGCTCAGCTGTTTTGTATCTTTCAAAGCTACCTTCTTCACTTCCAATATTGTATAGTTACTGTATAGTCACTTGTATGGCCACTATACCGAGGCTTGTTCGGTTGCCTGTCATATCTATCTACATTAGCATTACAGCTCCTGGACAGGGATATTTCTCATCCAGCCTCTTTAAATGCCTTTTGGGCTTCTTTAAAGAAGGAGATCAGTGAGAGCAGCACCTCCACAGCAGAGCTCTATGTGTGTCAGAAAGTTTTACTGACTGCTTACACACCACCCTGTTGTGCTAGTTTTGGCTGGGATAGAGTTAATTTTCTTCACAGTAGCTTGTATGGGGCTATGTTTTGGATTTATGCTGGAAACAGTGTTGATAATGCAGGGATGTTTTAGTTGTTGCTAAGTAGTGCTTACACTAGTCAAGGACTTTTTCAGCTTCCCATGCTCTGCCAGGTGCACAAGAAGCGGGGAGGGGGCACAGCCGGGACAGCGGGCCCCAACTGACCAAAGGGATATTCCACACCATATGGCACCATGCTCAGCATATAAAGCTGGGGGAAGAAGAAGGAAAGGGGGGGACATTCGGAGTGATGGTGTTTGTCTTCCCAAGGAACCGTTACGCGTGATGGAGCCCTGCTTTCCTGGAGATGGCTGCACACCTGCCTGCCGATGGGAAGGAGTGAATGAATTCCTTGTTTTGCTCTGCTTGCATATACAGCTTTTGCTTTACCTATTAAACTGCCTTTATCTCAACCCACTAGTTTTCTCACTTTACCCTTCCGATTCTCTCCCTCATCCCACCGGCGGGGGGAGTGAGCAAGCGGCCGTGTAGTGCTTAGTTGCTGTCTGGGGTTAAACCATGACACCTATGCAGCAGGGAGCCCTGATAATATGATATAGAAGCACGAAACACAGACACTAGTGTTATGCACTCCCAAGTCAAGATTTATTTTTCCATTTTAAAAATGATGGGCATATTTCAGTGATAGTGCTCTTTCCAGCTGGTTCTTTAGGGAACTTTATATGCATAGGAGGGACATTCATATTAGCTATCAGTGGGTATCAGTATATAGACATTGCTCACTAGATCAGTTTCTCAAAGATATGAAACCAAAGCTCACTCAAGACCACAGCCCAGACCATAACCCTCACAGCACTGAGAATGAAGTAGCCAAAACAGTAAAGACTTAACTAGTGAGCTCAGAACCTTTGAGGTTTGCAATTATCTGGTACATGGCAATTTCCTAGTTCATTTTGAAAACCTCCTAATGTATATTCAATATTTGGGTCCTATACCTAAAACAGGGAAAAAACCTACTGTAGTTGCAAAAGGACAGACAGGCCGCTGTAGGTCCAGAACAAAACAAAACTCAGCACTCTCCTACTAGAACTGCCACCACCATCTTCTACCCAATTCTGGAACCACATGGCT
This sequence comes from Fregata magnificens, assembly GCA_013389945.1. Lineage (NCBI taxonomy): Eukaryota > Metazoa > Chordata > Aves > Suliformes > Fregatidae > Fregata > Fregata magnificens. The sequence continues at coordinate 671,161 of WAAD01016226.1, forward strand.
CTTCAGAGGAACAAATCTTTATGCATTCTTGACCTTAGTCATTGCCACTTTTAGGATCCATAATAGTTCCTCCGTATCAGTGGTTTCAACTATGTACAGCCTAACCCCTGTGTCTCCAGACAGTCTTCAGCTCTTGCTCAGTACAGCAGTCAGGCAGCTGAAGAACAGGCAGCTTAAGGATGGGGGCATCTTCCTAGGGCTTATACAGTTGTAAGGGTTAAAAAGGAGGCAGAGGAATAAACAGAAGACATGAACATTGGGGAAGAGCCTGTTTGTTTTTAATACACCAGAGAAATAGCTGAACCACAAAACAGCCATGTGAAAAATACGAAGTTAGCTTGCAGAGCTGACCTTGGCAGCAAAGCAACAGACGCCTGAGAGATGATACCAGTTTTGCATCCAATTGCTGTGAGATTGAAAACAAAACCAAAACAATGTTAGAAGAAAGCTGTCCTTTTCCTCTTCGTTTGCAAGGATTTGAAACAGACCCCTCTTGAAATACATGTGTAAACATATATCCTCATCAATATCAGAATTTTCACACATTTTTGCAACAGGATTTATTATCCTGGACCATGTTGAGTGTGAACCAGAACATTTTCCAAAATAAAATCACAAATCCAATCCAGAGATACTTTACACCATGTTATTTAAATTGAATTTGTCAAAGTCTAAAAAATTTCTGGAAAAATCAAGAGTACTAGAAGTTCATTTGGACACATTTTGAAACAAGAAAAAAATGTTTCAAAATAACAGAAATAGCTTATATAGGTAAGGTAGGGCTGTGTTCTCTTAGCTAGACAAAAATCTAATTGATTTGCAATAAATGTAGATTAAAAAAATGAAAAAAACCCCAACATTCTTATATTGTTCTCACATAATACCTTGAAGTGCCTTACAAATATCATTGGACTACATTCAAAACTTAATTAAAGAGACAGCAATTATCTGCCCCATTCCATAGTATGAAATAGAAAGACAGGTATCACACATTCCTTAAATATTTATTCCCACTAAAAAAATAAATGAAAAAACCGTATGCAAAATTTGTATCTGGTCTGGTGTCTGTATTCCAGGTACTTACTATGACTTATTTTGGGGTTAAATTCTACTATTAGTTTGTAACAGCCTTTGCCAAAACACAGTACGAATATTAATATATATCACCACATTTTCCTAGCTGCTCCTCTTTCAACACAGGACAGCCATTCATGAGATATACAGTAAGAAGTTAATCCGATGTAGCACAAGCTGGTGGTTCCCAAACACAGTGTGTGATCTATCTGGAACAGGCAGAGGCATTTGATACCGAATTTCAAAGATAAAACGTTGAAGCAGAAGCTTGTACACAAGAGCAGTATTTTTAGTTGCAGAATAAGAAGCTGGAGGTTCACCGTGAGCTTGCGGCACTCTCTGATGCTGTGGCACATGTGGCACACTTCACCAGAACGTCTTCTTACAGCAGCCGGACCGAGCACACTACGCCTCGGGTTTAGGTCAGCACAGCAAAACAACGGTACAGGAGGACAGACATTTGTAGGCACATTGGTATTGCCTTTGTAGCTCTTTTCAAATGTTATTTATTTTACTACATCAGTTTAGTATGGGATGTTCCAAGAAACTGATGTCCTTAATTTAACCACAAAACAGAAACAGAATGGACACAGTGTCTGCCTGAAGTGAGGGAAATGTGTCGAAGGGATAGGGTTTTCTCTTTCTATATGCATTGAATCGCTGAGAAACTACCAGCTAGTATGCTAATCAAACTGTCCAGCATTATCTAGAATTTGCACACTGGATAAGCCTCCACACTATTTGAATGTTTTATCACTTTATTAATAACTTTATTCATGATATGCAGATAAACGAATACATCTATAGGCTTCAGAATCAGGCTCCCCTTCTGATAAACACTCAATATGCATTCTCACTCGTATTCTTTTCCTTTGTGAAGTGTTCTGCTACAAGAGCAAAGTTGACAGAATCTGTCCCACTGTAACAATCTGTTTATAGTCAAATAGAAGCAAACCTAAAGTATCCCATTTTACAGATGCTATATGAGGCAGAGAGACTACGTGATTTGACAAACTGCACAGAAAACAGAAGAAAAAGGTGAAAATAAACTGCAGTTCTGCTGGCGTCTAGTTGAGTCTATGCAGCCATCCACAACTGATGACAGCCAGGTTTGTACCGGTAGCAGGTAACAAAAAACTGCTGCCCACTAACAAATTTTCAGAAGTGGTGAGTTTCTTTCTTATCATAAATTCAAAATGGATAATGCATTTGTTATTGTTAATGTTATTCGTGTCATCGTGGCTCCCAGAGAATAAAAATCCCATGACACTGAGATCATGGGAAAGATTGAAAATAACTCCCTTCACAAGTGAATAACAACACTGGAATCTTTGAAATGTCTTTGAGGGTAGACCGTTTTATATTTAAATTACAAAAAGTTATCTCAGAAAAATTTGATATCCTGAACAGAATATTTGGCAAAATTGCTAGTTGTAAACATTGCAAATTACACAGTCTAACTGTGAAATATCAAATGAAGATATTTTTAGTTTCCCTTTAACTTTGAGCCCTTAAGGTGCACTTGGGTTCATATTTAATTTTTTTTTCTCTCCACGAGACCTAGTAACTTTATAAAAGCGAAGTTTGAGCTTCTTCAAGATCTGAGGTAACAAGTGAAAACATGAAAAACTGAAAGTTTGAAAATGAAGCTGCAACAATGAGTAGTGCTATTTCACTCTTGCTAGCCAAATAGGAGGGCGGGTATGAAAGCAAGCACCATTGGGGAAAAAAGGCAGTCTTTGCTTTCTCTCCTAAACTATCATACAAATATCAACAGGCAGAGTTCTCTTGTTGGCTTACTACAAGACAGAAAAATAAAAGCAAAATAAATGAATCAAGAGTTGTGGGGTTGGTTGTCAGCTGGTTTTGTTCAACACTTCCCCTTTTTTCTTTCCTACTCACTAATAAAATGGAGCAAATTGTAGGCTGCTGTATAGATTGGGTGATCTTCAAGCTGCTACCTGATTCCTAGCGTTGCATCACCACCTGGAACACAGCTGATTACTTATAAATGAAAGATAAATCTAGTTTTCTGCAAGAGTTCCTTCACACAATGACAGGCACTCTATTGCAAATGTAAATCTTGCATAAACCCCTTGCTTATGCAATCTCAGCATGAATCAGCAGCTGCAGGGAATTATCTCCATCAGGATACGTGGAAAGGCAGAAGAGGCTATTTCTGAAGGAAGTTGAATATGTAGCATAAATCCTTCTCTGTTAGGAAAGATTTACTTTATAATCTGATCCAATTCAGTTCTAGTGGGAAAAAGTCTTTGCAAGAAAGGTCTGGAGATATATCTAAAATTACTCAGATCTGGGAACTAACAGCATCTTTTTCCAATCGGCAAACTCCAAAGTTGGAGTCCAGAATGTCATAAGGGTCCCAAAATAAAGAGCACAATTTTTTTTTTTTTTTGTGCAAGTAACTTTTAAATGATTGTGGGTTTGTTCATTCTAGATTGTAAATAAATCTCAGTGATCTTAGTTTACAGTTCCACATTTCTGACATAAAATAAATGACTTTGTACCATAAAAAGGAGGGGAACATTCTACAGGGAAGACAGGTAACTTTGGAAAGGATATGAGGAGTGGTTTTATGGTTCAGGACTGGTGCGTGTGTGATCTCCTTGAGGAGATTACTCAGTAGTGAAGACCCTCTGCCAAAAATATCTGTCTTCAGCTTTAGTGTACTTTGTCCTGGACTCTCTGAGCTGCTCTTCTGAGAAGGATGCAGCTCTGTAGCTGTAGTGCAGATAGCAATGCTCTGCCAATAGGAATAGATTAAAACTTGGTGATGGCTTTGAAGATTACGATCTGACCCTCAAATTGGCAGCCGGAGTAGACCTGAAACTAACAAAGATCAGTGCAGAGTAGAACAGCTGCAGCTCTTAATCCCCCTGAAAATGAGACAGTTGCATTCTTCAGCAGCAGAAGCCCCGGTGTTGTCTTTACCTTTGGACAACCTCTGTAACTGATGGGCTACCGTAATCAGGATCTCTTCTGACAGGATACAGGGAAATGGGATCAAGTTTAAGGATGAGTTTTTGCCACGCTGCCAATGAGCTAATGAATAAGCTGATGCTTCTGATCACATTATCATCTGGACGGAAGAAGAAAATATATTCTAGCTACGTAGGTCAGCGCTGGGAGGCAGCTACTGTTTTTTTGGCATGGCACACCACTAATTTGAGTAACTGGTTCCTCATTCAAGCATTAAATACTGCAGAATTTTTGATGCTGAATTCTTCTGTGGAAAACTATATCTCCAAACAATTCTACCTGATGTATGGTTGATATCACTCCCAAGTGGTATCATATATCTACTGAAGCAGGATTTCGGTCTAGGACAACTTAGCAGAGAAGGACTTCTTGCTCCTTACTGATGTCACAACGCTGTTGATAGGGAATGACTGACTTCTGTGTCATACTGAGTGGCCAAATCGTACATTTTTCCTGTTCTACTTTGTAATGTAAAAGGGTTTTCTGCACCGATGGTCAGACAGACCATCAAGATTCCATCAAAAGACTGAATATTCACATATGGTTTCTATCCAGTGCCACAAGAAAGTTTTGCCCTTTCTTTGCATCATTGCTACCCTCTCTGACCTAGGTTTGCAAAAAATGTTATTTGAAATAGAGACACTGTGTGCCTTCCATTTCTTCTAACAAAAGAAGAAAAGCTGGACACAAACATAAAAATGCACTCCATGGTCGTAAAAATCCACTATAACTTCTTCAATTGTCTTAATGCTCTGTGTATCAACCATTAATTCAACTACCATACATCTTCTCCCCAGTGTGCTACTGTGCTGCTTTGTAATTATTTCCATATGTATACATTCACCAGATGAGTTTCTCAGGCTTCTGGAAGAAAAGATCTCTAGTTTCTGCAAAAAAAGGGTCTAGAGAGGGGATAGTATATATTCTGATGGTGGCTTTTTGCAATTCCAATAAAACCAAAACCAAACTTCAGGCATATTTAGGCAGGCAATCTTCCTACATCTTTAAGCAAAATGATAAATCAGGAGGTTTGTTTTCTGCTTTTAATGCACCACCTTTTCTTCAATTAACTAAGTTTTACATATTGTTTAAGTCTACCTAATAAAGATTGTGGAAAAAGAATTAAGTGCCCGATCTACTTTCACTAAAATAATTGTACAAACGCCCACTGGCTTGACTGGAAACAAGTCTGGACACATTTCAGTTATCACTAGAAATAGAAAGGCTTGATTTTTTTGGTCACTGGTTCCATAACCATATCCAAGCTTATTGGGAAATACTCATATTTCTTTTATAAGTTGTTGAAAAATCTGGAATATCATATGTTTTCCAAATTATTTTGAATTATTTTAATGCATCAGCTAGAAAACACTTAACTGCCAGGACCAGCTACACATTTTTGGGGAAGCAGCTAATACACATGAAATTTCTGCAAAGGGGATAATAGTGGAGAAACTTCCTTCAATTCTGAACTGTGTATAATATAACATAAGCTCTTTACCTTTGGTAGATGAATGCATTTGAGATTAAATGACAAACATTACTGTCATCTCTCCACCCAGAGCAGGTATGAGAGCAGCAAAAGCAGTGACTGCCAGGCTCCGCATTCCCTGCAGTGCCCTAGCAATAACTTTAGTTCTGTTCCTTTGCCTTTATGTCTTAACCCTCAGCTAAGACTGCCCACAAAGCACCTAGCTAAAATTACTTTTCTTAATCAGCAGACACCTTAGGGAGGTGGGCAAAAAAACCCACTGACTCACTAAATAAATGCCACCCAATTATCAAATGGTAAAGTTGTGTAATCATTATTAATTGCCTGTTGTTCCTGGTCCTCCTAGGCCATGGTGTACCTTAGGCTGACAACAGGAATGAACTTAACAAGCCCATCTGTTTGCTACTCGAAGTTGATGGAAGATGTTTCTGGCAGGTTTTTGGAGGATGCTTTAGAATCCCTAGCTTACAGATGCCTTTGTTTATTTCCAACACTCTAATGCAAGATACATGACACCACGTGAAATGCAAAACAAATAGGAGAGAAAAACAGCTGGAGAGAAGACAAAATCTGCAGCACGACTTTTCCTGGTTAACTCTCTTCGGGAGTGTGCCTACATTGATGGTTCAGGTAAAGCTGTTTTATAAGTAAGAGAGTAAGTGGGTAATAAACACACTACAGGGAAAGACATTGAATGACCTCATTGAATGAAATTTTTTGTATGATAATGCAGAAATGATGACGAAAAGTAGGCAAACAACATTTGTTTTAAACAGTGCTTTGTGGCTACTCTGTATATGAAAGTATCAAAGGAATAGTGTGACCAGCAGGAGTAGGGAAGTGATCGTGCCCCTGTACTCGGCACTGGTGAGGCCACACCTCGAGTACTGTGTTCAGTTTTGGGCCCCTCAGTACAGGAAGGACATTGAGGTGCTGGAGTGTGTCCAGAGAAGGGCAACGAAGCTGGTGAAGGGACTAGAAAACAAGTCTTATGAGGAGCGGCTGAGAGAACTGGGGTTGTTTAGTCTGGAGAAGAGGAGGCTGAGGGGAGACCTTATCGCTCTCTACAACTACCTGAAAGGAGGTTGTAGGGAAGCGGGTGCTGGACTCTTCTCCCAAGAAACTAGCGATAGGACGAGAGGAAATGGCTTCAAGTTGCGTCAGGGGAGGTTTAGATTGGACATCAGGAAGAATTTCTTTACTGAAAGAGTGGTTAGGCATTGGAACAGGCTGCCCAGAGAGGTGGTGGAGTCGTCTACCCTGGAGGCGTTCAAAAAAGGTGTAGACGTGGCACTCCAGGGCCTAGTTTAGGAGTCATGGTGGTGTTAGTTGATGGTTGGACTTGATGATCTTAGAGGTCTTTTCCAACCTTAATGATTCTATGATTCTACGATTCTACGATTCTATGAATATCACAAATGTCAATGAAGACATACCATTATATTGCATGATTTGTAACACAGAAGCTGACCTCATGCTTCAAAGAAGGTGACTTTTATTGACTCCTTCTACTGACTACAGTAACAGCTGGATACCCAGTGGTGGTGCAAATCAGTCCACATCTTATGTAGGTTGGAGTGTATGGCAAAACCAGGAAAAAATAGCATTCACATCTCTAGGCTTAACTACAGAGTTGTTCTTCTTGAGGGGTACTAAATAAGGGGTCTGCAAACTTTTCTTCAGCAGTCTTAACATTGGCTGCCAATGGCAGTGCCAGCTCATTTCTTTTTGCATTTCTGTGCCACAAATGCATGTCCTACACTTTGGGAACTTCCACGCTAGACTTGCAGCAAAACATGGGCTGAAAAATCACTTTCCCTGTCTTGCCCCATAATAGTTAGAAAAATCTGCTGTTTGACCACAGAAAAATTTCCACTGCTGATTGATTCCTAGGTCTGTTTGGCTGATTATAATTCCCCAACCTACCCTTATGTGATTCACACCCATACATCTGCTCTAGCTTCAGCATATAATTGTTATTCCATACAGACAGCCCAGTATTTATTCAAACAAGGGTGCTCTTGTGTATTCTCCTTTTTTAGCTTCTCTAGAAAATGTAAATTGGTCACAATACATTACATTGTATGTGCATGTTTGTGTGTGGGAATAAAAACTAATTTTATTATCCTCCCAAAGGCAGCAGCTGATTGCTAAGACAAAATAAATAAAAGAAGTATGTTAAATGGAGTACTGTACATTAACATCAGAGACAGGGCATTCCAGGCTTCTCTAAAATACTGTGGCTAGTTAAAAAAGGTGATTATTTCTGTTATTTTCCAACATCCTTTTCCATATTGTAAAACAAATATGTGCTCTCCTGCAGATCTGTTGCTACAGTAAAAAAATCTAGGCCATGACTCTGGGATGCTGCACGTCTTTGACTCCTATGTTATCATTTTGTCCTGGGAGAAGCAGAAAAGATGCTTGTGGAATGAGCAAGTTGGTACTGCTTGGATTATCTTCATAAAAGAAGCTGAAATGAGTTTAAAAACATTTGTGCTCTGCCAGAGTCAGCTGATTTGGTTCTCAGGAGTTTGTGTGAATGGTTGTTTCATGGGTTTTTTTGGCTCATGCATGTGTTAGGAGTTGGAGAGAGGTCAATGAACCCAGATTTCAAAGCAAAAATATTTTATCTGTATTTTCTAGTGAAGATGGTTTTTAAAAGCTAAATTTAGTTTTCTAGAAAATATTTTAAAAGTAATTTAGACTCATTTAACTTGTTCTATGAAAACAATCCTTATATAGACTTGAAAGTCTACGGCTGGCAGTTTGGCTTTTGGTTTAAGGCATTCTACAAGTAGAGACCTACTTGTAAAAAATTTTGTAACTACAAGCTTAATGCCAAGTCATGTGGTACCTGGATGTGGAATTTGAGCTATTTTCAGTAACATCTATTGAGATAAAAGCATAGCATTGCTTTTTCCTAGCAGTATGAAGATTCCCAGCAAAGGAATGAATATAGGTTTTATTCCTGAAACCTTTGTGCTTCCTACCACTGTTTTCCACAGTACTTGCAGTCAGATCAAGAGCATACGAATGCGGTATGTTTGTTTTTATCTACTCATTCACATTACAGCTCTGAACAAACACTCAATAACTACATTTGCCCTCAAACTCACATCTCTTCAAGTACTTCAATTCTGAGTTTCGCAAATGGAATCAAACCAGCAGCTGGCACTCCTGAGACCAGAAAAAAGCAGCTTTCATCCGGAATCTTCTGCATTGTCATCAAGTTCTGCAGTGGAAAACGGGTGAAGGGAATACATAAACTTAGTTAGCAAAAGATTTGTAAAGCAGTAAGGATAAGAATACCCAGCAAATTAGCTGTGGCTTTAATGGAGGAGTGGATAAGAGGCAGAAGAGATAGGTAACAAAAAAAGCAAAGAGGTTTTTTTCTATCGAAAGCCTGGTTAGAAGCCACGCGACAGAAGCCCGAAGGCCTTCGGGAGGGTAGGGGTTACTTCAGTTATCACAGTGAACAAAATATTTCACTTCCAGGCAGCAAATTCATACTCAGCTACAGTCAGCAGTGCCTATAAGTGCTGGTGATCCGACAGGTAAGATGGTGATCTGACAGTTGTCTAATGGAATATGTAGAATAAATCCATTTTTCAGTAGAATGAAATGAATGTACTAATATATAACTTCATACTTTTCCACCAATTTATTTTAACTCTCACAAGAAGAAGGAAAGTTGTTCAGATGATAGGATTAAACTGCCTTTGGCCTCTTAAGTGATGCTGTCAACAAGAAGGCTTTCTGATACTTCTGATTTTTTTTTAAGATGACAAGCTAAGTGATAGCAGGTTTTGGTCTTTTGAGTTGGCACAGATTTGATTAATGATCCACAGATGGAAATCTCTGTAGCTCTTGCCAACTGTAGTAACAGCCCATTCCCAGGTGCTGGGCAGATTCTTAATGGAATTTTTTTTTTTGGCTGATACGCTACAATGTAACATGACCACTTAAATTTCCCATATCATTCCTGTAGGTTACCAGTTATTAGTTTCCAAATTCTGCTCCCATTTCTTACTTCACATATGGTTATTTGTTCAGTGCCTCGAATAGGTGAGATACTAGATGCATATTATTGGTTATAATACTATATTTGCATGAATTATTTTTAGTGTTGTTTTATTATTCGTGTAACTAGACTAGCTGAAGTCCCCAGATATGCTAGTGTGATATGGGGTTTTGTCTGTAATCTGTTTGCAGCTGTCAGCTCTTAGGTGGTCACAATGTTCAAGGGATTTGCAGGAGCTGTAGAGTGTTACTAGTTCTGTAAAATGACTTTTTTTGTCTGCCAGAAAAATTCCTTCCCAAAAGCCTGCACTTGATAATATTCCCACACTGGTCCTCTGTACTTTAGCAAATGAAGAGTGCCCCGACTATCTCAGGGAATGTCTCTGAGACGCCTGAACACACTGCTCCCTTTGGTTTTACTGCTCCCACAAAGATGGGGCAATCCAAGTCTGTAAAACACAAGGACAAAAATTGAGGTAAAGGATTAGGTGTAAAACTAGGGGGAAAACTGGCAAGTAGAACAACTAGAGAATGTTATTCTAGCTGACACATAACTGGATACCTCCGTTTGCTCCAATACTCTTACAATGAGTTCCTATGATATGCTCCAGCATTCAGAGCCAAGTGCTCCGTTTCCATAGAGATACTTTCCAGATAAGGCCTACGATTAACTACTTAATGATTTTTCCTTACATGGTCCTGTACTTATTCCCTTGGCTTTGTTGTTAAACTTCAAAGGCTCTTGATGGCTCTGAAGGGATCTAGCTATCTTGGGAACTTGTGATTTCTTCCTGGTTCATACTCAGTCAGCTGACGAACCTGTAACTGTGTAAGCAAAGATGATGGTTTCACCTGGAATCAAGTGGTATGGGTGTATAAAGATTATTTTCTTCTTCCATTTTATCCAGTCTGACAGCCAGCCACTTCTAGCCTAAATCTAAACTGCTCTTTCATATAAAGCTATTCATACATGCACATTAAATGTTTTATAAAACCTGGGTCACAGCAACATCCACATGCACGTAAGATTCCTGTTTTTAGCATCCTGTAGTGATCGCAGATGATCCGTTACTAGTACAGACTAGCTTGGACATGACTATGAGATGAACTAATGCCTCCCTCTAGCTTGTCGAGCTGTTCCTGTGTCAGCATCAAGAAACAAAAAGAAAGAAACAATAATTACACTTTTTGGAATCCTACTGTGTATTTTGCATGGCACAATTATGTGATGTGTAGCACCAAACATGCAAGTCTCAAAGAAACCCAACTGGCAAGTATCTTCACCGCACTAATGAATTTCCAAATATTTGTATAAGCTCCACAAGCAAAGTTCTACTCAAGAATAATGATGGTACTTCCTATCTTTTTGACTCACTCCACCGTTACATATTTTCAGTTCCTTGGAGTTATATAATCATTATGCATCTTGGACAATAATCTGTTCCCCCAAATCTCAGTAAAATGGAAACCTTTGCAAATCTCCCTGTCATGTCTCATACTTGTAAAAGCACTGTCACAGCCTTCTACCATCAGTGCTATTAATTTCTTTCAAAGTTTGATCCTGACAAAAAACCAAAACCCCACAATTGTAGTTAATCCAAGCATAATACCATGAGCCAAATTAATCCATGATCTAATACTGATGACAGTGGTGGATTCAGTCCAGAGACAAATGTAGCTTTAAGTTGTTTTGAAATGGAACATACTTTCAAATCTCTCCAAACAGCAATAATATGTGTTTAAAAGTTGGGGGGTTTTATGCCCTTAGGGCAAAGATAATCGTATGAAATTGTTGTCTATGCAAAGAAATTGTATCTAGTAATCTTTCTAAATAACACAAACATATGCCGCATATGAGTACTTTCTCTTATCTTTTTCTTACTATCCTCTATTTTCAAGTTCACCTGTTTATCTGGTGTGTCCTAAAAGGCAAAGACAGTCTAATACATAGTACTTGCAATTAAAAAAAAAAAAGTTCTATATTTTCAAATCTAATTCATTGTACAAGTAGTAGCAGAACAACATTGCCTGTGTTCTAGTTCTCTGCAATGCACAACTTGCTCTGATAAACCAGCAAATGCCATGCTGCCTGGTTAAGAGAGGCTTACAGACAAGTTACACACTAAGCTTTATTTATCAGAGATTAGAGCATTTTACATCCTGGCCCTGTACCACTAGTATTAATGGTATAACAACCGGACCATAAGTGACTGCTAAAAAATGGAATCTAAAGAAAATCTGCATGATTGTTCAAGAAGTCATTAGAAAAGGCTTGTCAACAAGCGTGACTGCTAAAAAATGGAATCTAAAGAAAATCTGCATGATTGTTCAAGAAGTCATTAGAAAAGGCTTGTCAACAAGCCTGACTGATGTTACCCAGTTTAGCTTCTTTTTTTTTCAAACTGTTGAATTCAGCAAAGCTTATACCTCTGAAAACAAGAAAAAAAAAATACAGTACATGCCAACATAAATTTAATTCTGTATCTGCTGCCCTGTAGAGGTCTTGATAGCTGCCATGGATTATATAAATAAATTTCCCTGTATTCTTTGCATTTGGTCTAGCTCTTTTCATTGCTGGAAGCATTCACTGCACTAGCTTGGCATTATTGCAATGTAAGGAGGTCACTTATGGAGTATCACTGATCTTCTCCCTGCCACGTCTGGCTGTGCGACTAAAGGAAGCAGATGTATGTGTCTTTTGAATGATCCAGTTTGATACTGAGTTACAGCAATCCTGCATCAGTCAGTATTGTGTCTCTGATATATAGACTCAATAATGCATAGGAAGCATATGTTAGATGACATCCTGTGCATGAAGGTGAAGGACTTGTAAAATTTAGCAGTGGAGCAGGATGTGCTTCTGAGGAATCAGGTCAATGCTTGAATATAAAGTATGTATAAGTGACTCCTGTCAGTCCTTTAAGATATAATGTTTTGCCTTAAACAAGATGACAATTTTGGAAGGTATTATGACTCATCTTCAAAGGCTGAGGGCAAATACATGCAGTGAAGGCGTAAGAAATCATCATTCAAAGGAAACAGGAAAGGAAATAAAATCACATATGCTGAAAGGAAACTCCAGAGTTAACCTCATCCAACCTTCTACTCAAAGGAGGGACAATCTAGATCAGGTTGCTGAGGGACTTGTACAGTCAAATTTTGAGTATCTCCAAGACAGGAGATTCCACCAACTCTCTGGGCACCTCCTCCAGCATTTCATCACTGTTGTGAGGGGGTTTTGGGGGGTTTTTTTTGCTTACATTTACTTGGAATGTCCCATATTCCAACTTGTGTCCGTTGCTTCTCATCCTTCCACTGTGCACCTCTGAGAATAGTCTGCCTCTGTCTTCTTTACACCCTTTTAGAGGTAGTTATACGTAAGAATAAGGTCCTCCACCTTTGCTTTATCTTCTTATGCCTGGATGAACCCAGTCCCCAAAGTGCAGGACTTTGCACTTGCCTTTGCTGAACTTCATGAGGTTCCCTTCAGCCCATTTCTCCAGCCTTCAACAGCCCTGCTCTCCCCCTTGGGATCCCTCATTTTGGATCATTTGCAAACTCGCTGAATGTGCACTCTATCCCATCATCCAGATTGTTAACAACAAAGACATTACATGTTACTGGTCACGACAATGATTACTGAGGGATGCCACTGGCAATGAGTTGACAGCTCGACTTGTACCACTGGTCACAATCCCTTGAGCCCAGCGCTCCAGCTGATTTTCCACCCACCTATCCACTTACTCAGTTCTTGTCATTTTGGCTCTAAGAATACTATAAGAGACCGTATCAAAAGCCTTGCTAAAGTCAAGGTTTGTAGCATCCGCTGCTCTCCCCTCATCCACACAGCCAGCTATCTCATTATAGAAGGCAATATGGTTGGTCAGGCATAATTTGTCCTTGGTCTGGAAATGGCTCTTCAAGCTTCCCAGGAACACATAATGAGGCTGACTGGCTTGCAGTTCCCAGGATCCTTCGCTTGTCCCTCCTGAAGATGGGTGTGTTTACCTTTGTCCAGTTACGAAGAATCTCCCCTGAACCCCATGACTTCTAAGGGTGATAGAGAGCAGCCATGCAACAGCATTAACTTACTCCCTTGGCACTCTTGGGAGGGTCCTGTCTGGTCCCATGGACCTGTATATGTCCAACCCGCCTAAGTACTCTGAGGGTAGTAAGACTAAGGCTGCCTGCTATGGTTGGTTTTCAGAGGCTGATGTTTTAATTACTTTAGCCTTTTAGAACAGGAAGTATAAACATCTTGCACTGTGAAGAACACCTTCCAAGTGAAAACATCAAAGCAGCCTACAATTGTGAATTAACTCAGCTAAAGCTTGTTCCTGAAAATTTGTATTACTGTTTCTTACAGTACAGTAAGCTCAGAGAGAGGTATTACAGATGTGATGATACTTAAAGAATAAGAATTTTGCTGAACTGTTTCCTGGAAAGCAAGTGAACTGCCAGACAATTTTAATTCCCCTTTAGCAAAGCTTTTACAATCTGATTCATTTTTATTATGAATTGAAATTCTTTTTGAAGAGGTAAATACTTATTTAGCTAGCCTGAATTATCATGTGGTTCCAATATGAGGCTTGAAAAGAGGTAGGAAAAGAATATTATGGTACTTCTATGTCTCCTCCTTTACAGTGCAGTCATGCTTTGAACGGTCTAGAGAGCAAAGCTGCTGACTGAGATAGAAAATACAGAAATGGCTTATTTCAGCCAGAACTTAGCACCCATAATAGCTTTAACTTAGGTGTTTCACTTTGTCTTGGTTACAAGAGCTCTAAGCATGGGAACAGACTTGTGTATCTCTCTCTTTCTCCATTTCCCCTTCCCATCTCCCCTGTTAAGGCTGCAAGATCGCCCATCCCACCAAGCCTTGTGTGAGCTGCTATAACGCTGTTCATTGACCTTTGTTCCTTCCATAAATCACAGAATCACAGAATCACAGAATGGTAGGGGTTGGAAGGGACCTCTGGAGATCATCTTGTCCAACCCCCCTGCTTGAGCAGGTACACCTAGAGCAGGGTGCACAGGACCTCGTCCAGGTGGGTTTTGAATATTTCCAGAGAAGGAGACTCCACAACTTCTCTGGGCAGCCTGTTCCAGTGCTCTGTCACCCTCACAGCAAAGAAGTTTTTTCTGATGTTCAGGTGGAACTTCCTGTGTTCCAATTTGTGCCCATTGCCCCTTGTCCTGTNGGAGCCCAGACCTGGACACAGTACTCCAGATGTGGCCTCACTAGGGCAGAGTAGAGGGGGAGGATAACCTCCCTCGACCTGCTGGCCACACTCCTTTTGATGCACGCCAGGATGCCGTTGGCCTTCTTGGCCACAAGGGCACAGTGCTGGCTCATGATCAACTTGCTGTCCACCAGCACATATCATATGCATTGGCTTACTGCAACATTCTATACTGTTAAATGGATTGACTGAGCACAGTCCTAGTACAGGATTTTGGAACGCACACACATTACATGTTCCTCTCTAGGTGAGTTCCCTATATTGACCCTTGGGCTTCCCCAACTATGTCTTTACATCTCTCAGCCTAAACCCTGAATATGTATACATTTACTTTGCATTCCTTTATTTTCTGAGGGTTAACTTTGGCAACTCTGTATTCTGAGAACATTTGGCTGGAATTTGGGGAAGCACTTGCTTTTCTTGGATTTGTTTTTGTTTTAATCATTTCTTCAATTGTTGTCCGTTTGGTTTTGCAGTGGCTTAGCTTTTCAGTGAAAACACTGGCTACTTAAAGCTTGTAATTTCTTTTTTCTATAGCTCTCCCCTCTATCTGGCCAGCGCTGTCAGCTTTTCCCTTTCAAAAGACAGAATGGGACCTGAAGACTGAGGAATAGAGAACCTATTGTAGCAAAGATTAAACAATTTTTAATATTCCTTATTGGTTTCATGACTCTATGTTTGGTGCATGCTCTGAATGTGCCTGATCGTTGCGCTCAAGACAGATGGAAAGGCTCCTGATGGTCTAACTTGCATACAGAAAACATTAGGAACACCATTTTTCTCAGAAGAGGAAATCCTTTTGAGATGCTAACACTAAGGTGGTGATTAAAGAAGTGATCTTACATCTGACCTCACCTGAAAAGATGGAGAAAAAAAGGTACAAATCCCCCTATGAAGCACACAGTTGATCTCTGAGGTAAGTCTCCTATTTCCCCTATTATCCAGCTTTCACGTGTTACATCTCTCCTACTAAACCACTTATCTTCTCTTCCTTGCTGCTGGCTCAAACTCCTCTTCACACTCTTCCCAGTTCCCTCTACAGCCCATTTCCCTGTCCAATCCCCTTGGCCCCCATTTACACACACAAACTCTACTACCATGCACACCCAACTGAAGAGTGCCTGTGGTCCAGCCCTCACATTCCCTAGATCTACGTTACAAGAAGTTGCATGGAACTAGAAAAAATATGGTCACCTGCTATGAAAGGCTGATCTAGAAAGGACTCCTTGACTTGAAGCACACTGTTCTGTTATTTGTGAAATATGACTACATCTGCCTTTTATCTTTCATCTGGTTACTCAGTGATAATTGACTGCTCAAGGCTGCCACTCCGTTGTAATTATTCCCCCAGTGAAAACACAGCAACATGCTCTGCAATCGCTCTCACATATTGGCACACAGCATCTGTAACACATCATCCTTCAGCAAACAGCTATTCCTTTTTTTTTTTTTTCCCCCTAAATTAGTTGTACAAATTAGTAGGGGACATTTCTCCAAAGAAAAACTTAACAGAGGTAAAGAGCATCAACGTGCCTACAGATTACACTGAATGTTTCAAACCTGCAAGACATTAAAATAACTCATATTCAAGGTCCGCTAATGAAGGGGCTGCCCAGCTGTTGTCTCTTGTGGCACCCGGAGATTTCCATTTAACTATTTAGCCAATTCATTTTAGAGAACTAAGCATCTAGTAACTTCTTGAGCGCTATGTCCACAAAGCTGCCAGGTACACGCTGAAATAACCGTCAGTAAGTCAGCTCACAGTAGAAGCTCTCAGCGAGATCGTTAATGTACCAATAAATATGTAAGGAGCTCCACTCAGTGGCAAGAGAATGTATTTCCAACTACGATATCTAACACAACATGAGAAGAAAGGAGTCTTTGGAAATGTAAATATGTATACTAAACACCCGCTACTTAATTCAATCTCTGCTTGATTTATTTTAATCAAAGCACTAGAATCATGACCTTTCACTAGGATAGCTTTATTCCTCTTCAGCAACAATTTCTGAGACAGTTCAATCACTGGCTGTGGAAAGATGTTGTTTAATCAAGCAGACACTCTGAATTATAAATGTTAAGTAAAAGAGAGTCTTGCCCAGGTGCTTTATAACCTATGATTGGTATACTTGTCATTCTGTGCAGTAATGGGGTGAATTACTCTGTATGATTAACAAGGCCCTGATTACTTCCTGACAAGTTGGGGTTGACGAATATTTAACACTACAAGACACTTATTTTGATAATAAATGGATAAATACGAAACTTTGAATAAAAATGTTTTAATGACATTTCTTTTCTTTGTAATGTTATTGGAGTCTGATATATAATCACCTTGGCTAAAACAAAAAAACTCAGTATTTTTATTTTAAGCTTGCTAGGCTTTCGTTTCTAAGTAACTATTTTTTCCATCTTTCCTTCTTTTTCTTGTGCCTTCTCTAGACTTTCTTGAAAAACTGAGGCCTGTTTCACAGTTCCCAGCTTCTCTAACAATCTCTGTATTTAAAGTAGTCTAGCCTGAGTGCACAGAATTAGTGTATTTCTAAATCAAAGATTCTCAACTGTGGCGAATAAACATATTTAAATGGAGATCCTACTAGGGAGTGAAGAGGCAGGCAATGGCGGGGGAAATGCCAGAGGAGTTGCAGCTAGGGCCAAAGGCTGTCAGGGTCCAACACAGGAAAACTCTGAACACAAGCAGAGGAAGCATGCCTGATAGATATGACCGCATTAGGATGTTGCTCCTCAGCAAGACCTCGCTGACAATGCCGGATCAGTTCAGCATCTCCTTTTGCTCCTGCTCTGTGGGTATTTGGCCCCTTCCCTCCTCATCCTTGCTCTTGCTTCTGTTTGAAACACTTCCTCCTGAACACACTTCTCATTCCACTTGTAGTGGCTCCATGGCAAAGTGTTTCTCCTTCCCCAACCGCAAATGTGCTTCGTGGTAGTATTTCCCCTCCCCATGCTCAGTTTAAGAAATGCTGCATTAGAAATTTCTAGTTGGAGTTGGGCTAGAGGTACAGCACGTACCCTGGAACGTAGAAGGAAAAAAGTCTGAGACTGCTGCTAAACAAACTGGCTGACTGAATTATGCATGATATATCCTGAGTTAGGCCTAGGACAAACTTCGGAGACTTTCAGTTACTATGTTCTGCCT
Organism: Fregata magnificens; assembly: GCA_013389945.1. Lineage (NCBI taxonomy): Eukaryota > Metazoa > Chordata > Aves > Suliformes > Fregatidae > Fregata > Fregata magnificens. The sequence goes on from WAAD01016226.1 coordinate 689,150, forward strand.
CGGTATTAAAGACTTGATTTAAGAAAAAATGTAGATAGCTTTATTTTCAGTATTATTTCTGTATGTCTTTAATCATGCTTCCCAAAGATAATAAAGGTCCCCCCTGCTTCGCAGAATTGCAATTTAAGAAGTCATATCCTTCTGTATCACTGTTAAACCTAGACTCTAAAGGCCTAATTCCTGTACTTCTTGTCCAGCCATGTGGCTGTACCATTACTGTACGTAGGAATGGAAACATCTTCAGTGCGGAAGGCAAAAATCAGTTTTTGGAAACCACTGTTTGGTACAGAGCAGGGGAGCTAGCAGGTGGGAAAGGAGGCCAGAGAGGCTGTGGCTGGGGGCAGCAGGGAATTGCCAGGCTCTTAACTGGGAATCAAGTACCTACTGCTGGAAGCAGACACGGGCAGCGTGTGGGATCAGTGCTCATGTAATCATCTACCTACTTATCCTAAGTCCATCCACCAGCAGTTATAATTTTTATAAAACTGGGCAGGAGCTGATAACAATCAATCCACAGGTTTCTACCCAGTGCAATTATTTTCCTCAGGATGAAACACAGCAGTTGCCAGCATGATGCCTAATGTCTGCCTAGCTTCCACAGTAGGTATCAAAGTCCCTTTTGAAGGATCTGGCTTTAGTGACACCCAATGTGTTCCTTACTAGACTTTTCATCTTCCTGCAGCATATGAAAAACTTAATTCATACTACTACCCTATAGCTTTGCTGGGCCAAGTGGGATTTTTAATATAGTCTGGATTTTATAGGTTTCACATGCCCATGGTTTTTCTCCTTTTCTGATTTTCAGCTACCTAGTGGCAAACTGGAAATATTTTTGCCTTTGTCTGCCTGTTACAGATTTTGTGTCTTCCTGAGTGGATGTCGTATTGTTGCTTTGTGCAGGTGGAAAATCACGCTCCAATTTAAAAGAGGACAAAATCAATCAAAGCTATGAAATCATTAAAAATAAACTTCCCTAAACACAATCTTCCCTTTCTTTCCATTCCTCAATACCGAATTTTAAGTAGGTAACTTAAATTTAATGCTAAGTTTTTATCTTTACTGACCCCTAGGAGTTTTTTTCACTCAAAAACTTTATTACATCAGTTACCAGAACAGGGTTTTTAAATGTAAACCCAAGCAGCATTGCTAACTAGGAGATGTAATTTTACATTTGTATTAGGCTTTGAAAAAAGTAAATGTAAAAGTAATAAAGCTTTTGTTTAGTCCCGTTTTAAATATAAACTTGGATAAGGGATCTCCACCTGTCTTTCCACCTAGGCTCTGCCCCATTCCTATAAATGTACCTTTTGGTGTGCAATGGCTCTGCTGAGGACAAAAAACAGATATACAGTTAGGAATGAAGAAAAAAATGACAAGGAATAGGACAAAGAGAGAACATCAACATAAGGTTTAGAACACTAGGACTTGTATACCATGACATTTTGGAAACAGTGCTATCATACAAAGTGTAATAGAATTGCTTTTGACTTTTGCACTTTGAAGTTTTAGCCACTCAATAAAAATATTTTACACATTAAGCTATCAAAGCATTCCTAAGAATGGGATAAAATACAGAAAGTTCTTCAGTCACAAACAGCTTTATCAAGGAAAACACACCTTTCAGGATTTCTATTTAAGTATGACTTTTAACGTTAAAATCTTTCAGAGACGCATTTGAGTTCCCCATGATTATAATCTGTAGTCTGAGACTTGCTAGATTCAACTATAGGCCTATGTCAAAGCACGGTGAGAGACTGGTATCATTAGCAAAACAGTCCAGAAAATCTTAAAGATTCTGAGAAGGTGTACATGGTAGTCTGTGGTTGTGTGTGGAAAAACTGGAAGTGTCAGCTACAGTGGTAGCATGCATGAAAATTGGTCATGAAACTACAAAATCATTACTTTTGAGAACTCTGGGATGATAAATGAAAGACCAGAAGGTCAAAAATGGAAATACGGTGCCTATCCTTTAAAGAGCAGCTGTGGAAGAGCAAAGTTACCTTGAACTTCAATTATCTGTTGATGATTTACATGTTTTTTCTAGTACTAAGACTTGAAAAAGGAGATGAGTAACCGTCAATCATCCTGATTTTTTAGCCTGTTGGAAGAAGAGAAACACCACTTCCCTAACTTTTAAGTAAGGCTGTTGACACATCTTCAAATGCCGTCTTTGGATGCTTCTGAGGGCAAGTCTAGACACTACCACCAGCACGACTCCCTTGTCTTTTATGCAAACCCAGGTGGGTGCTGCAACGCGTCCCGAGATCCCGACGTCCCCTTCAGTCTGTCTTCCCACCGCCTCCCCGGCGGGAAAGGCTTCTGGGATCCTGCAGCGAGCCACGAGGGGACCTAGCCCTACAGAAAAAACTGCGCTTCCTTTTGGCGGGATTTTGGCTCGGCAGAGGGGGGACGGCGGCGCCGCCGCCCCTCGGAGGCGCTGCGGGAGCGAAGAGCCGAGCAGCCGCCCGCCCCGGCTCCCCTCAGGGGC
>WAAD01016226.1:701709-716631 GCA_013389945.1 Fregata magnificens
CGCCTCTCCCGTGGGGCCGGCCTCCCGCCCGCCCGGCCGCGCCTCTCCCCCCGGCCCGACCCACCTCGGTGTGTGCGAGCCAGGCTGCTGCAAAACCTTGTTTTTCTGAAAAGCCAAAATAGAAATAGACTTAACGACTCCTTTAGATCCTTTGACCTATACTCGTGACGTATAACCGGGGAGGCCTGCAGGAGGCTTCTTTTCCCTTTGGTATTCCAGGTTAAACAGAAGTTGAGGTTTGCCCATCACATATGGCCTCAGCTTGAGAGGCTCCCAGCAGTGTGCCAGGCTGCAGGACAGCCGGTGCTGCGGGACTCGGCAGCCCTCGTCCTGTCACAAAGCTGGGCCTGGTCCCCTCTTGCACGCCTTTCTGGTTCTCACTGAATAAACCTCCCCCCCTCCTTTCTCCCCAAGAGGTTCAAAACAGTTTTTGTTAGTTGGATTCTGATTCGCAAACTGGGGACTTGACTTCTCCTTATCGTTCTCCTTGTTGCTTGTTCTCTGAAGACCAATAAGGATTTTCCAGGTGTTTGCAGGTGGTCTCCAGGCCCGAAAGGTGGTGGAGAGCAGTCAAGAACAGGTTTCTCTGCCATTTCCCAGCTGGAGCTCCTCTTCTGCTGATTGCTGGGGGTGGGGAAGGAGAGAGGGCTACATCTTTCTGACTTCTCCACCCACCAAAACCCAGCTGCAGTGGTGGAATGAATTAAGGTGATTAGCCTTCCTGCAGTCTGCCTTTAAGGTATGCTAATTTGGTCAATATGAGTAGATGGACAATTAAGTGGAAGAGGTACAGGAGTGGCATCATGGAAGATGGGAAGCAAAGGACAGCTGGTGTGGAAGAGAGATCTCAAAGTTAGCACGAGCAGAGTTCAGGAGGCCATCCTGCATGATATCATGTGGCTACACTCCTGTCTCTAGCACAAGTACAGGCATTTTTACAGAGCTAACATGCAGTTTAAATGATTAGCCTATGGACAACTGAGGGCTGACTGCGTTTTCATTCACCAAAATCATTGACGTGTTGTAACTCCTAAAAGTGAGCTGTCAGGTTGCTCTCTGATGTGCTTATTCATGGGCTGCTTGCAGTAACAGGTGAGTTTCAACTGTAGCCATCTGAACATCATCTTTTTGCTGAAACAAACATGTTAATAATGCAGTGGCAAAACTTCAGTGTCTGTTAGGAAAAAAGCTAGCACAGAACTTTGCATATGCACTCCAGTTACTTTAAACTAGGTGCATGTTGTGCTTTTTCTTACTGTAAATTTAATCTTACAATTGTCAGTATGTATGGGGAGTCCAGAAACTTGAATGTGAAGTCAGTTCAGTTCTTATCAAACAGTCATCCTCTGACAGACAGGCATACGTGTAAGGAAGGCTGAGTGGGAAATTATTGGAAGAGACAGGCAACCTCACTAAAATTTGGCTGGATCTTGCTGTACAACTGTAGTCAAGGGAAAAGTATTCCATGTGCAGCTGACCAGCACAACATAATCATTGATTTTTGCACCCACTAAAATAATCTTTGAGTATGTTCCAAATATTTTCTATAATTCTTTCTTCTCCTGTAAGTAGCCCTCCCCTGCCCAAGAGGCAGAGTCAACTAATGCTCAAGATTATTGACAGAGAGCTTAGAGGGATGGATGTCTTCAGGGCTGCACCATGTGGCCTCTTCCAGCTGCAACTGATTTACCTGGAAAGGCCACTGCGCTCAGCTTATCTGCAGGTACTTGTTGCTATCCCTTCCCAGTGATCTTCGTTTAAATCAGTTGTGGTCAAAATGAGCTGGGTTAGATTTGCAGGACAGGCATAGTAGGGGAACAGTGTAGCCGTGACTGCATTTGTATTAAGTGGCAGCATACCCGCTGTGGCTGTTTCTAACAGCTGCCGTATGCCGGCTGCTTTAAAGGGAGAACTGAATCTCCCTGCCATTTGCTCTCCTACTAAGTACACATCTGAAATACGTTAAGTGCTATATTTAAGTAAGTTGCTGTATCTTACTTAGTGCTGTATCTTAGCTGGTAGCAGTACTCAAAAAGGACGTGTTAAACCCTTGCCTTTATCTTTCATGGTCGCTAACAATACACACTGCTTCTGTGACTTAGGTACTTTGGCTTTTGAAGGTTTTGCAGCTTGTGCCAGCAGCTTTAACAGTAATTCAAATTATTTGCCCTGTATCTCACAGAGCATTCTGTAGGATTATAGTTTTCTGACAGGGACACCTAGTGGTAAAATATCTTCTACTTAAAAATACATTATTTGAGTCCTTTTCTCTGTGTCTGCTATTTCTGTGCTTGCTACCTAATGTCATTATTTAAGCAGTAAATTTCTAATGCTGCAGTTAGAGAGCATCTATTTGTTTATCAATAACAAGCCAAACTCTTCTCAAATCATGGCATATAATGCTTTCCCATGTGATTGTTTTTTGGTAAAATAAATACATTTTTGTAAAAGCCCTTAATTGATCCTGTCCATCTTTCTGTCCCTCTTTCTGTCTCTCTTGCTTTGTAGAAGAACAAGGTGTTTACTTGGAATAAAGAACGGGTACATGTAACAGATAAAAAGACACTGATTTGCATGAACTAGTCAGAGGGTCTACTAGTCTAATACACTGATACATTTGCCATCAGAGAGTTGTGTAAAGAAGGTGGAGAAGCAATTTTAGAAGTTTGTCATTCCACAGAGACTGTTTGCAGAGTCATTCTTGGGTACGCGGGTTCACCACAATGCCTGCAGGGGCTGAAAGGAGTCTGCCTCTTCTGCTCTGCTCCGAGGGACACTGGAGTATAATGGACCAGATGCTTCATGTTTTGTCACGTTTCAGAAAAGCATCAGATGCAACTTTTTAATGCTACTTCACAACAAAATAGTGAAACACATCAATGAGCATCTGTTTTGTAGTTTAAGCTAGTAGCATACTCCTTCGGTTTAACTGTGGGGATGTTGACATCTGCCACATGGGTTTTCTGTTCCCTGCAGATGGAATTTTAATGCAACAACTTCAGAAGTCATGGAGAAAGAAAGACATTCAGTAACCTTGGGTAGAGGCAGAACATGGCAAGTAGGATGTTTAAAACCAAGCAGATAACACAGCTTGTGTGTGTGGAGCCTGAACTTGTGCCTAGATACAAGTCTTTCTTCAGGCCACTCAGTAGGGGGAATGGCCTGAATGATACCACAAGGTCACATGGCAAAACAACAGTGGAGTTGATTGCCAGTCACATAGTTTTATCATTTATTGTATTGGTAAAAGGGTAAATCGTGCCTGACCAGCCTAATTGCCTTCCATAGTAAAATGACTGGATATGTTGACAAGGGGAGAGCAGTGGATGTCCTTTATTTCAACTTTAGCAAGGCTTTTGACACTGTCTTTTGCAGTGTTTCATATCCAGGTTGGGACAATTGGATGGGTGGATACCAAAATGGTTAAAAACCTGGTTGGATAGTTGGGCTGAGAAGGTGATGGTCAACAGGTCATAGTCTAGTTTGAGGCTGGTACCAAGTAGGGTAATGCAGGGCTCTAGCCTGGGACCCATCCCGTTTAACATTTTTTTCAATGACCTGGAAGAGGTGATGGACTGCTTGCTCATAAAGCTTGCAGATGAGACTAAATTAGCCAGATCATTCAGTGGGACCCAAAGTGGCTGGGGAAATGGGTCAACAGGAGCCCAGTGACATTCAGCAGGGCCGAAGGCAGAGCCCTGCCCCGGGGAGGACGAGCCCCGGCAGCCACAAGGCTGGGGCCTGCCTGCCTGGGGAGCAGCTCTGCCGAAAGGGGCCGGGTGGGCAGCGAGCTGGGCACCAGCCAGCAGTGCCCCGGCAGCAGAGACGGCCAGCGGCCTCCCGGGCTGCACCAACAGGGACATGGCCAGTAGCTCGCAGGAAGGGAGGGATCATCTCTGCTTAGCACTTGTTAGGCCGTATCTGGAAGACTGTGTCCTGTTTTGTTGCCTCCCAATAGAAGAAAGAGATTGATAAACTGTCACAAGTTCAGCAGAGAGCCACCACGATGGTCAGGGGCTGGAGCACCTGCCCTGTGAGGAGAGGCTGAGGGAGCTGGGCTGGTTCAGCCTGGGGGAGTGATGGCTTCGGGCACCCTAACAGCAGCCTGCTCACCCCTACGGGGAATGTATCAAGAAAGCAGAGCCAGGCTCTTCGTAGCATCGCATGATGGGATGAAGTGAGACAGCAGGCTTGTCTTGAGACAGAGAAGTTTATACTGGATATGAGGAAGGACTTTTTCATGCAGGACGGTCAGGTGGTGGGGCAGGTTGCCCAGAGAGGCTCTGTCCTTGGGGACTCTCAAAACCCCAACTGAAAAAGCCCTCAGCAGCCTGGTCTGAGCTCAGAGCTGACCCTGCTTTGCATAGGAGGTTGGACAAATGACCTTTAGAGATCTTCCAACCCAAATTATTCTGTGATTATATGGTCTTTTCCTCTGTGTGTGTGTATATATATATATATATGCACGTATATATTTTGAGTAATGAATAATTAGTTACAGTTGTTTTGCAAAGTATGTTCTTGGATTCTAAAAAAAAAAATATCCGTGTTGCTCAGCCCCTCTAGTTGAAGGGCCAGAAATACATTCATTATGTTTCAATTGATATTTTTAATTATAGTTGGTATTTCTGAGCCATTTACATGTGAGAGCTAGCCTGTTGGTAAGTGGCATTTAGATAATGAAGTGTTGCATCCCTTTTCAAGACAGCATAATTCTGTTCTAATATGTTAATAGCTGGTTTTAGCCTGTACTGGGGCTCTGTTTCTTCATTGTTCCTTTCTAACACCTTTTGAATCTGCTGGATAATTTTAATCAAATTTGAAGGACAGATAGATGTCTCAGAAATAAGTCAGTCGCTGGGTGGAGTGACCAAATTAGTCCCTCTGTTGAGGGAAAGGCAGGCACAGCTCAGCAATTACATGACTTTTTGTTACATCTTTTTTGGGGGGGCTTTATGCAAGTAACAACGTCCTGTTTTACTCCATGGTCATAAGGACCATAACAGGACAGCTGCGTTGTTGGGGTGAGGAGAGGTCTCTAGAGCCAGGAAAGAAGAGAGGGAACAGCAGAGGACTTGGACCTGCAGGAAACCAACCTCCCATTGTTCTGCAGCTCGCTTTCCGAGGAAAGGCTTGTCAGCGGTTTTCACAGTGCTTTGGAGGATACTGTGATCCATTTCATGTGATCCATGGTCAACATTGTGTGATTTCACTAATGTCACAAGATAGTAGAGCTGGTTTCTACTTCAGGGCTTATGCCTTGGTGTCCTGCTTTGAGTATCTGAATGCTGATACTTGGAGACTGAACTTCTCTCATATAAGGAGGACCCATCTGAAAATAAACTAGGTCCATAGCAAGAGTCACTATGGAAAAATAACTGCCGCTTCTGTATCGAAGAAACTGAATAACCCCCAAACCTCTGAACAGCTTATGTGGTAAGATAACTGTAACAAGACCTGATCCTGAAGCCTTTTCTCTCTCTTCAGTGGCTGTGCTCGGCTATGCATGGCCAGCTGGGGTCAGCCTGTGTCCAGCTGAATACCTCATTTCTCTATTAGAGGTTCAGGACACAGCTTTACTCGCTTCTCCAGAAGTAACAGCTTTCATCGCTTCCCTTACCCATTTTATCATGTGTTCATGGTAAGAGCAGGAGCACACATGCTGTTTCTGGCACAGAGGAGGAAATAACCAGTTGGGGGGGCAGCTTCTTTTGGGGACAGTGCTGCCTTAAAATGCTTGTGAAACTACAGCCTCAGGCACTCTTGAGCTTTCTGTTTCACCATCTGAAGGGATGCCATCGACACATTTTTTTTAAAGCTTCTGAAAAGCATAGTCTGTTTTATGAGGAATGTGTTAGGTATCTTAGATATTTATGTAATTATACTAATGAAGTGGGTTTATTTATTGTTTTCTGAGGAAATGCTTGGTATTTTTGGATACATGTTCTTCAAAGAGAGGAGATGAATTTCCTGTTAAGATTTCGAATATGATTTTTTCAAATGTCTTCAGAGGAAAAAGTAAACTTGAAGAGTGATTACAGAATATTGGCTAATTAGCTATAGTGTAACTGCTTTAATTACTTTTATCCCTGAAGCCACATGACTGTGCAGATGACTAGCAGATGACTTATTTAAAAGAAAAAAAAAAAGACGTGTTCACACTGCAAGGTTAATGAGCCTAATTAAATATAGTTTTCCTTAGCCAGATACTAAATCATAAAGCTTGGGGGAGTGGGGGAGGGGGAGAATCCAAAGGCAGTCAGTTCTATTTCAAACAATGGTTTTATTCTGATTTTTAATGGGGGGGGGAAGCTCGAATTGTGAGTGATTTTTCTGAATAGAGACACTTACATTTAAAGATTTGGTGAAACCTCACATGGCAAACTTTGAAAGTCTATTTAGAGACAATTACGCTGAGACGTATTTGTTTTCACTTGCCCACTGCTTTAATTAATGGAGAAGAGGGCTTGAATAAAAGGTCTGTGTTAGATAGAAGTCTCCATCTGCTGCTGTGTATCATCAGAACCTTTGTCCTTCCTTGCCGTGCATTTTTTTGTTACACCATTTTATTTCCTTTAGTAAGCTGCATAATGTCTCACATTAAGTTGTACAGACAGGGTGGAGTTCTGATTTCTTTTTAATTGTTTTAAAATTTTTTAAGCTTTCTGCCTTGCTGTGCACAGTGGTTCAATATCCTACATTCAAAAATATACTTGGAGGTCCAAATTCTATGGTCTTTCAAGGAAACTTGCGTCTCAGGCACAAAAATTAGATATTGCACCTGATTGAGTTGCCACGTGTCAGCTACTTTCATGACTAGTCTGGAGCTATGAAAAACAGAAGGTAAAATGTGTTACACGGTGAAAAGGGCTTAAGCCAATGAATTTCATCATATTCGCAAAGAACTAAGAAGATGCAATCAGCTATTGCTGATCAGCTGATACACGGTAACTTTCACTGGTGACTTGGGCAAAGATGACTTAGCAAAAGTAGTAGCTTTTTTTTCACTTCCACTATTCTTCCCCCTCTTTTCTCCCATTGATTGTGAATTTCTTAAACATCACTTCCTCAACCCACCCCCTCCACCCCACCCTGCAAGGGGTATTACACTTGACTATTTCTTTTAAGCTGATCTGGAGTGCAGTGCCCTGTTTCCTGCAGAGGTTACTCAGACCTCAGAAGCTATGCTCAAAAGTCAGGTAGGGGCAGATACACTAACAGTATGTTTCTACCAGAGTCCAGCACAAGGTGAGTCAGACTGAATCTGCTCCAAATAATAACTAATGAAGGGTTAACCTACTCATGGGGGAAATTTTGGTTCTGTCACTTAAATTCAGGTTTACGCCCCAAGAACGTGAAAATTTTCCATGTTTAACAAACCGGATGCTGTCTCCATAGTCCTCCTAACTCTTCTATAGAAGGCAGGAGTTTTTATAAATCAATTATTTAGTTGGATTTCTTGGTTGTTTTTCATAATGTAGAAAGAATAGGTTAGGGCAGAGTAACTGAAGCTTCTGGATCCGTATTAAAAGAGCAAGAAGCCGAGTACCTCATCTAAACTGCTTGCTTTGATTTTATCATGTTTTCCAAAGGGGATGAAAGGTCACCATGCACCCAGTAGGGTTCAAAAGTTATCTTGATAAATTGGATTATGATTAAATGATTCCACCTGAGCACTTGGCATATAGTAGGAGAATCACAGCACAGAGTTTGTGTTTCCTTCATTTATTTATTTATTTGTGTTTTCCTCCCCCGTGGACTTTGTCAAATGTTGCCTATAATGGCCCCATGGGAAGTGATGTATGCTCTCTGCTGATCACATAGGAGCCTCAACCTTAAAACAACTGTGGAGGATGTAGAGATTTCACTAGCTTATATTTCAGCTGTCTGTGTTTATAGGGTTTGCATTTATTGATGTTCAAAAAGAAGGAAACTTCTAGCTATGGGTTTTGTAGCAATAGCTTTTGTCACCTGCTTTCTACATGTCAGCTGAGCTTCTTGCTTTTGGGGCAGAATGAATAAGTCTCTGGGTTTGAAAGTGGAGGGAAGTAATGAGGGTTTGTTGTTCGACTGGTTTGCAACTTTGCAAGCTCCTCCTTTTCTTTTTTGCCATACAGTGAGACTGATGCTAAAATCTTAAAGAAATCCTTAAATTCCTTAGGATTCCTTTGAAATTCCTTCTTTGGTTTAATTTTTTTTGCTTTTGGCTAACATTTTGACCTTGCAGGTACTGCTTATTTAATTACTTGTATGTGGTAATAGGAAGGTGGGAGCAAGGTGGCTTACTGTGCTCAGAACAAGATTTCATTTAGCTGTGTTTCATGCCTTTGTCCTGCATTTCCACTCAGTCATCTTTACCGTAAATTGGTTTCTCTGGAGCTTTTTGTAAGTCTAATTAGGAAAACAAGCTTGTATTTACACACGCTTTAGCTAGTATATTAGTTCTGTACTTTTTTTGGCTATTAAAACTATAAATCAGGAAGAAAAAAATTTTGAGGATAAGATTTCTGTACAAAATTAGTGATTTTGGCTGTCAGCTTTTTTTAAAGTTTTAAACCTCTTTAATCAATGTGCTCGAGGGAAATGCAAGTTTAATGCAATAGTGAAGAAGACTCATAGAGATGAGATGCTCTTAATTTATTAAGTCACCCAGAATTATTATCTCTTAGTATCTGAGCCCAGGTCTGTACACTGACCTTAACTGATGATGGTATTTGATGATTGATGGTGGTGCTTTGCTGATGATTGGTGGTTAATGATTGTTGATGTTGTCTTCAGAGTATTTTCATGGATTGTTTATATGATTAGCATATAGAAGAATTATTTATGGTTTGGGATATGAGGGATTTTAAAGATGATCTGATTTTTTTCCTGTGTACTTCTGTGAGCAGTTTGTGTTTATTAACATTCAAAATTACACTTTTGGTTTATCATACTAAGCAGAAATTTCAAGATTCAGGGGCCTGAACCCTCAGTTCTCCTTTACCAGTCAGTTACCCTTCGTTAAGCAGTGTCCAATTTTGGTGCTTCTGTTTTTAGACAGTTACATTATTTTAGTAAACGTTGAGTATCTGCTTCTCTTTGGGTCTGTTTTTTGTTTATGGATACTGAAACTCATGGAAATTGTGAGCCAGGCTGTCTGCAGCGGGGATCTGAAGGAATTCACATGTTGAAGATGTTGCCCTGAGTCCTCCAGGGTGCTTGGCAAGGTGAGCACTTCTCAGGCCAGCATGCATCTTAGCAGCATCCAGGCAGATATGTTGTCCAGGAATTCAGTGCTTTTGGAAACTTGCAGCTAGGCAGGCCCTGGTAGCTAATTCCGTAAAATTAGCTCTAGACAACAGCAACTCAAATGCTTTGTTATGCAAGGTTTTGGTGACTGTGTGGGGTTCGGTTCCTGTAAACAAAGGTTCACAGACACAAAAAATGCTGTTTGTATCCTGGGTGCCAGCAGACAAGCAGAGGACTGAATAAATGTTACCGTATTGTATTCTGCGGTCAAGAAGTAAATCAGCAACCAATGGCAGAAGGCTGTTTTGTGGGGGTTTTTTATATGCCATATGTATAATAAACTTCATAGTCCAGGACTGGCAGCATCGTGTCTCTCATCAGCCGTTAGTTAGTTCAGTTGTAATGGCAAACAAAACATGCTGTGTGAAACATCCAGTTCACACGTCATACCCTTAGAGAAGTTAATGCAATTATGATATTTTGGACTGGTGATAAATATGCAAGCCCTTAAAAGGACATAAAAGCGCAACATGCTCTTCAGAGGTCCCAAACCAAGCTAAAACTTTCTTCTGAAGTCCCACACCGTATATTAAAAGAACACAGAAATAGATGAGACTATTTTTCTCCTTTTTTTCCCCACCCCAGAACTTGGCTGGATCTCAAAAGTGCATGTGAATCGACCTGCAGTTGTGAGGCATGCAGAACGAATTAAAAAATGGAGAACTGTGAAAGGTCATTGGCAAGTAAGTGCTCTTTTTATGCATTCTGTCCCTGTATTTTTAAAGCAGTCACTCTCCCTCTCCAGTCTGCAATATTGAATTTTTTTAAAGGTGCATATAAACTTAAAAGATGTGCTTGTCCGTGTCTTATTTTAATAATTTGTATTTGATGATGATGGGATGGAATAAGGGGACATGTTTATCCAAACAAGTTAAAAACCTTATAATTCAGGAGTGGCAAAACCACTAATGAATTTAAGTCATCTTTATTCATGAGTGGATTAAATTGTATATTACTATCCCACCACATTTATTCTGTTTCCCAGGCAGACTTCTCTTCATGCTGCCTTCTTATGTTTTAATTTTAAAGCTGTAAGATATGATCATGGTCCCTGTCAATTTTGACCTACCTGGATGACTTTTCTTTACTTAAACATCCCCAACATGTGTGATTTCTTTGCTTAACTAGTTCTTACCTAAAACTCAGAAATCCTGACTGGCTATGGNAAAAGGCTATTAATGTTAAGGGGACTGACTTCTCAGCTCCTGAGGTAAGGTAAATGATCAGTTATTGTCCATCCTGGTATAAAATGGATTCACGTAAGCCACCACTGAAGCCAGTGGTGCAAATGAACTTTTCTTCAAGGCTATCTTGTATTCATTGAATGCGCATATTTAATGTCTTAGCAGTTACTGTCAATCTCTGCTGTTTACTGCCCCCTGGCAGAACTGGTGGATACTGGCTTGGTATGCATTTTGGTTTCTCCAGTTTGTACATGAGAATTGTAATGCAAAGCCATCAGGTCAGCAATGTTCTGCAAAGCAGAGCCAGTGAGGCATGGCCACGTGCTGGTTTCTGCTGCCTCAGCAGCAGGATGGGAAGCGCTGAGAGGGGAACGGCAGGCAGAGCTGGCTGCAGGGTGCCATAAGTGCTTTGGCAGCGTTCAGCCAAGGGCAAGGTCTGAGAAATGCCGTGGAGCAGACCTGGAGCTCCCAGTGAGCTCTCAGCCATGGGGTTGTAACCTGTGTCCAAAGGACAAGTTGATTCTTCATTCACCAAACAGCTGTCCTGCAAGTAAATGTGTGTGATTCCTCCTCTGTGCATGCTAAACAAATCATTTACTTGCAACAGTAACTGTTAATGTGAAAGTAGGAGGAAGGAGACATGCAAAGATCAATCTTAACAGTCCAACGTAGTAGAACAAAGCAAGAATCATTTAATTATAATTAATTCTTAAAAAACCTGTTCAAAATAGTTGGTATCCTGAGCTTAGCATGTCGGGCAGCCATTCTGGGGTGGCTGAAGCTGTGTTCACAACGAGCACAGATCTTGCAGACGACAGTTTGAGGATAATTTGATGTAGCTGTGTAAGATCTTCCTGGAAGGTGACAGAAAACAACTTCCTGCCTGTTACATGAACCTGAAAGTCTATGCTTTGAATGTTATGATTAAATAAAAAATGGACATAAACTGAGGAGAATTAAACACTAGCTTGGCGTTTCCCAAGAGTTTCTTACACATAAAAAGTCACTTGATACCAAATTAGCAGTCCAGTGGCTCTGGGTTGGGAAATAGTGTCAGCGAGAAAATCCAGAGGGTATTCCATAACCTTGTCTATCTTCAGATACTGCAGGTGCAGTAATGTAAAAAGTAAGCCTTCTGATTTGACTATATAAAGAAAAAAGGAATAGAGAGCAACAGGCTTTGATTACAAAGAATTATTGGGAAGAAAGGGATTTAGTGTCGCCCCCTCAACATGGCTGTAGGACAAATGTTTAGTTATTACTAACACTTATCCACTCTCCTGTGTAGTAACTGGTACTGAGCTACTCGAGTGAGGTTTTACTTTGAAGAATGCCAACAGATTATTTTCAGAAGCATCTCTCCTGTATTTGGACACTGTCATTGCAGTCATGATAGTCATGTGCTGTTTATTTCACAGAGATGATTTTGAACCTTCACGTCTTTGAATGTAAGTAGCACCACAGATTCAAATTTTGAAGCCCATTTCCCAAAATACTCATTTGAAAAACCCTTTTAAAATAATTAAGTTCATAGCAGTTCTTGGAACTCCCTGTCTACATCTGTCTTGATGACTTTGTGATTCATGTCATAAGAGATGAGACAAAAATTCCCTCGAGTGAAGGATAAAAAAATCCAAGTAAAAGAAACTTAAAACCATTTAAAGTGAAAAACCCTTCTGAAGTACTATAGAGTGAAAGTGGAAATCAGTTAGAAACAAGCAGCCAAGCTTAGACTAACAGAGACCAGTAACGGTTCATTACTCTGTTTAGTCACCCCAAAGTAGCTTTCAGTGTAACATTTACTGCAAGCTCAGAAAGGAGACTCCTATCAGCAAAGTGTGAAAGGTTTGTAGGCTGGCCAGCATCTTAAGATTTGTAGAGTAATACCTCCATGAAGAAACAACGAATTTTGCTGCCTATACTGACAAATCGTGTTGCAGAGCAGAGCAGTCAGGGAGGGACTTTATGGACTCAAGTGGACTTTGCTGTTGCAAACTGTCCCCTTGTTGAACAAGTGCCCACTAAGAGATGTCATCTTTTAGTGAAGCCATCACTGTAAATGAGAATTTGCTGGAAGACTTTCAACAAATATTTCAAAATAATGTCTTACACTCAATTTTTGTTTAGCAAAAAATTTTTAATTGTGCTTCTGTTCCATTATCCGATTAGTAAGTCTTTTAAAATTCTGTAGCATTTTCATCTAAAGAGTGCTTTAGCCCCGTCACTTAGCTCTTGCTTTTGTTTTTTGCACCAAATAATTACAGATGTTTTTTATTCCTGATTCACACAAAAGAAAGTGGAAACATCTGGAGTCTAGACCCTAAGTTTTAAGAAGTCTGGGTTCTTGCCCCCCACTGATTCCATTTTTCACTCTCACAGCAGGAGAAGCATGCAAACATGCAAGTGTGCAAATTGCTGATGTGTATACTCATCTGGTTATTGGCAATTGCAAACCTGTGCTCCTCTTGAAGCATGTGTATAATTTCTCATGCATGCAAGCTTTAAAGATACAGACATACTATACAGAGCGGAGCATAACAGTGAGGTTCCTCACATAGGTGGTGTTTTTATCTTTGTCTTATAGAATTGAATTCGAAACAAGATGCTTTTTGTCCAGGTAAAAATGTTTGTCTGATTCTTAGAGTCCCATTTAGTAGTTAGCTTTTGCACTAAAAATTGGAATTAGATCCTTTGATTCTGAGAGAGCTGACTTCTGGTTCCAAATTCTTTCTGTGCCATTAGGTACTGCTCAAGACATGAACAAATATCTGTCATCCCTGTCTGTCAAACCATTCTTTGAGTATCCTCCATGTTGTATCCCATACGTTTCCTTATTCTCAGAGTGAGAGCCAGACTTCTGATTCTTGCATCTTCTAAGTCAGTTTGGTTTTGGAAGCGTAAACTGAAATATTGTATTCCTTGCTTCACTCCCTGTGTAGGCCGCTTGGCTGCTGAAAGCTGTCACCTGCATAGACCTTACCACTCTTTCAGGCGATGATACTCCTTCAAATGTTCACAGACTGTGTTTTAAAGCAAAGCATCCCATCAGAGAGGATCTGCTGAAAGCCTTGGATATGCATGGTAAAGGTATGATTGGTTTTGTTGTGTGTGTTGTGTAGAGAAAATGTTCGCAATTTCCTCAGTATTTTTTCAGTTTTCAGATAGGTGTAAAAATGGCCTCCTCTTCCTATCATGGAAGCAGTTACGATAGGCAGTGCTGCAGATCTAATGGTCCCGAGAGAACAAACTAGGTCACAGAATCACAGAATGGTTGGGGTTGGAAGGGACCTCTGGAGATCATCTCGTCCAACCCCCCTGCTTGAGCAGGTACACCTAGAGCAGGGTGCGCAGGACCTCGCCCAGATGGGTTTTGAATATTTCCAGAGAAGGAGACTCCACAACCTCTCTGGGCAGCCTGTTCCAGTGCTCTGTCACCCTCATAGTAAAGAAGTTTTTTCTCATATTCAGGTGGAACTTCCTGTGTTCCAATTTGTGCCCATTGCCCCTTGTCCTGTCGTTAGGCACCACTGAAAAGAGTCTGGCCCCATCCTCTTGACACCCACCCTTCAGATATTTGTAAGCACTGACAAGATCCCCCCTCAGTCTTCTCTTCTCCAGGCTGAACAAACCCAGGTGTCTCAGCCTTTCCTCATAAGAGAGGTACTCCAGTCCCCTGATCGTTTTTGTGGCTCTCCGCTGGACTTGCTCCAGCAGTTCCCTGTCCTTCTTGAACTGGGGAGCCCAGACCTGGACACAGTACTCCAGATGTGGCCTCACTAGGGCAGAGTAGAGGGGGAGGATAACCTCCCTCGACCTGCTGGCCACACTCCTTTTGATGCACACCAGGATCCCGTTGGCCTTCTTGGCCACAAGGGCACAGTGCTGGCTCATGGTCAACTTGCTGTCCACCAGCACTCCCAGGTCCTTCTCAGCAGAGCTACTTTCCAGCACGTCAACCCCCAACCTGTACTGGTGCATGGGGTTGTTCCTCCCCAGGTGCAAGACCTTACACTTTCTTTTGTTGAATTTCATTCGGTTCCCCTCAGTCCAGCTCTCCCGTCTGTCCAGGTCTCGCTGTATGGCAGCACAGCCTTCTGGCATATCAGCCACTCCTCCCAGTTTGGTATTGTCGTCAAACTTGCTGAGGGTACACTCTATCCCTTGGTCCAGGTCATTGATGAATATGTTGAACAGGACTGGATCCAGTACAGACCTCTGGGGAACACTGCTAGTTACAGGCCTCCAACCAGACTCTGTGCCATTGATCACAACCCTCTGAGCTCTGCCATTCAGGCAGTTCTCGATCCACCTCACTGTCCTCTCATCTAACACACACTTCCTCAGTTTACCTATGAGGATGTTATGGGAGACAGTGTCGAAAGCCTTGCTGAAGTGAAGGTAAACAAAATCCACTGCTCTCCCTCCATCTACCCAGCCAGTCATGCCA
>WAAD01016228.1:21307-32078 GCA_013389945.1 Fregata magnificens
GGGGATTTGGGGGGTGGGTGGGGGGATTTAGGGAGGCAGGCAGAGATGGGGGAATTTGGGAAGGAAGCGAGGGATGGGGGATTTTGGGAGGCGGCAAAGGATGGGGGGGATTTCGGGAGGCAGAGAGGGATGAGGGGATTTGGGAAGGAGGTAAGGGATGGGGGATTTGGAGAGGCAGTGAGGGGTGGGGGGTATTTGGGAAGGCAAGGAGGGATGCAGGGATTTTGGGAGGCAGCGAGGGATCCGCGATGCTTGAGTGGGGCACCATGGGAAGGGGGAATTTAATAGGTTTTGTGGGATGGGGGGGGACACGTGGACCCGCTCACCTGGCGAGGCCGATGCCTCGCAGTTCTCCTGCATGGCCGGTGAAACCCCGTCCTCCTCCAGCCCCCGAGACAGCAAACGTCCCCGTCGGTCCCTGTGATTCCCATAAAACACCGACCTAGAGGGATCTAGGGATGGGCAGGAGGATGCGAGGTCCCTCGGGGGGGTCTCCGTTCAGTTCCTAGAGGGATAAATGGAATTGCGTGTTAGCTGGGCGTGATGGTTAAAAGGGCAAAGAATCCTCCTGGAAGGGCTTGGGAGCTGTTTCACAGGTTCCTAAAGCAATCCGGGAGGGAAATGGGGTGCTGAAGCACACAGGAGGGAGATGTCGAGGCTGGGGGGCTTTATATGGGGTTCAGAGCTGTGACGGTGCCTGGTATCAGGGTGAGGGGCTCAGCTCCCCTACTATGTCCTGACCGGAGCAGCTCTGGGACCGAGCTGAGCATCCCTGGGGCTGAGCAGGGCATTCCCGGGACAGGGCAAAGCATCCCAGGACCCTGCAGGGCAGCTCCGGGGCTGGGTGGAGCATCCCTGAAACCGAGCTGAGCATCCCTGGGATCCAGTGGGGCACCCAGGACTGGGCAGAGCATTCCCAAGACTGGGCAGGGCATCCCTGGGACAGCCCAAAGCATCCCGGGACCCAGCAGGGCAGCTCCGGGGTCAGGAAAAGCATCTCCAGGACGAAGCCGAGCAGCCCTTGTACCAAGCAGGGCAGCCTTGGGACTGAACTGAGCATTCTGGGGACTAGCGGGGCATCCCTGGGGATGGCCAAAGCATCCCAGGACAGAGCCAAGCATCCCCAGAACCCAGTGCGGCATCCTCAGGACCTGGCAGATCATCCCTGGGGCCGGGTGGAACATTCCCAGGACCGGGAAAAGCATCCCTGGGACTGAACCGAGCATCCCCGGTCCCCAGCGGGGCATCCCCAGGGCAGAGCAGAACATTCCTGGGATCCAGCGGAGCAGTCCCGAGACAGGAAAAAACATCTCTGGGGCTGGGAAAAGTATGCCCAGGACTGAGCTGAGCACCCCTAGGCCTGGCGGGTCATCCCTGGCACCGGGAAAAGCATCTTCGGGATTAAGCCGAGCAGCCCTGGTACCCAGCCGGGCATCCCCGGGACCGAGCTAAGCAGCCCTGGTACCAAGTGGGGCATCCCTGGGACCGGGAAAAGCATCCCTAGGACTGGGAAAAGCATCTCCAGGACAGAGCTGAGCACCACTAGGCCCAGCGGGGCATCCCCGGGACTGGGAAAAGCATCTTTGGGATTAAGCTGAGCATCCCCGGGACTGAGCTGAGCAGCCCCGGTACCAAGCGGGGCATCCCTAGGACCGGGAAAAACATCCCTAGGACCGGGAAAAGCATTCCCAGGACAGAGCCGAACATCCCCAGGACCGAGCTGAGCAGCCCAGGTACCAAGTGGGGTATCCCTGGGATGGGGAAAAACTTCCCTAGGACCGGGAAAAGCATTCCCAGGACAGAGCCGAACATCCCCAGGACCGAGCTGAGCAGCCCAGGTACCAAGTGGGGTATCCCTGGGATGGGGAAAAACTTCCCTAGGACCGGGAAAAGCATTCCCAGGACAGAGCTAAGCACCCCTAGGCCCAGCGGGGCATCCCCGGGACCGAGCCGAGCAGCCCCAGTACCAAGCGGGGCATCCCCAGGACCAGGAAAAACATCCCCAGGACCGGGAAAGACATCCCTAGGACCGGGAAAAGCATTCCCAGGATTGGGAAAAACATCCCTAGGACCGGGAAAAGCATTCCCAGGACAGAGCCGAGCATTCCCAGGACAGAGCCGAGCAGCCCCGGTACCAAGTGGGGTATCCCTGGCACTGGGAAAAGCATCCCTAGGACTGGGAAAAGCATTCCCAGGTCCGAGCTGAGCATCCCTGGTACCAAGCGGGGCATCCCCAGGACCGGGAAAAGCATCCCTAGGACCGGGAAAAGCATCCCTAGGACTGGGAAAAGCATTCCCAGGACAGAGCTGAGCATCCCCGGGACCGAGCTGAGCAGCCCTGGTACCAAGCGGGGCATCCCCAGCACCGGGAAAGACATCCCCAGCACCGGGAAAGACATCCCCAGGACTGGGAAAAACATCCCTAGGACCGGGAAAAGCATTCCCAGGACAGAGCCGAGCATCCCCGGCAGCCAGCGGAGGCATCCCCGGGATCGGGTGGAGCATCCCGGGACCGGGCAGGGCATCCCCGGGATACCCAGCGGGGCATCTCCGGGATCGGGAAAAACATCTCCGGGATCGGGTAGAGCAGTCCCAGGATCGAGCCGAACGCCCCCGGTACACCCCGGGGTATCCCCGGGACCGGGCGGAGCCTCCCCGGGGCCGCCCCCGCACCTCCCCCGGTACCTGCCGGCTTCGACCTCCCCCTCCGCTTCCTCCGAGCTGGGGCAGCCCTTTCCTGTGTGCTCCTACACCGACCCGGCCTGCAACAGTCTCCGGGAACCGGGAAAAGGGTGGGGGGTTCACCGGATCGGGGCCGGGGGGGTGTCCAGGCAGCCGGCTGCATCCCCCGAGCATCCCCCGGGGTGCTGGACCGGGGAGCCGGGGCGTGGGGTGGGTGTCTCTTCCCGGTTTTTTTCCATGGATATACCGAATTTCCTACGGGAATCAGGGCAGATTATTTTGTGAGATCATTAAAAAAAAAAAAAAAAAAAAAAAAAGAGGGGGGGGTGGTGGCCGAGCTGGGGGGGGTGAAGCTGGTCCCCAAAGTCTGGGGGACACCCCCCACCCCACCCCCCCCCAAGAAAACCTGGAGCTCCACCAAGTCCCGATGGCGGAAAAAGGTCGGAAATTATGAAGCTCCTTTTTATTTTTTTCCCCTTTTTCCTTTGAAATCTGGCCACAAATCAGGAAAAAACCCCATGAAATCTTGCTTAAACCTTGGGGGAAAAAAAACCAACCCAACTTATTTTTTGGGCGCTGTCCCCCTGCGAGGAGGATCCTTCTGTGTCCCTTCCAACTTGAGATATTCCATGATGGAAGAAGGTTGGAAGAGGCTTCCTGGAGCTGGTCCATCCTTGGAGATACTCAAGGACACGGACGTGGGTCTAGAAGACCTTGCTTGAGCTAGATGGTTGGATTGGTCATCTCCAGGTCTTGGCTCCAAATCTCCATCCATTTGGGACGCACGGGGGGCTCGGTGGGATGCTTTGGGAGCCCGCATTAGCACGTCTGTCCTTGCAGGTGATGGGACCATGGATGATGGGGAGGATGGAGGTGGTGAGAGGATGGAGATGTGCCAAAGAGGACCCGGGATAGGACGACGTGGAGGTGGGAAATGGGTGGAGAAGGGGATGAGGCGTGGTGGGATGGAGGACCATGTGCGGACAGGGGGTCCCATCGCAGGAGATGCCGACGTCTGTGGGGAGGGTGGGAGAAGTTTTCCCTGTGGATCATCCCTGCCCACCCACCGGCACGCCCAGCCCAGTGAGAAGCCCTACAAGTGTCCCGAGTGTGGGAAGAGCTTCAGGCGCAGCTCCCACCTCCTCGCCCACCAACGTACCCACACCCACGAGCGACCATACAGGTGTCCCGACTGTGGGAAGAGCTTCAACCAGAGGTCCAACCTTCTCATCCACCAGCGGGTCCACACCGGAGAGAGACCCTATGGGTGTCCTGAGTGTGGGAAGAGCTTCAGCTATATGTCCGTCCTCCTGATCCACCAGAAGACCCACACCGGGGACAAGCCCTACACCTGCGCCGACTGCGGGAAGATCTTCAGCCAGAGATCAGATCTCACCAAGCATCGCCGGATCCACACCGGAGAGAGACCCTACGGTTGTGCCGAATGCGGGAAGACCTTCAGCCTCCATTCCCACCTCCTCTCCCATCAGAGGACCCACAAGGGTGAGAAGCCCTACGCTTGCCCTGAGTGCGGGAAGAGCTTCAATGATAGCTCCAACCTCATCACCCACCAGTGTATCCACACTGGGGAGAAGCCCTACAGGTGTCCCCAGTGTGGGAAGGGTTTTGGACGCCTCTCGCATCTCCACCGGCACCAGAGGACCCACACGGGGGAGAAGCCCTTCACCTGCTTGAGCTGTGGGAAGAGCTTCAGTGAGAGTTCCTCCCTCATCTGTCACCAGCGAGTCCATACATGAACCTGTTTTGGGGTGGGAAGAGGAGCTCCAGCTTTCCCACCAAGGATGGATGAAGCAGATGACACCTTTCCCGGCTTGATGGTGGTGGGTGTCAGGCAGCAGGACCCCCCAGATGACCCCAAAATTGGGCAGGGAGAAGGAGCTCAGTGGGCTTTTTGGGCTGGTGCTCAACCCCAAGATGCGTGGGGCAAGTCTGATTTATTCCTTATGGTGTTCCCACCGAAAAACCTGGAGATCCACCGGGATGGGTGGGAGCAATAAAGTCCAGGCGGGTCTTCCAGGCTCTCTAAGCCTTTGAGGCCATCAAGTCCTCAAAGTCCTGGGTGATGGCCATCAAG
The DNA here is from genome assembly GCA_013389945.1 of Fregata magnificens. Taxonomy (NCBI): domain Eukaryota; kingdom Metazoa; phylum Chordata; class Aves; order Suliformes; family Fregatidae; genus Fregata; species Fregata magnificens. The sequence continues at coordinate 26,085 of WAAD01016228.1, forward strand.
GTGAGGTGTCCCCAAGTCCTGTCGGAAAGACCTGGCTGCAGACCCCAGGGGTGCAAGGGACCACCCCACATGCATGAAGGAATGGCGTGATGTCTTCTCCTGGGGCAGGGCATGGTCCTTCCCTCGGCGAGAGGATCCCCACAGCCTTCATGGGAGGATGCATTTCAGCTGTACGGGGTGGCTCATGTGTTGTAAGGACTGGTGGTCTCTATCCATGAGATCAGTTGGGATGCAGAAGGTTCCCAAGGTGGGGGGGGATCTCATCACAGTTCCTTGTTGGGAAGGTTTGGTGGAGCCAAAACCTTGATGGAGCCAAAACCTTGACGGAGCCAAACTCTTCTCCATGATGCCAGATGAGGTGGGGAGGGAGGAGATGCTTCAGGAGCAGGTTGGATGTCCGTTCATACGGATGTTGGGTTGTTTGGAGAGTCTGTAGCTTGTATCTGACTTTCTAGAGCTGTAAGGAACAAAGGGATCAGCTCATCTTGGTCTCACGTGGAGAAACCCAAGACAGGAGCAACATCTGCAGCTGCTCCCAGGCAAGACTTTTCCCCGCCAGCACGGCTTTACCTCACCGGCTATTTTAGGCATTCGGCAGAGTGGTCGGGTTTGCCCTTCAGGGAGCAAACCATGTGAAACCTTTGGGTTCAGGAGGACGTGGCAGGCAAATCTTTGGCATGCCAGAAATGCCTTTGCGGCTCTCGCTCCCACGGAGGACACAGGACACGGCCACTTTTATCATTTTTCCATTCTCTACGGCTATTTTCTTGCCAGGTTTTTAAGCTCGTCTGCTTATACCCGTCAGATTTTTCAGATCTTTTTTTGTCTTAATAAAAAAAAAAAGGGTTTTTCCCATATATTAACTATTCATTCAAAGAAGAATCACCGCCTTTTGCGCACTGAAGACCTGCTCTCATGCTCTGCTATGGAGGAAGCATCTTGTGGTTTGATCTTGCTCCCCCATACCCCTCTTCATCCTCTTTTTTTCCAGATTAAGACTTCAGATTTATTCAATTTTCTTCCATTTTTATAATTATCCCGTAGCGTGGCCACCACAATTACCTTGTAACTGCATTTCCAGCATTAAAAAAAATTCCTACGTCTTCTTTTTAGACATTTATTAAGACACTTACTCATTAAAACCTTTCCCAAATAAAAGTAGGAATATATACATATTCTACGCAGACCCCTTCCCCCCCAACCCCAGCAGCAATTTAATTAAGACAACGGAAATTTAATATCGCTCTAAAAATAAAGACCCCACTCTGTTCCCCTCCTGGCACCGTTCCCCCGTAGATGTTTCCTCAGAACCTTCTGCTCCAGCTGAGCCCAGTTCAGGAGGGCTCGGGGTGGGGGGTCCCTGGGTTGGACCCCAAAATGGGGTTGTGGCCAGGGGTCTCCGCCCCATGGCAGAGCTGTGGGGTGGGGACAGGGATGGCACTGGCTCCTTGTCCCCGGGGTGGACATGGGGATAGTGGCTGAGAGAGCAGCGTGCCCTGGGGTTGGGGGCTTCCACTTGACTTGGGGTGCTCAGCCTTCCCCCAAATCCATGGGGTGGGAGGGGGTCTGCTCTTCCTCTCCGCTAAGTCCTCCAAGGTGCTGGTGCTGCTTGCATCTCCCCAGGGAGCTGCCTGGGAAGTGGCCAAGACCCTTTGAGATGTGCTTGAACCCCTTCGGAGACATGCTGAGCTTATGCTGAACCCCTTAAAGATGTGCTGAACCCCTTCAAGACATGCTGAGCTCCTTTCAGACGTGTTGGACCCCTTTGGAGACAACCTGAACCCCTTGGAGATGTGCTGAACCCATTAAGGACATGCTGAACCCCATTGGAGACATCCTGAAACCCTTCAAGATGTGTTGAGCCCCTTTGAAGATGTCCTGAACCCCTTGGAGATGTGCTGAACCCCTTCCAAGACATGCTGAGCTCCTTCGAGACATGCTGAACCCCTTTGGAGGTGTCCTGAACCCCTTGGAGGAGGGCTGAACCCCTCCGGAGGCGTCCTGAACCCCTTCAAGATGAGCTGAACCCCTTAGAGATGTGCCTAACCCCTTCAAGACAGGCTGAGCTCCTTCAAGACATGCCGAACCCCCTTTGGAGACATCCTGAACCCCTTTGAGATGTGCTGAACCCCTTAGGAATGTGCTGAACCCCTTGGAGATGTGCTGTAGAGCCACACTAAAAACCATTTTGGAGGCTGAGGGCACTAATGGTCATTAACAAACCTGACCATCCCCACTTGGGACCCACACCACCCCCTGCCCACGGTCCAGCCCTGAGGATTTTGGTCCTTCTGCAGGACTTCTTGGAGGACCAACCTCCTGCATGGAGGAGCATGGACCCTGCTGATCCACCCCATGGGCTGCCATCCTGGCTTGCCCCTTGCTCGGGTGGGTGGGATGTGGCCATGGCTGGTGGTGCCCCTTGGAGTCTCAGAGGGGTTTAATTTCTCCTTGGGGTTCACCAGCAGATGTTTGGAGCAGCCCTAGGGACGTGCTGGGACCCAACCCTCCCCCGTGGTCCAAGTGGAGTGGCCTTTTGGGGTTAAAAAGGTGGTTTTGGTGCCACCACGCTCTTGGCTGTCCAAGTGACCACGACCGAAGGGTTCAGCTGGTGAAGGCTCAACACTTCCCTCCATCCTGATACATTTTTACTGGATTCATGGGAATCTTGCACTGGAAAATGCACATTTTTAAATGCAGGATGAGTTGCAACTGGGCTTCAAATTGAGGCAACCCAACTGGAAACCCAACCAAAGGGAAAAAGGGGGAAAAAAAATCCTTGGAAAATTGGATCTTGATGTGGTTTGAAGCCCTCCAAAGCAAATGGAAGAGGAACGACCACTTTTCAGCCCACCAAGGGAAAGGACCGCAGCACCGCCAGGGTAGCTAGGCTCTAATTTATTTCTACTCATGGAAAGAAAGCGACTCCAAAAAAAAAAAAAAAATTAAGACGCGAGCCGCGGTGATGAGGCGCGGTGGTCCCCGGAAGCAGACACAGAGGGGACCGTTGACAAGCAGCACAGCGACACGTCCACGCCGGTTTCGGAAGCACGGACAACACCAGAAAATATATAAATTTCACTTAAATCGCAGTTCGGTGTGGGTTTTTTCCCCCCCCAAATATCCTCGCTGAAGCCCTTCGTGCTCTTTTCAGGGTGGCTTTTGTCCCTCGTGGCTCCATTTGGGACCCTGTGCCCCATGGCACGGTCACCACGTCCTCCTAAAATAACTCAATTATTTGAACCCCGAGGGAGGTTCTTGACTTCATCCCCGTCCTTCCTCCTCCTCCCCCTTCCCTGCTTTCCATATGCAAAGTCCTGGGCTCTGTGGGGTGATGGAGAGGGGGTTTCCTCGTTTGTGTGTCGTTCCCCTCCGGTTACTCCATCCACAGAGCCTGGCACTGTAGAGGTGACCAAGCCACCAAACCGCATCATCTCACCATGCCCTTGATTTGGGGCTAATTTGGCCCAAATTGGCTGGAGAGCCCCAAGGCAGGGTGGCGTCTGCACGGGAGCACGTAATTAGCAAGCTCCTTAACGCACAATTAGCGGAAGGGCGGGGTGAGCACCATCGACCCGCTCATTCATGCATAATTAATGCATCGCCAAGGTGATTTGGAGGTGGGTGTCAAAAGCCATCCCCAACAGCAGCTCCCATTGACCGCCGGCCAAAATCGAGGCAAGAACATGAGATTTTGGGGCTCCTTTCAAACAAGTTTCTTCCCCCTAAGTGGGGCTGGTGCTGCCCGCAAGGCAGCTCCTTGGGGGGCTTGGGGATCCGAAGCCGGTGGGGGTGGCCGGAGGGTCCCCCCGCAATGCAAAGACAGAATTAACATCCTTGGTGACATCATGGTTGTGTCAGCGGTGACATCATGGTTGTGCCATTGGTGACATCCTAGTTGTGCCAGTGGTGACATCCCAGTTGTGCCATCAGTGACATCCCCGTTGTGCCATCGGTGACATCCTGGTTATGCCAGCAGTGACACCATGATTGTGCTATCGGTGACATCATGGTTGTGGCATCGGTGACATCACAGTTGTGCCATCGGTGACACGCCGGTTTTGCAGTGGGGTTGGCTGGGGGAGTCAGGCAGTTCCCCAGAACGTGTCAGACGGAGCCCGGGATGGTCCTCAGGGGCTGTTGAATCGGGCAAGGGGATGGTGCAGCTCCGCATCCCGCATCCCACGGCTGGATCCCGCATCCCACGGCTGGATCCCGCATCCCGCTGTGCATCACTTCTCCTACGCCCATCGCACCTCTGAGCTGCGCAGCCCTTGAGCGAACACCCGGAGCCAATTCCATCCACTCTGGGCATTTTTTATTTTTTTTTTTAATTCTTATTTTTTTCCGCATCCAACGAACCGGCAGCAATTCCTGGCGCTGCCGCATCCGACGCCGGCTCGGCTCCCGCTTCCCACAGCACTGCCTGCGATCGCTGCCTGACGCAGGCTCTGGTACTTCCTTAGGATGGTTGTTTTTATCCCTTTCTCTACTTTTATCACCAAATTTTTTCTATTCCGTATGTCCTTTGCTTTCTTTTCCTCCTCTTCTTTTTCATTTTCTATATTTTTTTCCATATTTTGATATTTTTCCTCTTTTTTTGCGCCTACAGTACTACCTGTTCCTCTTGCTGATATTTTAAACTTATTTTTTTTTAATAAACACAATGAGTCCTTCCCGTAGCATCTCCGCACCTCTTGAATTATTTTGTTTTCAGTTGAAACCTTCCCAATTCCAGAGATTTCAGCAATTCCCTACTTTTCCAAAAGTCTTATTTCAGCTTTTTATCCTCTTTCGGGGAAAAAAAAGTCATTCTCAGCCTTAATTCTTTTTCTTCTGTATTTCTTTCCATGCTTTTACATTTTGCATGTAACCCTTTCTGTTTCTTGTAGTGGTTTTTTTCAATTTTTTAAAAATTTTCTTCATTTATTTTCCCCCGAGAAGCGCTCGCTCCCCCAGTAACGGGGAGAAATGGGGAAACGGGAGAAATTGGGATTTCAGGCAGCAAAAAAAGCACCGCCACCGCCTTTTCCTGATAGTACCGAAATGCGCCGAATCCCGCTCCGATGGACGGAGCAAAAGCAAACATAAAAATTCATGAAAATCAGTAACAATAAAAAATCCCCCACCACAAACGCATGAAAGTTTTTCCAAAGTCCGTGTGGAAAAGGAAAAAAAAAAAAAACCCCAACCAATATTCCGTTAAGTGCCTGAAAAATGACGTCACACAATCGCGTGGTTTTGACCAAAAGTATTTTCTTTCCAAAAGGAAAAAAATAATAAAAAAAAAAAAAGACAAAAACCCCAACCGGCTCCATTTCTGAGGAATGACGTGGGAGAAGATGAGCTCAGGGAGATGCCGCAGGAGAGGGGGACCTGAAAATATCCCCGAGTCCCTCATGGCAGCTCCTGGGCGGGCACAGGGTGATGCAGCGGCATGGGGAAACCCCCGTTTCTGCTGGTTTTTTCTCCCAAAATGCTCCAAGGTGGGAGCAGAGGGTGGTACCCGGATGGGGGTGATGACGTGGACCTCCACCCGATGGGGAGCAGAGGGGCGAGGTGGGAAGATGCTCTGGGGGGGCACCAACGGGAGATGCTGGGATGAGCAGTGGGGGGGGGGAGTGGGGGTGACTGGGGTGGAGGTTGGAGTCCCAGTGCGGAGCTGGGGGGATGCCGGGGGGGAGCACCCGGTGCCGGCAGCGAGATCATTAATTAGCCATGAAGGTTGAACAGCTCCGGGTGGGAACAAGGCCCCCAGTGCTGGAGCTTTGAGGTTAACCCAGGTTGGGTGTTGGGTGAGCAGCTGGGGAGGTAGGGGGAAGGATGGAGCCAGGGTCACAGCCGGGGATGGAGGAGCTCCCTCATCCCCAATTAGAGAGATCATTAATTAGCCAGAAAGGCTGAACGGCTCTGGGTGGGAACAAGCCCCCAACGATGGGTCTTTGAGGTCAACCCAGGCTGGGTGTTGGGCGAGCGGCTGGGGAGGTTGGGAGG
>WAAD01016229.1:829-49615 GCA_013389945.1 Fregata magnificens
AAAGTATTTCTGAGCTTTATAATACTGCCTTGACTTGCACGTTATTTCTCTCATCTCACTAGCTAGAAGCTGCACTTCATGCCAATCAACAGAATTTGCAGTGACTTAGCCTAGAAAGCCAGGACAGAATCTGAACATTAAAAAGATGCCTCAGATGAATCCTCTCAAAGCAGCAGGATGCGTGTCAGGTGTATAGGTAGTCAGGACTGTGTTAGGGTTGATTTTAATACTGGCCATGTATATGCTATTGCTTCAGGGTTCATCACACTTTGATATGCATGAATGCATTCTCCTGTGACTTATGATTATCTAGAAAAATCCTCTGCCTGCTGGCCTGAGAGACAGAACTATTTTGGGGGAGAGTGGAGACTGCTTTACAGAGACTGAAATAAAGGAAAGAAAAGCCCACTCATGTCCTCTGGGAATACTGTCCAATCCTTCATCTTCTGCATTCTCAAATAATTGTATATTGCCTTTTATATAAACTGCAACTCAAGAATCTTTAGCGAATTAGAAAAAATGCAAGATGAGCTGATGAATGCAATAAATTACACAAAAGGGACCATTTTTCTCCATGACACACACACTTGAAGGCACTGAAAATTCAAAGAGAACACTGCAGCTGTTTGTAGTAGAACAGGACTACCGGCAGAAGATGACCCAAGATCTAAAGTTATATCATTCCATCGTTGTAAATAAACACATCATTTGTACCAGCCAAACTAACATTCCATATGTATATATATATATCTCTCTCTTTTGGCTAGAGAGGAACGTCTTGATAAGCTCTGTGTAGTACTGTACATTTATGACTTACAATGAATTCATCTGTTGCTCTGGGTAGAAAGCACACATATCGTGGGGTTTGTGGAGAAAGCAGAAGCTCATCACTTTTGCCCTTTGAGCCATAAATCACAAGGGTCCTTTTACACTCTTGTGGCTCTGGGGAATCTCCATCTGTTTTAATCTGCACTCTCCACTGTTGTGCTAAACAAAATAAAAACGTCATATTTTTAGCAACAATGGCAGAGAGTAATGGATGTTTTTGTTATTACTACAACAAAGAATTTAAAGATTACTATGAACTTGTATCACATTTTATAAAAATAGAGAAACAGACATTCCTTCTCTTGAAGATAATTATAACTTAAATAAGACTTCATAAACATAAGACAACTGTTGAACCGGATATGCAAGCAGAAATTAACACCAAGGAAGGAGGAAAAGGAATATTTGGCTAGGTTTTTGCATTCTTTATAAGAAAAAAACTTGCTTTAATTGCAGTAATTAATTTAGTAAATTTCCATTCCTAATGTGTTCATTGTAACATGAAAAACAAAACTAACATTTTAACAGACTTGTATGTGATCCATTTGTAAGAACTGCTGGCTAATACACAACTAGTTAGACAATGCAACTTAAACCTATTTTCTCAGATTTTTCTAACCTAATTTGTCATGTTGAGCCTGTTCCTTTGTCAGATCAGATCATTCATTAGGGTTGAATCCAAAATTTAGGGAATTCCAAAGAAGTGTTTGAACTAACCTCAGCTCATGTCTTGGGCCTTTCAGAGATTCTTTTTGGTAGGTGACCTGCACTCATAACAACATTTGAAGTCCAGAATGCAACCAAGAAGCTACAGAAAACCATTCCAGGTGCAGAAAAAATACTGTGTCTTATAGGACAGTATAGATTACAAAGTTACTTAACGGCTTGAATGCGAATCTTCCCCTGAATTCAAATGAATTATTTGTAGAAAAGACACTTGATCCTGCATGGCAAAGGGAACTTAAGAGTGGAAGGAAATCAAAGCCTTATGTTTAGACTGTGACCAGTACTGTGATAACATGATAATTTGCTAATGGGATTAATATAAAGGAGAACTTCTTTGTGATTGTGTATAAGCCTACAATGCAATGTGCTGACAAAATAAATTTTAAGATAGTTTAATTCAGAAATAAATTGGATGTGATTCTTTTTCTGACAGTACTGTGTACTTTTTTCATACCTTTTTTTTCCTCCACCTGCTTGGAGATGGAGATTGGGTGAAAACCTGATCTGGTTTTCTTGATTTATGATTTTCCCCCTGTTTTTCACATTGTTTTCTTTAGCTAATTCTGGTTTCCCCCTTGTTATAGAAGCTTTTTCTGCACTACATCTGACTGTTCCCTGACTCTTCTGGGCTCAGCTACAAAACAGCAGGCAAATATGCATCTCACAGTCAGTCTGGTGAGTAACACACTAGCTGAAAGGATGCTTCCATCTGAACTCTTTTTTGAGGTCATTTCCAGGAATGAGTCAGATGTAGTACATGGAAGATCCACACTTTGCCTAATGAGGAACTTTTGTTGTTTGATATATATGCCAGCCTTGAATTTTATCTCCTTGTGCCAGGTTGGCATGTGGTACCCTTCAGGGTGTCACACTTGGTGAAGCCAAGCATCATTTGAGCTTCTGCTGTTCCTGAGCACTCCGAGTGTTTATGAGCAGATTCAAATTTTAAAAAGACTCCCAACATAGCCCTGAACCTCTTATCCTCTCCAACCATGTCCCAGGAACACAGCAGAGGGGAAATTAAGATAATTTTGCATTACTGTGTTTCCCAGGTGAGCTTTTTTTTTTTACTCTCTGTAATATCCCTCTGCTTCAGGAGAGAGCAAGCCCCAAGTTAAGAGAAAGCACAGATGCGTAACTGCCTGTTCCTTGCTCAAAGAGGCAGCAGATTTAGAGAAGGTATTTCAGGCAAGGTGATTTATTTTAATTAATATCCATGATTGTGTTTTTAATTACTATTTCAGAAGAAAGGCTAAGACACCAGTTGGGAGTTTTCCAGGAAATAAATCAGTGGTTAGCAGATTTAAGGCCTCTTAGCATCTGTGACTGTTTGTTCTCCTACATTTACTTTTAATGCTTCTACAATTTGGTAACTGAGCTAACCCAGATTGACTGCATTTTCTGTCAGTTCAGCAAATTCATTTAACCTGCTCATGCCAGAATAAGAAAAAAATGTTGTCTAACATTATATTCACTTAGCTACTTGGCAAGGTTGGCTACACCAGACAGGAGACTGATGCCAAATACCTATTGTGTTCAGTGATTTCTATATCTGTTTTCATGATATTCTAAAGTTCTCAGCAAGTTCTGAAAATCACATAGCTGGGCTTGAGTGGGTTGTCTTCTGTGTTTCATATGCATGGCCACATTAAAAAAGAGACTTTTCCCCTGATACTACTGAACTGCGTTACCTTCCTTTCAGAGTGATTAGTGTGTTAGTGTATTATTGTACGTTTATCTTATGTATAAAGCTATAGCCATTTTGTTTGAGACATCAGTATGACAACTGCTAAAATGAATGGTGGGGGGAAAACAGATTTCTGTTAAAAAAATCTCAGAATTCTTTCTTTTCTAAAATAATACAACCAAGGATCTGATTTCACATTACAGGGATGTATCCACAAATACGCTAGAAGCAGGGGCCCTTTTCCTTCCAGAAAGTCTTTTAGCCACTAGTTTGGAACCTGAAATATGCTTGTAGCAAAACTGTGAAAATCAAACCTGCAATGACTTCTGCACATAGCAAACTGGGCAAGATGAAACATAACGTCAACATTTTGTAATATAATTCAGAAAACTGAAAAAGGAAGGTTTTTTTCTGTTTTTTAAAATATGAACAATTTATATGCTTTTAGAGGATTGCCACCATTGGTTTTACAATACATTATTCCAGTTTTTTTACTCTGGTGGTTTTTGGTCTTAAGACCTAGAAGGGCATTCAGAGTTTGCTAGGTGTAGGAGCAGGTTGCTTACTTCCCAGAGATTGTAGAAATTCGTGTTGCCTTGAGGCAGAGCGGTCAGTCTGCTTACTTTACTTTCTTAGGAAATTCAGCCTCCACCTGGCAATATCACAGAATCCCAGAATCACAGAATGGTTGGGGTTGGAAGGGACCTCTGAAGATCATCCTGGCCAACCCCTCTGCTTGAGCAGGTACACCTAGAGCAGGGTGCACAGGACTGCATCCAGGCAGGTTTTGAATATTTCCAGGCAAGGAGATTCCACAACCTCTCTGGGCAGCCTGTTCCAGTGCTCTGTCACCCTCACAGTAAAGAAGTTTTTTCTCATGTTCAGCTGGAACTTCCTGTGTTCCAATTTGTGCCCATTGCCCCTTGTCCTGTCATCGGGCACCACTGAGAAGAGTCTGGCCCCATCCTCTTGACACCCACCCTTCAGATATTTGTAAGCAGTAACAAGGTCCCCCCTCAGTCTTCTCTTCTCCAGGCTGGACAAACCCAGGTCTCTCAGCCTTTCCTCATAAGAGAGGTGCTCCAGTCCCCTGATCATCTTTGTGGCTCTCCACTGGACCTGCTCCAGCAGTTCCCTGTCCTTCTTGAACTGGGGAGCCCAGAACTGGACACAGTACTCCAGATGTGGCCTCACCAGGGCTGAGTAGAGGGGAAGGATAACCTCCCTCGACCTGTGGGCCACACTCCTTTTAATGCACCCCAGGATCCCATTGGCCTTCTTGGCCACAAGTGCACAGTGCTGGCTCATGATCAGCCTGCTGTCCACCAGCACTCCCAGGTCCTTCTCAGCAGAGCTACTTTCCAGCAGGTCAACCCCCAACCTTAGGAGTCATGGTGGTGTTAGTTGATGGTTGGACTTGATGATCTTAGAGGTCTTTTCCAACCTTAATGGTTCTATGATTCTATGATTCTATGACTGCAGTGTGGACAACACTGGAATATACTATGTTTGTCTCCTTGCTTTGAGAGAGAATCTTTTACTATGTGCTATTACGGTACTCCACCTATTTTGAGGCAGAAAAGGAAAAGAGAAAATGGAAGGAGGAAGTAGTAAAATTTCCCCGCAATGTAGGAAGCATTTAGAGAGCAATGTAAAGTCCCATTCTCCCTCAAAACAACTTCATCATTCGAGACGTGAGAGCAGCTATCCATCTTCCCTACCAAGGCAATCCCTTTTGTCTTTTTCTCTTGCATCAAGCATACAAGGTGGAATCAAGAGAATACAAATAAATCTGTTCCTATGCTTGATTTGCCAGAGCCTCTCCATAATCTACAGATGTACAAAGGTTGCTGGGAAAACTTGATATGATCATACTTCATTTTGGCAGAATCCATTGCCAGCAGCAGCATTCACAGGGATCTGGGAAGGTATAGACGTGGCACTCCAGGGCCTAGTTTAGGAGTCATGGTGGTGTTAGTTGATGGTTGGACTTGATGATCTTAGAGGTCTTTTCCAACCTTAATGGTTCTATGATTCTATGATTCTATGATTTATGCTTCATTAAAGCTGGCATAATGCCAGCCTGGCTGAATAAGGACTGAAAACCCTCAAGTAACCTGCTTAGCAATGATGACTTTTAAACTCTCTTCTTTCGCTAGGTGGTTGAACATCTTACTAGCTTTATCCAAAGAGAATGAGATTTCTGACCTTCAGAGTGACTTACTGTTTTGTTTTGTAACCTTTGTTATACACCTTACCTATGCACATTGATCTTATTCTGAAAATCACCAACCACCACTGAATTATGCCAATCAAGTTTTATGACTTTCCCTGAAGCCCACTTGCAGAGTGCAGCTCGCACAGAATATGACCACATGAATGCATAAAACATTGACTCCCTAACATCAACACTGCTGCTTGGCTCTTATTCAGTAAATGTGTATCATATGGAAAGTTTTCACTTCCACTATGAGTGTGACTGCTTATCGCTACTATCTGCTCTACCATGTGAAATCTTCACTGCTACAGCTGCTGGGAGAATTTAAGGCCATTGCTTTTTCTTCCATGACTCTGCATCTCTGGAATTTTCTCTTCTCAGCTCTAACCCTGGTACTGTGTCATGATGGATTGACACAGAACTGAGTACAAGACACATTTCCAAGCCTCTTGTGATTGTTGCCCTCCTATAAAGCTCAATCTTTTCACATGCAAGGTCTATGAGATAACCAGTACAACACCACAAGTTAATCTGTGAACAGTCCTGGGATCAGTCCTGCTCATCATCTTTTTTGCATATGGCATAAAAGCATGATCTCTCACCTATCTCAGTTCCTCACTGGAATGAGCACCTGGGTGAAGAAAAGATGGCTAAAGAGCAATTCAAGCTAAGCTGATGCATAGCTGATTGGCAGAATAGTTCCTAAAAATGTTCTTCTCCTTTATATCTTCATTATTCAGAAAGTCTGATCTCAACCTAAGAAATCAGCACACTTTGGGTCCTCCTGGACATCTTGACAGTGTGATGTTTCACAAACTGATTAAGAATAAGCCACTCCTTTCTCCTCATAATCAATACATTGTGTCTAACTGCTCTTGACATGCACAGGCGCTCGGCAGTCTGTGGATCTGTGCCTGCTTATTATAGCACAATAAAGAATGAAGCTACACTGGAAAAAAAACTTAGATTAGTAGTAAAATATAGTCTATTTTCTGAACATAAGGTGAAATAGATATTATGGCTGCATCTCTGAACTGTGCACTTAGCAGAATGCAGAATCCAATTCCAAGTCACTGTTGTGAAAATCAAATTTCTCTGTGGGAAAGCCTTTATTTACCTGAGTTAATCAGTCTCCTCTTGTCAAAGTTATGTTGCCATGGAACAATAAAGCTGTTGGCTAAACTGTTTATTGAATGCAAATGATTTAATTTTCACTGAAACTGGAATTAGATTGAGAGATCAGGAGTCATCCTACAGAAGGCACTGTCCTTCTGTAGGATCAGACCTAGACCTCCTAGACCCTACTACAGTCACTCTTTCCAGAGCCAAATGTAAAAGTTACTTTTTTGACTTTAGTTCCTCCCATACATTTCCCACACACAGTTACACAGAATACGCATTTACAGTCAAATGTTCATAAAGATACTTGTGTCAGTCTGTTTCTCTTTTCTGGTTAGGGAGAGACACAGAGATGGTATCTCAAATTTTAAATGCTTGGGAGGTACTAACATATTACAGTGATGGGGCTGTCTTTGTAGGTATAAAAATAGACAGTTGGGTGAGTATTTTTTCATTAAAATCTTTTTACTAATTCAAGCAGATTTAGTCAACTGAATGCATATACTACATTTAGCTTCACTAACACTTTTGCAGTTTAAGTCTGCACTATTTCTGGCTACTTCGGGAATATCCTGATGGATTTTGACCTGAAAATGCTTCCACTAACACTTCACGACACATTTTTTAACTTGATGATGTTTGCTAGGGGACCTCTTCCCATGTATTAAATGACAGTGACATTGGGATAAACAAAACAACACTTGAATCTTTTCTCAGAAGAATTCTTGGCTGATTTCAGGACAGAATAGTAGAAATACAAAGAAAATCAGAAATTGTTTATGAGCAGCATGTTTTTCTCAATTACTTATAAAGGCCTAGTCCTTTCTGTAGACCACTGCCAGCCAATTTCTCTTCATTTTCTCTCACAGTTGATATTTTACATATACGATGAGGTCACTTGCTCACATGTTTTTCACTTAACACTGATTTGCAGATTAAATTCAAACAGCAAAAACAATGGTGTAGAGAACAACTCTTACCTTTAAGGAATGCTTTCTTGGAATTGCCATCCTCTAAAATATGAACAGAAGAAAAAAAATGTGAACAAGCTTTATTATCACTTTTCTTCTTAGGTTACGGTCTTATTCAGAAGGGTTCTTCAGTAATAACTAGGTATTAAGTATATATTATAGTGTACATATATCGTGTATATATATATTATAACACAAATTTTCTTTTACAAAATACTTACTATTGGCAGTTAGCGCCCTCTCAGTTTTCCCATCATCTTGATATTCATCTAACCATCTTTCATTGCAAAAACAGAAATAATAAGATTAATAACAATTATCAGTATATTAAAAGTAATCTAACAATTACCTTCTCTCTCCAACAGTATTTTTTTATACTTTTTTATCAAATTATGCCTTGAAACTACTTCCTAGATTGAATTTTCTTTTATAGATTCATCATAGTTGGCCTTATTCATACTAGGAGAATTTGGCTCACTCTGCTCCAGGAAAATAGGAATTTTCATAGTACCTATATGAAGTACATTATATGAAACACTAAGTATTTACAGGATCAGAGACTCAACTGTACATGGGGGGGGGGTGTCTCATATAACCTGCAGCAGTTAGTTATATTCATTGTACTTAAAATGATATATAACTCCCGCAAGTCTGAAGGTTTCTAAAGTTTCTGTAGATCTGTAGCAATGAACTGAACTTGTCTTTTTACTTTCCTTTTCTTTTATACTGATGAATTTAAGGACCTTTTCTGCAATATCATTTCACTACAAACACACATCTGTACTCCTTCAGTTGATCCACCTTGCTGATACAGTAACACCTTACAGCCTTTAACAATCTCACTTATTTAAAAATAAATAAATACGTGCTCAGTCTCAACTTTTATTCTATTGGCTCAATGTTGAGGTTGCATTTGTTAAACACAAGGGTCCATAACATATTTCACTTCTTGTATATAACAAAACTCTATGAATAAATCTCACATGCATGAAGTCTAAACTCCACTGTATTTCAACTATTTTTGCAATAAATAGCTTGATTAACTTTTGTGAGCTACCTCCTCATTCCCTCCTAAGAAACAAAAGATCACTAGCAGTTTCTAAAAACAGAACAAAAACTTTGACACATTGGCAGCACTCTTACACTGCAGGCAAACAATTACTCCTCTAGTTCTATGTATAATGTCTCTAACATTTTTCTAAGAGTTTACTAACCTTTTTTTGAGAAGGCAGTTTTATAGAGTGCCCAAGTGTCTTCATTAAGTATCCCTCCCTTCAAAGAAGTCTCATAAAATCTCCTTTACACATAATACTTTTTAAAAGATAGAGAACTGAAAGCTTATTTATTTTCACATGGTCTCTGTATAATTTAGATAAAAGAGCAATACACGTTTTCTCCTATGCATTTTGGGGCATTAAGCTATGACTTCCTCTTATACCGATACAGCAACTTCATCTTCAACAGCAAAATTTTGCATCCCTTGTATGTTGAAAAACTCAAGTATTGCTCATATATGTAGGTTGTATGCACATGCCTGTTCTGCAATTTTTTCCTTAGGTTGCTGGCAGTGTAACAAATTCTTTTTCTCCATGAATGGCATACCTATTACAAGGAAATACAACCTCCTGAGCTTCCTTTCCTTCTTTATGTTTGATGACAATCTTATCCAGGAACCATCCACTGCCTGTGTTGAAATGACAAAAGTTTATCATGTGAAAGAATGCATTTTTTTAAATAAATTTAAAGAAAAAAGCCCAAATTATCTTTTTCCAGCAGAAACACAGGTCATATTAAGACAGAGCTCAGCTAAATAGATAAGATATATTAACAGAATGAACGCCTTATTATTCTGTGTCTCTCGCAAGAGGTACAATGTTAATTCTTCTCTGCCTTGCTCTGTTTTAATTTTAAGAAGGGTGGGTTTTTTTCCCTTGGAGACAAGTATATGTGTACGTCTGTGAACTGCCAACACCATTCACATCCCAGCCTACATCTTCTGATTCCTTTTGATCAGGCACAAGCATGTTGGGACAAATCTGTTTATGCAGTTAACTGAGATCTGTGTGAAAGCTGGAAATTTTGGTCCCCTGTGAGTGAAGTTGTTATTGCATATATAAGAGTATTCATTAACAAATCATTAAGACTACTGCTCTCATGCAAATGGAGTGGGGCTGCAGCCTTGAAAGGGCTTTGTATGTCTAGGTGCCAGTAACTGGGAAAACTGAGGATCCAGGGATCCAGGGCAAGCGACTGGATAGAGTCAGTGTCTAAGGCCAGCTACTGGAGGCCTTATACATCCATACTGTATTTATATGTAAATATTTTCCATTGATGAACTATCATTCTGATCAGCTAGAGAGGGTAGCAGGATAAGGCCATTGGTGGTGTTTGTGTTTGTGTAAGTGCTGAGTTCCTGTCTGTGTTGATCTGTGTGGCCGGCCATGTGCATACATATATGTGTTTTATAAATGTGTTTGTGTGTGTGTGTGCCTACTGGGAACACATACTCAGCCTTGCTACGAGTGGGACCAGCGGTCATGGAGCTGTGCAGCCTGACTGCTGTTGGGCTACTGAATTCACCCTCTCCCTAACAGCAGTAACCACTGCCACTCCCATGCTGATGTCTTAGATTACTTCCAATAACCATTCTAGTGACTGGTACAGTTCTCCTGCGAAGCCCTTTTCAAATATCCTGTTCTCACTGTGTCCGCACCACTCACAACTTATCATATTGCCTAGGAGGTTTTGCCTGACTCATACCATTATTTATCAGCACATTGTAGCAAAACAGCATGAGGGATGTTTTGGTCAGAAGCAGACAAGGATCCTATTTATTCTCATGCTCTGCCCCCCTAGCTGCATGAGAGTCTGGAAGTCCCTAGAAGGCAGCAGCCTCTGTCCCATAGGGAGGGCTTTCCCAGGCAGTGTGTGGAGCAGAATGGCATTTCACCTTCAAGACTTCAGGCCCAGGGCACATTAGGACATTCTGCAAGCTTCTTCTGTCACCTTCCCATACGTCAGGTGCTCTTTCATTGGAGGGAGCCTACTAGCCTGGCCAAGATTCACCAGCAATCAGGCAGGTCACTTTGAAACAGGCCAAAAAAGATGAAAGGCACTGCTGTGTAAATGTACAGGCATGTATGGAAGGTTTCTATGGAGGAGAAGACACATCATCTGGTGACTCACACCTGACCAATGCCAAAACCCTGCTGTCTAGGACAAAATTCCTTTTCTTTCCTCATTCGCAGTGGCTGTGGGAGAAGATCAGTGCCCCGCAGTCTAGGACCCGCAAAGAAAGCATATGTTCCATGATCCTTTCAAGACAGTCTCCAAATCAAGACTAAACACCTTCTGCCCTGTCACTCAGGCAAGTGATATGATTAGACAAAAGGGCAGCCCCAGCTCTAAAGCAACGCTCTTTCCGCCCTCTCAAGCCCCAAAAGATTGGGTCTCTAGATGGCCTCTCTCCTGACTCACCATCCTTTTCCAGTTCTCAAGCCACCTGGTCACCTCAGGCCAGGCTTATCTGGGGCTAGTTTTGGGTACAGTTCAAAAGAGGTCTGTGAGATCTGTCTGTGTGCAGTACAATGAACAATCCCCTTAATTACCAAGGCATAAATTTTGTTATACATAGAATTCAATCCATTGTCCTGTTTAGACAATCCTCCAAAAACACAGATTTTGATCTTCATTGTCAAAGAACAGCTTAAGATAGCTGAGTCTGGTTGCAGATTTGTAATGCTGGTCCTGTGGTATGGCTATGCTGCCTATTAAAGGAGAGATGAGGGAAGAGAGCATGGTACGGTGTCCTGGGGGATAGAGTGAAGGTAGGCTCCACCACACTGCCTTCTGTGTTATGTCTTGGACTACTAGGATGTGAAACTCTCAGATACACAGCCATCCATATTGCTGAAGGCTGAAAACTCTAGAGAACTACAAAGGTACAAGAATCAAATTTACTTCCTATACCAAGGCTGCACTAATAAGCCTACTTCTGTAATAGTCACAAGTCTGTTCAGAGCCTTAGTACAGACAGTCCGCAAGATTGGTGTTGCTTGAGGCCATTTCAGAACAGAGTAGGGTAAAAGTGCTTTTCTCATCTAGTATCAGTGTGGCCCTGAACTGCTTTAAAAATCCTTCTCATATCTTTCTCAATTCTCAATTCTCAATCCTTCTCATTGGCTTCTTCATAGCCACTAATCTGCAAACAAATTTGCAGTATTTACATTTTCAGTGCTTTAAAATGCTAGCTTTCTCTTCATTTACATCATTCCAGAGATGCACACCTCAAGGGCCTGTATCAAAAATTCATCTCATCACAAAATTATCTCTTTTTTTTTCTGAAAAACCTACAAGCTGAATGCAATGTCACTCACTGGAGCAGCTCCACGTTGACTTGCACAGATTAAATAAATAACCAAATCTTCTACCGTTGTCCAAAGCAGCAAGAACTGCTTTGCTTATGCTTATGTTTATGCTTATGCTATAGCTACTCAAAATTTGTTTGGTAGTAAAGCAGGTGCTGAATATCTTTAATTCTATTCTGGCCAGTCTTCACCCTTTGTCTAATAAAGGATTGTTTTACCTGTGTGAGCAAAGCTGTCATGAGTTTTCTGCATGCAAATAAATAGCGCTTTCAAAGAGTGGAATGACAGTATTTGACATTAAATTCACATCCTTTTTGCTGTCCATTACCACTGTCTTTTACCATCCCATCACAGTGACCAGTCTGTGGGAAGACTTTTTAATCACTGCAAGACCTTCTGTCACATTTTGTATGAAGGATGCAAGATAAATAAAGTGCACTGTATTTAAAAAGGACTTGAAAACAGATTGGTCTCTAGGAAGTTAAATCCTACCTGGACCAGCTCCATCATGGCTAATCAGAACTTTCTCCAAGTCTCCCAGTGAGACAGCCTTTATGCAGAAAATATCCATCTGTGGAACCATACAAGGAAAATGATAAAGGTCTTGAATACAGCTAATGCTTTGACTATAACAGTATAGAATAGGGGTTTTTTTCTCCTTTTTTTTTTCAAAATGAATGTAGGTGTCTTATATTGGTCCTGGCCAGTCAGTGAGGATCTTTTAAAGGCTTCTAAGGTGAGTAACACTTTAAAATTACTCCACAGAGACAGCACTCAATTCCTTTGGCATGACATAAGGATCACTTGCAAAGAATTATTTGGTCATCTCTGTACTACATTTTCTAGCCCTATCTGCCTCACCAAGACTGGAAAACATACTTGGAATAAGGATTTAGAACTTGATTCTAAAATTCATAGTGATCTGTTCAGGAGAACAAAAATGTTATTGTTACCATTTTATCTATATGTGCAATATGAATAAGCAAGAGTACTCAAATTCTACTATGCAATGCTCTCAGCAGATAAAAATTATTCATATGATGCAATTCTGTAAGTAATTTTGAATAAAGAAAATAAGTGAGAAAATGGCAAACTGCTTGAATAAAACTTGTTAAGTAAAACGATATTTACACTTGTTGAAGAAACAGTTTGCTAGCCATAGTTTACTCTTATTGATCAGAAGTAGCATTGTTTTTACTTCACCTGTCCATGTCGAAATTTTACATTATTATTCTTAGATCTATGGAGCTTCCTTTTGCCAGCATCTCCTCTTGTCCCAATGAGGTTGATATAAACATTAGAATCTGTTTCAGCACCAAGTTTAGCACCCGTGTATACATGAACCTCATACACCAACACTAGAAGAAGAAGAAAAGGCTTGAGATTATCCCTGTAGTTTGCAGATGATTCAAAACCTTTCCCATGAAAATTCTGCCAGAAGACTGTACTGACTTTCAAGTTTGGGAGTAACAACAGCTATCCATGCATTTGTCACTTCCAGGTTCAAATCTTGTAATTCTCTGCACAAAAATATGAAAATACCAAGCTTAAAAAAACACATTATGCTGAGTATAGCTGTGCATTGCTCAACAAAGCAGCCCATCAAACAAGTGTTCCCTAGCGCTCCATTTTCTTCTCTCACTTCCTGTTGAGTATTCACAATTTCAGGACTTAATTTGCAAAGTCTTTCTTGGCAAGTTATCTGGCTGTACCTAGTCATGGTCTCAAACAATAGCTGTATTTCACTGGTACCAAGGCATTTTCAACCTCCAGATTTGTGCAAAACAGAGTTTTCTGGGTGGCTAACCTTCATGTCATCTTAAAAGGAGAATACAAATCATGAATCCTAGGGTTTTTAGATTTTCACCTCACATACAATGGTGGGCAAGCAGATGAATGGGCCCCCTCATCTATAAAAAGTGTACACACAACTTGTTTTTGAGGGTTTCAACATTTATCACTAGTAGATGCTAACACTTTTAAAAACAGCTCTCAGTTAAAATATATTTACAACTTTTTAATGTCTCTCCTTCTACTCTAGACCAAAGTCTTACACAAAAAAAATATACACTTATCTTCAAAGAATTCTGGAATATAATTCAGAGCTACTGCATTAACATATTTTGCACCACACTAATATTTATAATTATCCAGATATGCAAACTTCTTTTAAAAAAAATTATTTGCAGTAATCACATACCATAATATTTCATTTCAGTTTTTCTTATTACAACTTTTAAAAAAAGTTTTCCTGTTTGCATCTTAATGGCAATTTTTCCATGCAGTGTTTCTATTCTAATCACAGCTGGCCACTTCTGCTGCTATGTAGTAGATCACAGAGGAGATTACCATTTCACTAATGGGTAATTTTAATAGTTCTTGAGAGTGAAGAAAGGTAGCAGAAGCCCTAACAAACACAATTAAACACTACTTTTAAGGAGGAACTAACATGAAAACAGAAAATTATAACAAAATGCTTGAAACTGGACAATATTCTACAAAAACTAATTAAAATACTATTACTCTTATACCACCAAATATCTAGCAGAACCTGACATTTCCTTAAATTTTTAATTCACTGGACCCCAAGGCAGCTTATAAAACTCAAACATCATGTCATCCACCATCACTGAAGAATAGCTATTTCTGATCTCCAGTGGAGAAGCTAAACAAGTAGTAAAATAATACTGCAAATACTTAAGGGAAAAAAATAGCCCCACATGTATTGAAAGATAGGAAGGAAATGTTGATGGATAGACTGTATGCTTAACCAAATTAGAATATTTGTTTTAATCTTTATAAAATTATCCCAAACTGGCAAAGACAGTGTCTCCAACTCTTTATCACTATTAGAGCTGTGACTCAAAATAGGAGTGGTGTCCCTTGATCAGTTTTATTATTTTCCATAACTCCAAGCATTCACTGCAGCTGTACCAACACTTAGCCTGTGACATAAAATTGATCTCAATAATACACACACATCTTCAAAAATTTGGCAGAGCCTTATAAAAACTAGTTTCAAGGTTTTTAACATAAAAACATCGTGTTAAAACAAATTGTAGATATGGATGGCAAGTAACAAAGATAAATGGATCTGATAATTAGCAGAATTAAGCTATATATGCAAATGACATTTTATATCATAACTCTTAGTATAATCATAACTGTGTGCAGATTAGCAACAGGAGAATATGAGACAAACAAGAAACTGTTCAAAGGACAGAGGATAAGGGGTGACAGCAAACTATGAAAGGAAATGTGCAACAAAGCAAAGAGCCACACTGATCATGAGGGGGCAAATTCTTTCAGAGTGTGCAAGGAGAGAGGTCACATTTCCAGAAGAAAACCTAACAACTATATTCATCTGTGACCAGCGATTTGAACAATAGGGTTGGACAACCCATGGAGCAACGCACTGGGGATTAATAAAAGCAGGGACATATCAACCTGAAGTCTTCTCCATGCTTTTCATTCTTACTTACATTCCCAGTTTTGAAAAAGCAAAACATCTGTGGGAGCTAAGGAAAGGGTATAGACTGTTTATGTTATGACTGTTTATATACAAAGATTGCTATCTGTATTATTTACACCTACAAGTAATTTCCATGATCAAAACTGCAAAATTTAAGTAACTATAAGCACAATTTTAAAGCATATTCAAGGCTTTTTTTTAAGAAGCTCTTTAATAATAAATGATTACAAGAAGAAAATACCAACAAGTTTTTTCATTTCTGGAGGGACACCAAACCAAATAGATTAAGTACAGGACACACCAGAACAGAATAAGAGATAATTATAACACAACACAAAGACATTAACAGATAAATAAATGACAGTTGCTTTTGTAGCACTGTGCATCTCTGTGGTAACCAGAGAGATGATAATGATCTAATCAAATACAGCTTTCTATTGCTACAAGCCTAAATAAATCAGTCTGAAGTAGAAAACATGCACATGTTGAAATGTAAAGAACTGGAAAATATTTTCCATAGCTCCTTGTGTCTATACATCTCTCACCATCTGGAAATGTTACGTCTGGCATTTATTTAGGCTACACAATCTGCATTATTTATAAAGGAACATTCTTAACAAAAAGACCAGTTCTTGCTTTAAAATTTTGTACAAATTAACAATATGGGCTGCTATATTAGGATAATAAATGGAATGTTCATTTCCCTTAACTTGAGTATATGTTACAATGCATTTTATAAGAAACACACAAAAAATTAAGCAACAAAAATATTCTCCAAAATACGCTGTACATGCCTTCTTAGAACATGCCACTATGGAGAAATTCTTGGACATTCATATAAACATTCACTAAATAGATTGTGGAGGTTAAGCCTTTTCTGTACAAATGGAAACCTAGGCACAGACCAACTTGAGTGGATGCAATTTTTTCATACTTTGTCAAGCAGTTCCTCTAGATTGCAGAACAGCTACAAAAAGTGCTAGTGTTAATGGCTCCTGAGCTACAGATTGCTTAAATATAAGAACAAGAAAGATGATGTCACTCTGTAAGAGATAAGACAAGGCGCACCAGTAGTTTGATGAGCACAGGGGACAGATATAACCAAGTCTGGAGAATGAACCTACCAGTCGAATGTACTGCTGAGACAGCAAGACTCACCAGCTGTGAAATTTGCCTGTTTGCAGCTTTCTGTATATTATTCACAAAACACAGTTTATTGTGTATGGAGTAAAATAAAAAGACCCTAGAAAATATGTTCAGCCTCTGTGACTCTTGTTTAATTTCCTTTGAGAAACTGACCTACTTTAAGGCCCCCACTGCTGCCACATCTGAAATGGAGACCTGCTTCATTGCAGTAAGAAAAAGCCATCCCAAAACTCTGCGAACTGGAACTCTATAGCCTGATGCTCTATTCCGTAGTAGCATTTTCATTTTACTATATGCTGATTTAGTGAAACTACACCAGCTGAAAACTGGGGTGACAAAGCAGAGAGGTAGGCCCACAGGCAAAAAAAGGAAAGAAAAGGTTGAAAATTATATCATAAAACCAACCACTGAACAGAAGCCAAGGAATATTGTTTCAGTATGATGAGGACCTGTTAGACACACATCTAGCCATCCGTTTAATGTGGGGCACATCAAAGTAGTAGAAGAAACATCTTGAAAAATGCAATAACTTTGATAAAGGATATAAGAGGATTAATTAATACAAAATAGCAGGGAAAAAATCTCAAAAAGAAAATGACCTTTCAGAAAATAAGTGATTGAAAACTTCAAGTTGCTAAGAGAGTAACTTTAGATAAGCTCTATAATCAAACAGAAAACTCTGGAACATGGATGCATGGATGAAACAGTTGAAAAAGGGAGGTAAAATGTTTTCAGGCAGAAGTAGGAAGCTTCTAAAAGGCTCCATGAAAGATAGACATTAAAGCAGTATAATGACTATGTTAAAAAAACAAATAGCATATCAAAAGTATCAAAAATACTGTAGGAGTCACTGAGCAGTCAAGTGTACAAGTGCCAAATTTATACTTGCTCAGTCCATTAAAATGCTACTACTGCTACCTCTTGAGATGTTATCATGAGACTTCAGATGATTTTTTAAGTCCCAACTCCAGCTTCTGGCATCTATTAATAACATGAGAACATGAACTACCTGGAATAAAGGGGAAGAAAGAAAGGAATTTTTGTTTCCCTGGTTATGAAGAAAAGGTAACCTAAGGACATACTAAGGGCAACAGAATGCAAGTTAGAGAACCCTTTTTTCCAGACTTTTTATTCTGGGCACCTGAATCAGGGTTTCCAATACAAAAGGTTAGTATATTCATGATCATTCACCAATGGTAAGAGTTAGTTTGGCCCAAATCTGCAAGCACAGTATATAATTCTCATTTCCTTATGAAGGAGTAATGTACAGAATTCAGTGACTTGTGACATTTTCCTTTGGAAAATATAAACAGTAAGCAAGCATCACAGGTTGCTTTGCATTAAAGATTAAATTAATATTTTTATATGCTTTGGGAGAAGAAGAAATAATCCTAATAGAATTAAAGAAGAATTTACTGATGAGAATAAAAAAATGCAGTTTTCACTGCAGAAATATTGGTCAACTTCTGTTGACTTAGTATAAACTACTGTCCTATTGTCAGTTCTTTTCAAAGTAATTCTACTAAAAGAAAAGTACAGTCATTATTTTAGAATTCTAGTTAAGAGCAGATGAATTCAAGATAAATATACTTATCAGTTATTACTCAAAGTACATTAGATAAGCTTCCTCCACATTACAGCTGTCTGAGCCTAACACCACACACTGGTGTGCTTACAATAGCACATTAGTTTGAATCAAGAAACTGAATCCCCTGACTGGCCTTCCTTACTTCTTTCTGGTTTGCAGCATGGAGTGGTTTTACAGCAAAAAATTATATTCTTTTTGGATGAAACTAAACCAGAGGATATGTTCCAGGAACACAATGACAACAATCTTGCCACAAATTGGCAGTCAGTCTGTGGGAACAGACTAGAACAAGCCCAGAGTAACTTTCCCCTAAACACACATAACGAGGACATTGGACCCTTAGCTCACTGGATTTTTAGCACCAACTGCTTCACGGCGCAAAACCACTCCCATCAGGCCGCTAGTGTAAACAGACAAATTGGCCAAACAACACAAAACCTAGAGAGATGGCAAATGATATACAACATTAAAATTGTCAAATTGTTTCTGTTCAGTCCTCCCTTAATGACAGCAATCCAAGATATTAGAACAGTATTACACAGTACTTCTCCAGGTTCTGCCTTTTTTCCATATGGTGTGCCTGCTTGAATGAAATGGTCATTTTGGCTTGATTTGTTAAACAGCAAGACTGAATCTCTGTCACGTGGTTTTATCATTTGGTATTTACTATCCAGGTTGTACAAATAGCGTTTGGCATTTTGCCATGACAGAAGGGTAAAGATACAGGTTGGTGCAGTGTTAAGGCTAAAAGGGAACAATTTCTTAATGGCTGATAATGGTTAAGAGGCCCTATCTTCCTCAGAAGAGCTGCATCTATTATTTGAGAAGACATAAATACAAAAACACTATCAGGTGAAGACATTTCAATTAGAATTACAGTTCTCAGGCTTTCTAATCTCCACTTCCATTTACTCCTGCTATTTGGAGCAATTTTTCTAAAAAATATATGGGAATATTCTTCATAACATGTAAGAAAATTATCAACTTTTAAAAAACACACTTACTAATCAACTTTACAATAGGAAAGAAAAGCTTGACTATTTACCTAAGTAGTTGGTGCCTCCTCAGTGATTAAACAGGGATGCAAGTTTTGTAGAGATAATGCTTGCGTCATTACTATTTGCTTTGGTCATCTTTTGCACTATTTCAGTCAGTGGGCACATTCTAACCTTTCTGTATTTGCCTGCACGTTTCTCCAAGAAATCTAAATCTTTTTAGCTGGAATTTTTCCTTCCTTAGCCTCAATATTTGTCTTTTATCTCAAATCAGTTGAGATAAAACTCAGGAACTCAGGAACAGTTATTCATTCAATTATGTGAACAAGACCAGGACAGAATTCACCATTTATATTCACATTTGAAGTTTATGTTCACCTAAACAGAACAGTAAGAAAATTCAACACTTCTTCTATCATGCACCCCTTTAGATCAAAACTTCAGCTGTATCTGAAGACAATCCAGTTAGGTTGTGTGATAAAGGTCTTCTGCACACTCACAAAGGAGCATAGGCAGGCATTGGCAGGGGGGAGCCCATGCTCTGGCTTCTCCCAGGCCCATCACAGGAGCCATTCGCCCATGTCCACAAGCACAAGGGCACAAGGGCAGGTGGGAACCCATATCAAGGACTCAGAGGAAGGGACACCCTCTCCTGGCCTTTGCAAGGGCTGTCCCAGGAGAGTCTCAGTACCAGTGTCCAGGCATGAAACCCATCACAATGAGTCAATTCTGGAGTATCTATCGGACTGCTGGGGTTTGCTGCCTATGGGTATGGAACACAATACAGGACACAGGGGAAGAGCATTTCAGGATTGCACAGGGCTTATTATGGGACATTTAGGGGAGGAACCAAGGGCAGGGAAAGGGATAGATCTAGGTGATTTGGGGAGGAACAAGTGTGGGAAAATAGAGGGATCAGGGGATCAAAATGGCTGGACACAATTAACAGTTTGCTGGTTATTATGGTTTTCTGGCTGTGTCCTGCACCTGATCAGTGCAGTCTGTCCCATCTTCTTATTAATTTGCTTTCTAACTCTTTTCCTGGATGAAGGACTCTCTGTCCTCTGTGTGTGTATGCATGTGTGGGTATGGGGTCTGAGTGCCAGCAAGTGGATTGGGACCCTGTTGGGGTCCTGCATGACAGCAACTGGAGAGACTGGAGGGAGTGAAATTAAGTGTCAGTGACTGGACTGGGGCCAGGGGTCAGAGGCCCATGTCTCTAAGGGTGAGACCACATGAGTAGGTGACTGTTGGGGGGACCAGGGGACTCCCGGCCAGCTGCCAGAGACACCATGGTGTACGCGTGTCTCTAGGAGTGAGACCTCCTGAGGTGTATGTGTGTCTCTAAGGAAGATATAGCTCTGTGTGCCCGTGCATGTATGTGTGAGATGGTCTGTACCAGCAGCTGGAGCGGGGCTGCAGCCTCAGTGGCTCATATGCCCAGGTGCCAGCAACTGGGCAGACTGGGATCCAGGGGCAGCTGCTGAGCAGACAGTGTGTGAGCCCAGCTGATGGAAGCATCCACCTTGTACGTATGCATACACATATATATTCCCACTAGTGGACCTCCATCCTGCTCAGCCAGAGAGGGGAGCATGATGAGGCTGCTGGTACTGTCTGTGTTCGTGCAACCACTCTGTGTGTCTGGGTTATCTGTGCAGCTGGCCCTGTGTACATGTATATATACATGGTATATACATGTGCTCTCTCTCTATATGCTGACTGGGAACACATGCTCAGCCTTGCTGCTGGCTGGACCTGGGGCCATGCAGCTGCGGCAGCCTCACATGCATTGAGCTGCCAGATCTGGTCTGATTCCCCTAACACTCCTGTGTTGTCATGATGTTATAAAGCTAAGTCAAAAGCATTCAGAATAAAGCTTCTATCTTATTTTCATTGAGTGACACTTAAGATTTACCCAATTCAGGACATGATCACTAATTTCCAATACCTATCAGTTAGAAAATAGTTGAAAAATTTTTCTTTGCTTTTGTGCATTACAACGTAACTAGGGGATGAAACCAAATGAAAACATCAACAAATAAACAATCCAATACTTGTAAAGTTTGGTAAACTAAAAATATCTGGAACTGCCAGAAAAATGTGAGACTAGGTAGAAGAATCACAGAAAAAAACAGGTTGGAGCAGACCTCCAGGGATCATCCGGTTCAACAGCATACTCAATTCAGGAACAACTTCAAAGACAGATCAGGTGAAGTTTTTTAAATCTCCAGGGTTGGAAAAGCAAAAGAGAAGATGGAATAGGAAGAGGAAAGGCAGCCACAGACCTAGAAGCCTTGGCAATGGGGAAAACATAAGAAAAGAAGGGAAGACAAAGGCAGACATACATTGGAGGCATAAGAAACCTGAGTTACGTATTGGAGTTGAGACTGGTGTGATGGAGAGATTGAGAAAGAACTGAAAGCATCACTGGGAGTAGGAGACCAGATTAGTGTCAGTTTTTTGAAGTGGCTGATGGACAGTCAGAAAAACTAAGGGGGGTTACCACGGTGAGAAATTTGGATGGAAAAGAAGGGATTTCAGAGAGGAAGGTAAAGAAAAGCTGACAGAATCAGTAAATAACTTAGGATTTGAAGAAGAGAAGATAGAAAAAAGAAAGACAAGGAATCAAAAATCAGCTCCAAGGCTTTGGGTCCCTATTGGGTGCATAGTAGAGTTTGGCTGGAGAAAGTGAGAAAAAAGATAAGGAAAAAATTACCCTTTCTTCTAAGAGAGAAGTTGAGCAATAAAGTCAGTGTTAAAGAACAGCAATT
This sequence comes from Fregata magnificens, assembly GCA_013389945.1. Taxonomy (NCBI): domain Eukaryota; kingdom Metazoa; phylum Chordata; class Aves; order Suliformes; family Fregatidae; genus Fregata; species Fregata magnificens. The sequence goes on from WAAD01016229.1 coordinate 22,721, forward strand.
AAAAAAACAGTGCCTTCTGAGCTTAGTTTATATTTGTTCGCTTTGTTTAAAGTTTCCAGCACATCACTTTCATAGCTAAGCAAATTTAATATCACTAGAAGATACCAGATTGAACTGAAAGTACAGGATACAAATTACTAAATCATGTCAGATCATCATTAAGTAATAAGTAGTACATAATTTGTTCTGCTGGAGAAAGTGACTTGATGTGGTTTGTCCAGTACTTGTAAGCAATTAGCTTTTAAATGGGAAATGCAAACGGATAGTGTTTCGTTTGCTTGTTCTTGAGAAACTAAATAGGAAATCCTTGGGAGGCCTTGCTGAGTTTATATTGATGTTCAATTTAAATATGCCTAAAATCAATAATTAATTTGTAGAACTTACAATTTCAGGAAATTTCCAAAACCTTTCTAATGGATCTTTTCTTACAAACTTGAGACATGTATTTTAATAAAGATAATGTTCCTACAAAAGCAAGGAAAGATGAGTAATATAATGATTAAAAAGTAAATAAATGTGTTGTTTTAAACATATTCCCAGCCTTTGATAGAATGGACTTGATTTTTCACATACAAGTATGTAAATGGACTGCACCTACCAGAATATTAGCACTTTTCTATTAATGGGTATTTCAGACTGCATAACGCAGATTTGAGTTATTGATGTTGGATTAATTGTGCATACAACTTAATTGGCTTGTGCGCTATTTTTCTATTGCACCAGTATACGATATTTATGTCACTGTAAGAAGTGGCATATGGTACCATGGTATATGTTAATGATCACAGGGCCTGGTTCATCCTGATCAGTCCCAGTTTTTGAAATCTCATATTGAAGTCACTAAATACTCTGCAGAATAATTAAAAAAAAAAAAAGAGCAGAGGGGAAATGTGAAGCTGGCACATACATGTTTCTCAACATCTTCTGGCCTCTGTAATAGAAATCAGTAGTCCCCTTTGGCCTTAAAACCCATAAAAAACATTCACACATCACCAGTCTTGATGTTTTTTTCAGAGAATTCTATTATTTTGAGTTGAGGTTTTTCACTTGTTTGATATTTTCTTCTGAAATTATTTGACTGTCACTTAGTGCCTGATGATCCTTTTTTAAGTTGAATCACTGAATCCTTGCAATATCCACTGCTTCATTTTGAATATAGTTTGCCTGAATGCAAATGACTGCACGTATCTATATAAGACCTACTACTGTCAGACAGTATTGACTATCAGCTGCACAGTTGTCATTCTATTAATGTAAAGAGAATTCTGTAAAAAAACTCCACTATGCTAAATGATTATACTGGCTCCCTATTCCTTCATAGAGGCCCAGGACTTTTTAAATAATAACTTTATATGATGGGCTATTGCCCACTTCACTTGAAGAGAACATAGTGCAGCAAAGCTGTGGTAAACTTTGAAGTACCAAAGTGCCACCCTGCAGCTAACAATTTCTATGTGAATGGCTGTGACTTGAGTCTGATTTGGAAAACACATGTGATGATTCAGATCATGGATTTCTGGTAAAGAATATTTTATGCAGCACAAGAAAGGATGATCTCAAACTTGCTAAAAGGAACTGGATGTCATGTGACATTACATACCTTGATATGCCTTGATTTCCTGCCTGATGTCTTGCTCTAAAGAGCAGTATTTGCCGGTGATTTAGGGGCACTCTGAGAGATCAAGAATTTTATAGGGGTAAGATGCCCTGGCCACAGCTATTATTCTGATTTTGGGGAGGATAGGAGTGGGGGAAAATGGTCACTTCCTGCTTCTGTGGAACTAGAAAGTATCTGGAAGGGATTGTTTCATGGTTACCCTGGCTTTTGGGCAGTCTGCCCTGGAAGAAACATGAAAAGGTGTCATATACTCGCAGGATATGGCTAGTGAACACATGATCTAAAATACTGAGCACGTACATGGCAAAAGCTCCTTTGCGGGGTTTCTTATTGCCACTTCTCTCCACGTATCACCTTCACCTTTGTCTTCTGCAAGCCAGCACTCTATGGGGAGACAAATCTCTTCATCAGAAAGAGGGACTACTCTTTCAAGTCTGACTTCCTCCAGGTACCAACTGGGATCATTTCCAGTGTTGTCGTGGCCAATGCGGATTTTGTATAGCTGCCCAAGATCTCTGAGATTAATCTGTAATGATTAAAAAAAAATCCTGGATTTTAATAACAAATTATAATAATGACTTTTAGCAATCCTTCTTATGCTGGGCATGCAAGCTCAATGTGCCCCTAATGTAACCTAGAGTAATGGTTTTTTTTAGAAAATGAAGCCTTAATATACAATGAATCCCAGGGCAATCGAGCAAAAGCATATGGAGTAGTCTGCAAGTGTAATTTTATTGACTTAAGTACCATGTTATTTAAAGTGACTAAAGGGTTCAAACAGTTCAGTCTGTTTTTAGATCTCTTGACAGAATCCAGTTTGTAGTGTTATAATGTAAATCTCTATTTCTAGACAAATACTTTAACAAGCAGAAGTACCTTCAGTCATTGCTGCATGAAATAATATATTTTGCAGTCTATACAGTTAGCATCAGCAGAGCCCTATTAACTATTCCTACCACTTATCAGTCTGCTATGGCCCACTTTTCTCTTTGTCTTCTATTTTTATGTGCATTGGTGTCAGGGTTAACTGTTTCTGTAAGTGCTGATGCCACACTGCAACAAATTTAAACAATAAAACATGACTATGTCACATCGAATACTGCAGCCCTGAAATAAGAGCCACTTCATTTTGGGCTGAGAATTTTTTTGAGTGTTGCTGATGGCAGGAACCTCAGCACAAAAGCAGGGTTAACCATTTTCATTTTCATTGATGTGTTTGAAAGCTCATGGTATTGCGAAAAAAAATAGTAAAGTAAAAAAGAACAAAAAGTAGTTTTTTCTTTTACCATTATACCAATTTTGTACTGTTTAGCATCAAAACAAAAAGCAAACAAAAAACGGATTGACAAAAAATTAACACAAACATTGCCCCAGTAGTCCAAATCACCAAAAAGGATGAACTAAGATTTGAGTTTGAAGGTCCATTGCATCTGTTCTGGAAGGTAATATTGATAAGTTTGCCCCTGAGCGAGAGTTTCCCCTTCAATGTTTTTTGCTAAGGAAGACTCCGAGGTAATGCTCCTTTTCTCTGTGGAGCTGGGAAATGTCAGAGGCACTAGAGGCATATTCCTTTCACTCTTTTGTTGAAATGTTTTCCTAGGCAATGACACAAGCTAGTGTTACACTGACATTTCTTGGTCATGAGGACCATCACAAAAAAGAGTCTTGCAGCCCTAACTGATCACCATTTTCTTGTATCCCTGAGGCAAGCCTGGCACGACTCAGTCTCATAGGATGATATCGTGACACATATGCTAGTGGAATAAAGTCTGAAGAGAGTCATACTTATGACCAAAGTAGTAGGTGTTCCTGTATTAAAACAGTAAGTTAAAGTAAGAGGTGCTAACTGAAGGTATAATTATAACATTAATGCAATAAAACCATCTACACAAAAAATATGCTGCTAATACTCACAGCAGAATTACAGCAGCAGATAAAAAGCTCTCTGAAACTAACCACAAATGTAGCCAGGCCACAGGCTAAGTTGCCATAATAACCCTGTCACCCAGCTACAGAGCAGAGACCTCTGCAGTGGGCAAGCAACTGCTAAGGTTGCCTTGCAAATAAATATAACAATATATTAGAACTCTCACCGTTTATTGTGAATTGAATAAAGTATAGTATTGGCAAACAGCAAAGGTGATGCACTCCTGAGATCTAGGCACTGGCTGCTATTTGTGGTGTGGAAGTGTTAAAGGGAAATTTAATAAATAAAACATTGAAACCTTGTGACCTCATGCCCATGATTAAATTCTGGCATAACCCCTGTCGAAAGAGGAGCGTCACAGCCATCTCTGCATACAGTACTTATTACCATGACTCTGTCAAAGAGCCTCTTTTGTCTTCTGAAGCATCTAATCAGTCATTTGGCTGTGAAGCAAACTGAGACATTATTGATGAAAAAAATCCTGCATATCTATAGTGGGTATCATATAAGTTGGCTGAAAAGTGAAGCCATAACTTTCTTCATTATATTAATTTTATTTATCGTATTGTGCTAAAGTGCATTGTTTTCAGAAGGAAGTCTAAGACAGAAGATATGTTTCCAGGTGAATCTGCAAAGGGTTTCAACATTGTATCAGGTTGCTCAGAGCCCCATCCAACCTGACCTCGAATGTTTCCAGGGATGGGGCAGCCTGTTCCACAGTTTCACCACTCTCATTGTAAAAAGTTTCTTCCTTATATCTAGGCCGAATCTACCCTCTTTTAGGTTAAAACCATTACCCCTTGCCCTGCTAAAAAGTTTGTCCCCAACTTTCTTACAAGCCCCCTTTAAGTACTGAAAGGCTGCAATAAGGTCTCCCTGGAGTCTTCTCTTCTCCAGGCTGAACAACCCCAACTCTCTCAGCCTGTCCTCATAGGAGACATGTTCCAGCCCTCTGATCATTTTTGTGGTCCTCCTCTGGACCCACTCCAACAGGTCCATGTCTTTCCTGTGCTGAGGACTCCAGAGCTGGACGCAGTACTCCAGGTGGGGTCTCACCAAAGCAGAGTGAAGGGGCAGAACCACCTCTCTCGCCCTGCTGGCCACACTGTAGCTGATGTTTGTCAGACCACTGGTACAACTGGAGAGAAGAGCTCACAAAAACAAGCAGAGGTAGGATAGCTGACCAAGAAAGGGAGGGAAAAAAAAAAACAAACCCACCCCCCCCACACCACACACACACACACCCCAAAAAAAAAAAAAAAAAAAAAAAGAAGCAGCAGCTATTTGAAAAAGAAGGAAAAGGAAATTATGAAACCCCGTCATCACCATATCACCATGCATGGGCTTCCTGTTACTGGATAAGTAACACAGCAATCCATCAAACCTAATCAAATGGAGTTTCCAGAAAAATAGGTACAGAACAGAAAGCTCTGTCCAGACCGTTAGGTTTCTCCAGGAGATGCTCCCAGTTACAAGCAGTTCAATTAGATACACTAAAGTCCTGTTTAGCTTCCCTAAACATTCCTGCATTTGTGTCTTCCTATACTTCCTATCCCTCCCTAACATTCACACTCTAAAAAAGGACACACTATAACAAAATTAAGGAAGTTATGCCCATGTGTTAAGTGGGAATTTGTCCAAAGTGTCAAGTCAAATGTATTTGCTTGCTTTCGACTACCAGAGGAAGAGTATAAAGTGTCCCTGTCTACTAGACTCACAAATTATGAGTTTTCTGGAATGGTAAGCTATGCAGGACATATAGGTAATGGCATATTTCTGAGACTGAAAGCTCTCAAAAATAATTAAAAACACAGAACAACTGCCAAACTAGTAGCATGCTTAATAATACTTTTGTTTCTGACTAATTGTTTATGGGTGTTCTTGGGGAAAAAAACCCATATTTATTCTTGGGTGGAAATTAAAGCAAGAATGTCAATGGCAAAGAGCAAGTCAACTGTATATGACATTCTGGAAGACATATAATACAATTACAAATTTAGTTTCAGATCCTGTTGTAGTTTTGGGGGTTGGAACAATTCATCTTGCTGTCAGATCAGATATCACATTGGTCTCTCAGTGCTATTGACTTGCTAACACGTTACTTTTTGCCAATCGGAATTCTGTCAAATGTATGTCAAATTTTGCTCTTGCAGTGAAATGCAGATGAAAATACCCTCATAACACGGTAAAGCTAATGATATTCTTTTGCCGACATAAACACTGTATCTTGAGGTTGCTCCTTCATTTCCAATATTGACTAAATTGCCTTGAACTTCTGCATGACTTGAACACAACCTGGCATTTATAAATCTACTTTCACAGCCAGAACATTCTGTAAAATGTTGTAGAGCAAAGTTGACTTTGTTGCCCTCGTAAACAACATGCTTACAAAAACCTTAGCCTAGCTGTTCTATATTCTGGCACCATGGCTGCAAAAGTAACATTCCATTTTACATGGAAACAGCCTTTCTGATCGAACTGCAATAAATGGCCATGCAAAGAAGAAAGGATGAGTCCCTGGACTAAAGCATCACTCTGGAAATCAGACAACTAGATTCTATTCCTAGATCTGCTTTAGGCTTCCTGAGAAACATTACAGAATTCACAAGCCTTCTTTGCCTCACTTTCTCAACTATACAACAAGGACACCACTCACATGTCTCTCACAGGGACACTGCAAAGCTCTCTTCATAAATTTTGAGATCTTCAGAAGAAGACACAAGTCCAAAATTCTGTATTTTTTCTAAAATTTTCTGTTCATTTTGGGTTAGTTGCTATTTTCCATAGCAGACAGATCAAAAATTATCAACTATAATTCTCCTAGCTAACTTTGTAAAGCTAGTGGTTTTGCTCAAGGATAATGTGATCTCACTTACAGTAACATCTCTCATATAGTCATGCAATTTCTGTTGCCACTAGTGGAAGTTGTGCAGACAGAATAAGGGAGGAATAGCAACAAGCTGCTCAGCAAATATGTTGTAAATCTACTGAAGAACGTGGTCAATATAATAAAGACATTCCTCTACCACACTGTAATTGGATGTTGCAGGTACTCAAACTTCGTAAATGACAAGGACACATAGAGACAGAAGACTGATGTATTTTGGGAGAGGTCTACACTGCCCTGAACAAACTTGCTAGAGTTGTAGCAACTGTACACCTGAGTTAGCACAATAGTCCCTCAGACTGGCCAGTCCTGCTTCTCAAGGCACACTGCTGCTGGTGAGTACTGACCAGCAGTGTTGCAGCAAAAGTAGCAGCTTGAGGCTAGTCTTTGCTGGCCTCTGCAACAGAATGTTGACAAAATCATCAGACATCTAATCCTCAACCAAAGCACATAGTCAAAGCATTGCAGAAGTTCAAATGTCTATGAAAACTGATTTTTAATATTTTTATTAAAAAGTTCCTAAGTTCCTTTCTCCCTGTAAATTCTTCAGCTTGATAGGGTAGAGTTTGGACGTGGATGGAAATTCAAAGTCGTAAAATTTAAGAGATAACAATCTGGGGGTATGAAGCTGCCATTCTGATGTGGCTTACATCAGCCATGTAGAGAACATAAATAAGACCTAAATTCCTGCAGAGGTAACAAACAAGGGCATGGAAACACAGATATCCCATTGAGGTAAAGGAATCTAGGTATCACAAACATTAGATATACTGACCTTCTTAGGGATTGCCTATTAGAGAGGTCTTCTGACAAATGCCAGCCTCACAGTCTTCCCAGAAAAAAGTTTTACGTAACATTTGAATCATCATCTACAGTTCACTTGTTGGTTGACTGTGAAACTCCTTCTGATGTGTCAACCTATTTGTGCCAAATTCTGTGATAAGCTCTAAAGGGGATGGACCTCATACAGACTCTGCTTATGTGAGAGATTGCCAGCACTTATCAACCTTAATAATATCATTGTGAGTACAATGATAGCAGTAATTCTATTCTCTTTGTAGTAATTTTCTTCACTGTTACAGGCAATAATATCAACACTCATTATATTTTATAGTATCAGTAACAATACATATTATTGAAAAAATTGTCCACCACTTTCAAAATGGCCACATTTTCAAACAGAAGTAGCTTTGCCTCAGCCACACACATATTCTACATGTTTGCAAGCAGTTAAACAAGATTAGCCTGCTAATCAATACAACTATATGCTTTGCTCGTTGCTACTATCTATTTTTTGTACAAGCATAGGACTAAATTGTCTTCTTGCCAAAGGCAAGGGGAACATTTTCATTAAACCATGCGTTAGAAAACTTGGCCTTACTTTTTGAAATTGAAGCTTAACAAAGCTCATATTTTACAATTTGTCTCTACGCATAAATTGAAAACCAGGTTTATCAGCAAGAAGTTCTTCCTAAAGAGGATGCAAGGACTAAAATTTAATTCCTTTTCTAAATGAGCTATGCAAATACTCTTTTCAATCCCTAGCATACCTATGATATTTTGAATGCAATCAGTATGACATATTTTCATGTGCTTAAGATGTTTAACTAAGTGAAAAGTGAATAGTTCGTTGGCTTAACAAGAGACTGTTCAGTGGAAAGATACTTCAGTAAAAGGACAGAAAGAATATATGTAATGACTCCATTTCTCTTTTATGTACTGGAATAAGAAAATAATGTCACTGTATTCCTGTTGTACAGAAAGTATCCTGCAATCTATTTGAAATAAACTCAGGCTAGCATGAAAATCATTTGGATAAGTCAACACTTCAGAAACAACTACACCAAAATCTCAATGTCTAACACAACCACTAGAGGCTATGCTTGACAGACAGTTATTAATTTCATGTAAGGCCACCTCATTAACAGAATTTCAGAGAAGTCATGTGCAGCAGCTGGATTCCCAAAAGAAAGAGAAATCATTGACTGCGTTAGTTTAACTTCTACAGCATCTGCATATAATGGAGAAGACTGGAAGTAGAAGATATTTTTAAATTATGAGCATGCAGCTGGCAAATGTTGCCAAAAATATCGTAACTAATATACTAGTAAAGTACCTGGAGTCCACCCATGGTGCTTGCATTTTCCAGATGTCTGAATTCAGCCAATTTGTTAATTGTGGCCAACAAACTTGGCACAGTTACACACTAACTCAAGAATTAGAATATGTCACAGGTGCTCACACAGAAACTTAACAGCCTCATGAATAAGGTGGATATAGACATGTAAGGAGTAGGATTAAATGCCACACAAAAATTCTTGCTTCGGTCATAAAAATAAGCTGGGTAAACAAGTACTGCTTATTGCACAGTGACAGTTAAACACTTTCTTTTCCAGTCCACTCAAGCTCTTTTCATCCTGTAGCTAGTCCTATATCAATACTCACTCACTTGACCTTCCTATACAGGCTAACAATGTGCTACTATTCACTAAAATGGATGCCAATTATCTGTTACCAGGTTAATTAGAGAAAGGAAATGTCACATTGTTGTTACTTGCTAAACTAATGGTACCAACGGACAGCTTGTTTCTTCCACCCTCAAGTACAACAAATGGGAACATGTTTTAAGAATAACAATAAAGCTCTGGAAGAACTTTTCTTTTACTGTGTGGTTAATTAAATTATGCCAACACCAAGTATTTACGGTATCAGGGTGTCAGTTCTTGAAAGTAAGCACAAAACTCTTATGCTAGGAGAACATAGCCACGTATATATCTGAGGTTTTTCTGAGTGATCTGCACTTTTCCAAGTCAGACCAGGGGTATTTTACTGGATTTGAAACTTTCCACGGTGCTTAGGTGAGGAGTTACAACACTGTATACCGGAAGATGTTAACTGGAATACAGCCTAGCATTGGCTGTAAGAAAGCTCAACAAAGGTCAGGCCATGCACTTAAGAAGAAGAAGAAGAAGAAAACTTAAGCTTTACTTAACCTTCATTATGTGCATCCACATCACGCTAACAGAATGATGTTGTAGTTGGACAAGTGCACCTTATGCATGAAGAAGTGATGCATGATAAGAAAGATTGTGCTGGTGGGCATGTAACAGCGCTTCAAAGAGTCAGAATACACATGAAGATTCATTTAAGAATAGGTACAGAGTAGCCAGCTCAGTCCACAACCTAGGAGTAGGACTAGATCTCTGATTTACTCTCCTTTTGATGGTTGATTCTATAATATCCTGACAGACTATGAACGAGCCTCTGCAATACGTCTGTCATGTCCTGGTGGATTTACAGCAATATTTATCACTCAGGCATGAAGTCATCAGCTCTGAAAAAAAAATTACATCTAACAGTGTCTTCTCTCAACAATGTAGATTACTGTGAGCACATCAGACTTCAACTTTCTGCATCGCTTTCCTAGGGACTAAAGGGGGGTTTTTTGTATCTTCCTGACGTAAAGAAGGTCAACAGCCTTCTGGTCTGCAGTAGGAAGACTGTTGCCAGCAGATCAAGGGAGGTGATTATTCCCATCTACTCGGCCTTGATGAGACACTTCAGGAGTGCTGCATCCAGTTCTGGGCTCCCCAGTACAAGAGACATGGACATAACTGGAAAGAATCCAGTGAAAGGCCATTAATATGATTAAGGGACTGGAGCATCTCTCACATGAGGAAAGGCTGAGAGAGCTGGGACTGTTTAGCCTGGAGAGGAGAAGGCTCAGGGGAGGATCTATCAATGTGTATAAATACCTGATGGGAGGGGCTAAAGAAGACAGAGCCAGACTCATCTCAGTGGTATCCAGTGAACAGTCAAGAGGCAATGGGCACAAGTTGAGATACCATAAATTCCACTTAAATATATGAGAAAAAAAAACGTGTGAGCAGTCAAATGGTGTAACAGATCACCCAAAGGGTAGATAGTAGAGTGGGAGATGTTCAAAACCTGACTGGACAATGTCCTAAGCAATCTACTGTAGCTGGCCCTGCTTTGAGCAAGCGGCTGGACTAGGAAAGCTTCAGTGATCCCTTCTAACCTCAACTACTCTGTAGTTCTGTAGCACTCAGTGCAATGGCATCACCTTATTGACATAATTATCTCTAGGGTGAGAACCAGATTCAACATCGCTAATACTAAGAAATCCCTATAATGCTTAGTGAAAATCATTTTTGCAGGAGATAGAACTGTTAAAGGGCTGCCAATATAAAGTAAGGGCCATCAAAAACTTTATCACTTTCTCATCTTCTGTTTCAGTGCAAGATAAATTGATCTCATCTTGTTTAGCATAAGGCCCATACTGTATAAAGTGTCTATTCTCTTTATAGAGTTGTACCAAGCCGAAACAAAAACAATTATTTTTAAGAGCAAGAGTGAGAGAATAAGCCACACGTTAGTCATACCACTCACTTCTGAAAAGTGCTCAGATACTGAGATGATGGGAGGCATAAGAATGTGAATAGACTAGGAAATGGCTGAGGGGAAGGCAAGGCAAGGCAACAGTATGGATTAGTAAAGGCAGAAACTGAATTTAGGCACTTGACATGGGAAGGTGGGGGAACTCTTAACAGAGTGACCTTTAACAAAGGGAACTAGTGTCACAAAATTTCAGAAACAACCACCTGAAGCCTACCAGGTGACTAAACAGACAGCGTAACCCAGGAGAGAGGAGTGACTCAAGAGAGACAGACAGGCGTTTTTAATATGTATTTATCTTGGACTTGTGTTGCCATCTGGTAGAAAAAAAAGAAGTTTTACAGGTATATGGCTGAAAGATTAAACCTGAAATTGAGTACATAAAGTTGTCTCAAGAAACTACCTTAAAAGGGAGAAACATATATACATATATATATACTCCCTACTGCAGTACTCCATACTGCAGAATTACTGAACAGGTAGCACCATGTTCACTCATTCTCATTTCTTGAAGATGAGATGAATTGTGTTTTCTTCCAAGATTGTTTATGAGCTCTTTACAATCCTTCTATGTTGTTTTCTTGGAACAATCTAAATTTTGCTTCATGCACAGCCTGTAGCTGATGGAGGTCATTTTACATACTTCTTCCTTTTATCTCAGCAAGGAATGAGGTTCATGTTGTNTCTTTTATTTTAACAATGGGAGGAAAAGCATGAAAATGGATTTGTTTCAACCTATTTTTATAACATTAGGTTTTCTCCTCACTGCTTCTCATTTTACTTTAGAGATCTCAGTTTTGACTGATGAAAGAATGAATATGGATCCAGGGTACAGGAATGAAAGACACAGTGAAACATGACAGATTCTTACAGTCCGTAAGGCTGATTCTAAAGGAAGGAGTGTCAATTATTAATGCATAGATTATTTAAAACCACTGATAATTTTATTTAAACAGGAGGAAACCAAAATGAAAAACAACAGATAAACTTCTAACGCCTCCATGTGATGCAATACAGCATAAGGCGCACCTGATGAACACAATTCTTTACAAACAAGGTACATGTAACTGGAAAGAAAAAGGCTGGTTTTAACACTGTAACAATCTCATCAGAGGAACACTATTTATTAAGTTTTATGATCAAGTATCTCTGCAAGTATTAGTAGGAGCCCTGCTTTTCATCTACCTATATTACTTTCTGGCATTTTGCCCTGATAGAGTATGGCAGTGTTTAAAGGACTGTTTATACAGATGAAGAAACTTTAAATACTGTAACTGGATATGACACCAGCTTTACAAGTTAGAGTTACAAGGGCTCATGCAGCAAAATTCACACTAGGGATGGGTTCCAGTTTCCAATTCTCCTAAAATATCATGCATACACCATGTCCCATGCTTGCAAACATGCAACAACCATCTTCCTTAAAAAGACAGCCACCAACTACAAAATATAACATTAGGTTAAAGTGAAGATTTTGAAGATTTCTTAGAAAAAAATCCAGCACTCTTAATAGCTTAATATAGTGTTATTTAAGATAAACTTGACAACATGTTGAGATCAGTAAGATCAACACCGCCCTAAAGAGATTTCAGAGCTGATAATGAAGCAAACTCACAAAGCTAAGCATGGAAGAATTCTTATTAAGGAAGTGCTAGGTCCTGCCACTCTCACTAAGGCTGGCATACAATATTTTGAAAGCAGATCTACTGAACCAGTCAGTGCTTTTACTGACTTCGTTATTACTAGAAGAGCAGAACTTGTACCTGAAGGTATGGAATTATCCTGTATTAAAGTAATAAAAATTGAGGGATTGTAGCTGGCTCTTACAGAAGATAATAGGCTTACAGTCTTCTGCTTGGTTCTCTTTGACACAGAAGGGAATATTTGGCATGACCAAACATTAAAAGAATACTTATAAAAAGAATTTCTTTATCAAACAGTGTATACACTCATAAGAGATAATTCACCATGTTTCAAAGAATGATGATGCAGAATACAGGGCTCTGGAGAATATAATTTACAATATAATTAAAGCTTCAGTGTCTTGAGCAACTCAACATACTGCCAAAATCAGTATTTTTGAAATACTGAGAAATACTCAGGCACTGTGATGACACCAGAGGAAAACGCAGGAAACAGATCACAGTTGTGATGAAAGCTGTAACTTAAGGTAGATTGATAGTCCTCTATTGGAGGAGGAATGAGTCTCAACAGAAAAATTATACCCTAAAAACTATGCCTGAATAGTAACAGAAGCAGAAAACCATAGCCTACTAGAAGTAGTTTCTTTGAACACGCAGGAACAATTACAGAGCAGAAAGGGAAGTCCATCACATTTAAATTCCTTTTCCCTCCCATTCTCATATTGTTCATCCCTGACTTTCCCATCTGGTAGGAAAAATTGCTAAGCCACAAAGGCAAATATAGTGCAGTTTACACACAACTATCTTGTGAGAACCTAGAACCCAAGACTCCAGCCAGAAAGAACTCTCCCCATCACACAACTGTAAATTACCTTCCATGAATTTCATGTGCTACCATCATGTGGAAATCTCTAAAGGCAATAGCGTTGTTACATTCTACCTGCATTGTTACGCTGGAAATTGACCAGTTTTTAATCTAATTTACACAAACCTTAATCAGAGATAGCCAAAGTTGATGAAGTTACACTGCCTGTATACAGCAATGCAAGTAACACCAAAATCAAGTTCTAGATGAGCAACAAAATCTCAGGAGCATATAGAGGAGCACCGTTTGATTTAATCAAGTTTTAATAACTTTCTTTTTTTGTTATTTTTAACATTAGTGAATATTCATTATTTATTTTTAGGTATCCAAGTTACTATGCAGTTAACTGCACTTTCTGTCAGACTATTATTCTTGATTTTTATTAAGATTTATTAAGATTAAGATTATCCAGTACAGTTTTGTCTTGTTCTCTTTTTGTGGGCCATTTCTCTGTCATTTCATATGATTATATCTGTGACCAAAGCGATGTTGAAATGAGATGGTACTTTGATTGTTTTTGTGGGACATGATTGTGCTTTATTTTTTCCATTATATTATGCTGAACTCTCGAACTCCCTGCGTCAGTTAACACTTTCTTAGAAAAAAAGGGGTTATCTGGAGTTTAAATAGCCTTCAAATATGCAGCACATTTCTACACAAAGGCTGCAAATCAAGGACCATTTAGTCAAGATTTTCCCCAATGTACTTAACAGATTAAACTAGTGTAACAGAAGGCAATAGGGGCTATCCAATTTTTCTGCAACTCCGCAGTTTTTAGCAATATGATGTTATTACATGGTGCTCTTAATGTTGGAAAACTGCAGAGTTACAAAGTGCTGAAATATTTGGAGAACACAGCTTTCTTTTGGATTAACAAAAAAACTCAGCTACCTTATTGAGACATTTAAGGGAAAAAATGTGGGGAAAGGAAGCAAAAGTACTTTATCTGTTCTTTTTTTTCTCTCCCCATTGATCAGCACTGCCTGAAAGTTAAGTAAGTAGTTTTGAGAAATAATGGATGGACAGTAATCTGGTCAATCATGAAGCTTTGCTGGTGTGGTTAGAATTCAGGGACAAGCCTCCTCAAGAACCTCTGAAGTTTAAAGGTCTTATTACACATTAATTTAAAAGTTTGATTACACAATTACATTTTGTAGGTTTAAGTTGTACTCCTCAGTCCAGATTCATCGCACTTAAACTGCACCGAAGTGCAGTGCCTAGCCTCCAAGCCTCTTCCAGGCTTTCAGTGGCATATCACCAAAGAAAAACATCAGACACAAAGACCTAGGTACAGTGTAGAAGACCTAAACCTGGGTGCTAGTGTGGATAGCAACAGATCTTCAGAGCTCCCGGACCAGGTATCAGGTCTTGCTTTGATGCTGGGAGGATAAAAATGATGCTTTGAGAAACATACTATTCCTTATAAAGAGAAAGAAAACAAACAAATGTTCTTGGTACTTCCCTCAATGAACTGAATAAACGAGTAAGAACTTGCTGTCAGACAGCATTAACCAGCTGAATAAATATGCAAGATGATCATCTAGCCAGAATTACTTGGAAAGGGACACTTAAATTTAGTCTTCAGATAGACACTGATTTCACCTTCCTGTTTTGATATGAGATAATCTTAAACCAGCATTATCTGCAAACTTTAGCCAAGTTACTTTAAACATAAAGACCACCAAAAGAAAGACCACCATTGACTTGCCTCTGCAAGAACTTACATATTTATACTTCAAACTGGAAAACAAAAATTTAAAAAATCAGCAAAACTTCTTGTCCTATCTGTCACTGGTTCCCCATCATCTGTTTATTACGCATAAGTTATTTCAACCTAAATGACATATCGCAGATTTAATGATTGCAACAGGTACAGTCCTGGAGGAAATTGTAGGAATTATAGGAACTTGGAGAAGCCCTGGGAAATGTCAAGCTTTTGAAAGACCTCTCAGAGGTTTCTCCGAAGAAGAGAGAAATCTCCCCATTTGCTTGGAGAAGTAGGACATCACTAGTCTAAATCACCTGAGTTAACCTACTCGGTGTGTGATTTGACTCTAGTCCCTAGCCATCCCCCCTTTCCTTCTTACTTCCTGCAAGAAAAGGTTTGCATGGCAGTGTGCTTCAGTGGAAGTCTGTGGAAGCCCGTGGAGGAATTTACAGTGGACGCTTCCAAAGATGGATATGCAACACGAGCCATAGGCAGGACTATCTTATTACATCAATGCAAAGAACAAGCAAAGAAAGTTTTTTCTACCTTTGCAAATGAACAACATCTAGTTAAAACTAGCACATTAAGCAGATGCAGGTATGAAGCAGATTCTGAGAGAGGCGTGTCTGCTTGATGCAGTTCTGAATACACTTGCTGATACAAATCTTACTATCATAAAAGTCAGCCACTCCCTCAGAAACACTTAATGATCCTTACATATTGCTTGGAGTCCTTTTTATTACTGCTATTATCCAGTTTTGAGAAAAGCTATTTTGCATATGTTTTGAATTCTCCAGTGTTTATATAACAGCCATACTATACCTTAAATGTATCTTCACTGTTGGGACTAAACAGCTGGTGTTTCCCAGATCCCAAAATAATAGGACCAGAAGCTTTGTTTTCTCCATAAGCATAAAGGGATACTGTTGCTGTTGTGCCAGCTGTTTCAAAATCCCCAGTGACTACAGTAATCTTCCAGTCTCCTTCTGTAAAGTAAAAAATAAAATAAAAATGCTTTTATAACTGTTACTGATATGTAGCAAGTTACTTGAAAGATATATAAATAAAAGCATAGTTTAGCCCCAGGGACCACAGCTACTATGCACCTAAAAGGTAATGATGCTGAGAGAGGCAACACAAGATTGGCTAAATACCACACCATTCAAACTCATCTTAGGCAAATTGTGGACCTTTAAAGATTTAGGAGGTTTGAAGCGTACTAAAGCTGGAAATATGAACACAGAGCCTAGTGAGATTTCTAGTGAAAACCCTGTGGGTCATCATGGAAAAAGCCCAACCTCCAGAATATGGATTATGACAACACGTATAACCAGGAAATGCAACAGGAAAAAGTATCAAAGCATCCCAATTAAGTACAATTTCCTCTCATTTTATGTTGATGTGACACATCAACAAGAGCTCTGTTTGCCTGGATGGAGGCATGACATTGAGATTAGCATGGCAAAAAAAAGATTTTGGAGAAAATTCTGACACTAAACAAGGAGTCTTTAGAAAATCACTTTATATAAAGCTTCCCTGATACTGAAATGTCATCTCTGCTCCCATACAACACACAAAAGTTATTTAAATATCTGAAAGCAGCTTAATATAAATCTCAGTTAATAAAAGAACAATTCATAATTGGAAAATACATTTCTAGATCTGAAAAGCTGGTATCACATGCTCTCCACCCCTCTTTTGATTGCAGCTTTTGCCTGTATGAAACAAGTTCCACTTAGTGACTTAAATTCATTCTGTGCAAGGCAAACAACAAATGAAATACCAGCCCACAATCATCTTATAAATAAATGCCACAGTGTACACTGCAGTTTTATTAATAGAAAGCTGTCTGGTAATGCCTGCATGAATTAAATCTGTTGTCTGACAGAAGTATTTATCTTGGGCCAGCCCCATTATCCCTCAGTAAGTTGCCCCACAAAGACTGAACAGGAGCAGGAAGTTTGGTCTCCTGTTTTCCAAATTTTTGAGGTCTGGCTTATGCCTGGTTTTGGAAGGTGACAGATTTTTAAATACACATAAATATACAGCTGGGAATTCAGAAAACAGCAACAGTTCATTTGGTCTGATCAATCAAACCTGGCCAGCAGGTCAAAGGAGGTGATTCTCCTCCTGTACTCCGCTCCTGTGAGACCCCACCTGGAGTACTGCATCCAGCTCTGCGGAGCCCAGCACAAGAAAGACATGGACCTGTTGGAGCAGGTCCAGAGGAGGGCCATGAAAATGATCAGAGGGCTGGAACACCTCTGTGAAGAAAGGTTGTTGTTCAGCCTGGAGAAGAGAAGACTCCAGGGAGACTTTATTGCAGCCTTTTAACATATAAAGGGGGCTTATAAGAAAGGCAAAGACTTTTTACCAAGACCTGTAGTGACAGAACAAGGGGGGATGGTTGTAAACGAAAAGAGGGTAGATTTAGATAGGACACAAGGAAGAAATTTTTTACAATAAGGGTGGTAAGACACTGGAACAGGTTGCCCAGAGAAGTTGTGGATGGTCCACCACTGGAAGTGTTCAAGGCCAGGCTGGATGGGGCTTTGAGCAACCTGCTCTAGTGAAAGATGTCCCTGTCCATGGTGGGGGGGTGGAATAGATGATCTTTAAAGATCTCTTCCAACCCAAACCATTCTATGATTCTATAAAGGAAGTGAACCATCCAATTTCCACTAAAAATAGTCAGATTGCAGCTTGTAACAAACTCTTTTGTGCCTTTGAAAATTTGCATCCTCACAGCTTTCTTTATAGACCTACTTTACTGACAAAAGAATGATAGCACCAGGCTACAAAAGGATCAACATCAGTTAGAAGGGTGAAAAACCTCTATACACAGAAGGTGGAAATAAAGAGCATAAGGCAGGGGCTCCTTGCCCCATAGAAGAGCTCATTTACCAAAAAAGTCAGCCTCTTCTGATTTCAAACAGTATAGTATTAATTCCTTAACGACAAAGTTCCTTTGGACCATTTGGCTGGAAAATAAGGACAACTCAATTTACAAGTGCTTATGAAGAACTGTGCAGACAAAGGGTAAAATATGACCTACTACTCAAACAGTATAGTATTAATTCCTTAACGACAAAGTTCCTTTGGACCATTTGGCTGGAAAATAAGGACAACTCAATTTACAAGTGCTTATGAAGAACTGTGCAGACAAAGGGTAAAATATGACCTACTACTCCCCCTAAAAATTCAAAAGTCACTCAGAAGCAAATATTCATTTTAAAGCAGGCAAAATGTATGTTCGTTGACTGATTAATTGCACCTCAAGTGTTTCTGATGGCTGTTTCTATTCTATTATCCTCCCCAAGTCTCTCTTTCGTTAAGCAAGGCAGTTTCGAAACAATGCAGTTGGTACTCTTGAGACTGCATATTCTAGCTAGCTCAACTCCTGCCTCCAAAGGATAAGTGTAGTATCAGTAAACTATTTTGCACAAAAGTACAACTCTCAAGGTAAAAAAGGGAATCAAACTTCCCTAAAAACCTGATTAAAAAAAGTTTTGGTTTGCACTCCTTTATGTTGACTTGGAGGCTTTTTCTTTTTCTGGAAACAGACAGGACTTTTTGTTTGAAGGACAGTGTGGGTGTAGGAGAAGAATACTAAAATTTCTAATGTCTCTGATGCCAGAAGTCCTCATTGCATTCCTGCATGCTTCCAAATAGAAACTGGAAACAGTAAGTATTACAAACACATAATTCTCATTCTCTTTGGCATAAAAAGCTGGAGTCTGTTCTGACGAGGTAGAATACCAATAGTTCCTTAATGACTGAAGAAGAATACATATTGAGGAGAAAAGAATACAGAAAAATGTGTAATGAGGTGACTTTCATTTAGCATACATGGAGGAAAGGTGTAACCTGGCACCAAGTATGTCCCTGGGGACATCAGAAAGCAGTACCTTACCACAGATGACTTTCTAGAAATTTTCTTCTTTTTTTTTTTCTTTTCTAGAATATTACAAACAATATAATACACTAGAAAGTTGTACTTCCCAGAAAAAAATTCTGTTTTACAAAAAAAAAAGTGATGTAGAATGAAAATCAGGTATTTTAAAAAGGTCATGGGAAAAAAAGTAAATGAACAAAATCCAGATGAACCACTCAGCCAGGAATTGGAGCAGTCCCTGTAGGTGTGGGATACACAACTTCAAGTCTCTTTCCCACTGTTCCATATTTCAGCAAGTGCCCCAAACAAAAGGCTATTTGGTGCGTCTGCTTTTGGCTACCTAACTCTGATTGAGACATTTGCAACAAATCCACCTTGCATTTCCATGAAACAGGTCTGTTTTGGCAGAAGGTAAGTTTTGTCAATGACAAAGCTGACCAGCTCTTCCAGACAGCACAAAGACATCTCTCTCACAGGGTCAGGATGAGAATTCTGTGAACAAAATGTCCACCACAAGACCAAGTCCATCTCCACTGAAGATAAGCCAGTTGCATATACACTTAGTTTACTCCTACTTTTTGTCATCTTTTGTTAGGCTTATGGGGCAATTTTTATCCGCTGCAGCTTTTACTGTATAACCAGACAAGCACAGCTTAAATGACACAGTGTAGAGATCCAGCTGTAGGTGCAGAAAGGACTAAGCAGACTGATTTGAGCTACGTAAAGGAGGATCTCTAGGTGCAGGCCTTGTGGAAGTGAGGCATGCAGAACAGCTAAGGCACAAAGAGTGATGAGCAGATAGAAAATGAACACCTTCTAAAAAAGGCATAGAAAGGAAGAAGGGCAAAGGTACTTGGGATTCAAAATAAAGCTTATAATAGAGTAGGATTTTAATATAATTTGTAAAATAACTGGGTACAAATTTTTTCATTAACTACTTGCCATAGGGACACTATTTAAGACAATGGATTTGGGTCTTCATGGATATCTTGATTAATATAATAAATTATGAATAAACATTTTCACACTTTCTCCCAAAAGCTTCTAAATTATTGTTTAACATACAGCATGAAGCACTTCTCACAGCTGAGAAAATGTTATGTGCTATTAAGAAATGTAATTTAATCTGTGCTAGTTGCAAGGACAGAAAAGTCAAGCTGAACAAATATGAAATCACAGGTAAAACAGTAAATGAAAAACTAATGGTGAGAACAAAACTATATACAGCCCAGGGGAAAGAATCATGGTTTAGAATGTTAACTGTAAAACATTGAAATTAAGATAGATCACCAATAAGTACTAGAAAAATACGAATTTTCAAACAAACAGAGAGAAAATTAACATTATGGAAAGAAAAATGACAGAATAAAAAGAAAGCATAAACAAAGTGATTTCTTGTTTAAATTAAAATGTGAAGTTCAGAGTTTACTAAAATGTTAAAATAGTGTGCTGTAATTAATTTTTTAAAGTAAATACAAATGGCAACAAATGCGTAAAGCATTTAGTTCTGAAACAGAAACAGTCTTCATTAAAGACAGAAGACTAGAGCAGGATTTACCATTTGCTGCTTCTTGCATTTTCAGCTGCTGATTTATTTGAAACTCTGCCAAAAAAAAAAAAAGCAGTTAATAAAGGATCTATCCTTTAACATTAATGTTATGAAAAGGTTTGAAAGAAGAGATGAAAAAGACATTCTGTGATTCTAGCCAATACAAGAAAACTTTCTTTCTCATTCATTCCCTCATTACTTTCTCACTATCACCTATACCCATTATACAATGCAAACACAAAATGTATTCTCTCAGAATATAAGAAAGGAAGCTGCAAAATGGTTAACTGATATTTAAAGTGTAAATGCAGCTGAGATTTCTTCAGAGGAAAAAATTACAAATTACTGATCTTACTTCCATAAAGTTACAATAAACCTTACCTTGAGAGTACAGCTCAATTTCTGAATGAATTACACCTTGGGACAGAAATGGAAGCCACCTAAGAATAAGAAAGAAAATAAGAAAGTAGGTAGGAATCAATTTTTTCTCCACAATATTACCATATAACTGAATGATCCACATCTTATTTTCATACGGAATACATATAACAGCAAAGGGTCTCTACCTCTAAAATTTTAGTATTTGATTTAAAGTAGAAATTATTTGACCCAACAAAGAAACACTTGTGCAAACATAAGAGATGTGTAAGTGTAAAATATACCTGTGTCACATTAAGAGGCTTATGTGGGACAACTGTACTTATTTGTATAGCTAAACAGAAGAATATGGTGCAGAACATTTTTTCAGTAGTATGGATTGAGTGCTAAGTACAATTTGTATGTATCTATTGCACTATTTCTTAAAATCAAAGTTCAGTGTTAAAAACAAAAATGGAACCAAATACTGCTCTTCCTTATTCCTCCTACAAATTGAGGACAGATAGATGAGTCTAAAAAAATACAAATTAAGGCAAACATTGGTTAGGTTTTTTAGTCACATTACTCTAACTATGGATAATTTTGAAACCTTTTCATTCAGAATATGTATTACCAACTCTTTTAGCTCCCTCCTGCTTGGTAAAAAATAAGCTGGTTTTCTACAGGAAAAAATAAATTCAGCAAGCTTCTGGGCTGAGTCCACTTCCATCAACTCTCCAGGACTGACTTAAACCATTCAGTCTCCTATGAAGCCTGTTGGGAATCCAGTATAAGCTGGGCAGGATGAGTCCAGAGCAGCTTTTGAAGGTTCCTTATTTTTTGTCTTGAAAACATTAGCAGGCCAATTCATGTAAGAACTAGTCCCTGAGAAATAAATTTTGTTTTACTAGATGACTACTTATTTATATCACTTCTGCTAAAACCTGACCACACAGGTATCTTCTGCAATCCTAAATGCTGAAAAGCATCAGTCTGTAACTAACAAATACTGTATAATCGAAACCCAGTGAGAGCTGTTGGATGTTCAGAAAATAATATCAGATTTTCAAGTCAGATAAAATGCTGATGTTTCCTTGGCTGAATGAGAAAAAATACAGCATTTTGTTCATACCCTGGATCATAAAACGTCAACGTAAAATAAAGCTGTGAGGCTGAAGATTAGTAAATTAGAGAGATTTCTGAAGGGCAAAAACATCCCCCCTCCTTGAATAGAGCACAGTGTTTCAGCTTTACATTTTGGCCAACATGGAAGCTACCCCTGACCCCCACCACTGACCTATTTTAACCCTTTTTCAGTGGCTGTGTTTCCTTGTAGAAAAGTTAGGAATGTAACAAACCTCCCTCTGTTTCTTCTTGACAGTGTCTGTTACTGAATAATTTTTGCTGATCAACATCTGGTGTTAATCATCACAGAATTAATACAGCAAACTGCCCTGAAATGCATCGTTCCTAAGCTGTGTTGCCCTGACATGCATCGTCCCTAAGCCGTGTTAGCTACTGGAGGACAGCTATGACACAGAGCTGATTTTTCATGATTGAGGTAGGCAGCTGGCCTGATTTCTCTGTAGAATTTCCATTAGGAAATTTTACCTATATTTTTTTAGAAAGGTAGCAACCACAGCTAGCAACAACAGCTGGTCTGCATCCAAATCTACTCCAGAGAAATCCTCAGTCTTATACTACTATTTAAAAACATGTTACTGATTGAAGAAAGATCTCAGTTTTAGAGTTTTATCAAGGTGAGAGAGCATCTTTATTCCTGTTTTTGAGGATGTGACACCAAGAGTTGCAAGAAGCTATTCAAGGTTATGTAACAAATTCATAAAAATCCAGATAAAATAACTAGGCATCCTGCATTTATTAAATATTGTTAATTAAATATTATTCATTCTAGTGCCTTGTCACACGGTCACATTGTTTCTCTACACTTCCTTCATTACACTCAAATGATGCGCATTCCCACGAGATAGACTGCGAAAGTGGAAACTCCAAATGGGGGATTACCATAATATTTTTCCAAACATGCAAAATGCAATATATATCAATTGACTTTTAAGATGCTCATTTAATAACTTAAATAGAACAACCACAAAATAATTCTGACTTTTGGGCATCGCATTTGTCTCTCTAACAATACTACTGTTCATAAAGAGAGTGAACGCTACTTCTGGATAGCAAATTTGTTTTCTTTCGCATTTAGAAATACACTTAATTTAGAACCTCTTTGTGTGCTTTATCTTTCCTTCCTGAATAGGTAAGTCACACTTATAGCACTGATCCTTGTATGATAAGGCTGCACTGTACAATCTAGTAACAAACACAGACACAATATAAGCATTTAACCTTTGCTATGGACCATACAGCATATTAACTCAAGCAATCTGTTCTGGAACAACACATCTTGTGGATTTTATGAAACTGCAGAATAATCCAAATTTGTCTTTCCCTGGAAAATTCATATTTAGTACATTGATTGGCATAATACAGTTTATGATACATATTTAAGAATATTTAAGAATATTGTTGTAAAAACTACCTTTCACAACTGAAAACATATTCTGAGTTGTTCTCAGCTTCTCTGACAATGACTTTATCACAGTACCAATACTGGGACTTGGTATTAGCCTCACAGCGCAACAGCACCTTCTGCAGTTTTCCAAGAGATACAGCTTCCACTTCAAAAGCGCTGACCTAGAAGACAGAGGAGACAGCACTCCACAATTTGCCACCACTGTCAGTCTGAAAGTTGAAGTATTTTAAAAGCCTGATTAAGTCTCACAATGTACAAAGATTCCCGTTGTTTTCAATGACAGCTGGACTGTATTCAGAGTGTTTGGATCTAAAAAGTTAGATATCTTTTGATTGTGTATCAGAGTAAATGAGAAAACACAACTAAAATCAGACTGCAGTAATAATCCCAAAGAAATTGGTTTTTCAACCATCATCCAAAATGCTGCACACAACCCTTCACTATTGTTTCAATACCTCACAATTTACAATTATTCTTCTCTAGGTAAGAACGAGTTAAAGCTATTATTTCCTTTGTTGATATTTATTTAAAATACAGACTTTCTCATCCTTTCCCCTCTTTGGTCTCACCTTGTCTACATTTTATTCTGCTGGCAGAGACTGAAATCTGACATGCCACTTTCCCCTTGTTATTCATTTAGGCTTGAGCTTACAGTTGGCAAAGTTTGTTTTCATAGGAGCATGAAGCTGATCAGGTGAAAGGTTCAGGTTGGTAATTTTCTGTTACAATAAAAAGCATATAGCTTTCTCTCTCTAAATGTAATGGTCCAGGTCACACTTCCCAGTAAAAGGAAAATGAAGGGAAGAACTACATTAGAAAATTCATATCTGTAAAGTTCTTGGTCCTTAGCAAATGGCAGAATTGAGACTGCCTGTGGAACTTTAGTTCTCCCTTGTGTATATGTAATATATGATCACAAGCTATTCTCTCTGAAGGATCCCTGCCTCAAATTGTGCACAGGCAGGACTCCAGCTTTTTAATACTTCTTTTTATCTTCATTATCTTGATGACTCTATGTTTTATTTACCACAACCACCCAAAGAGTCCAGTGAAGCAGAACTGATTTCCCCAGTGACTTCACTTTTGCACTTTTCCCATAATACCCCAGTTTTCTGCAAACACCAAAATCTATTTTTCAAAAGGCCATCTGTGTAATATTTCATTTTACCTAATAGTTAAAGTACAGAGATTATTGCCAAAAGCTCTCAAGATGCGAAGTAGTTTGGGTGTTCAACTGAGAAACAGACAGGTTAATTTATTGCCATATTTAGCATTTCAAAGAGCTTACTATGTCCAGAGCAGAATTCTCTTTGAACAAACCTCAGTTACAGCTGTGGTTGCTCAGAAAAGTTAAACTGGTTAGGCAGCAAAACAGAAGCCTACAAAAAATGGTCACTCAGGGAAGCTTTACTTTAAGTGATTTGCCCAATATCATGTAGCATATCTGTGGCAGGGATTAAATGAACTTGTTCAAGTCAGCACTCAACTGCCTTTGTCATAAAATGATATATCCCAGGCCCTGCTCTGCCGCTCCGTACAATCCACTGTCTCATTCACCCATTTCCATAACAAAGTGCACTTTGAGCCCCCCACCTTAGCCCCTGTATAAATAATATACTGAATTTACTATCAGTCTGGCTAGAATAGTTCCCCCAGAAAACTCCACCTAAGTTCTGAATTTCAATTGGAATAGGACTTTGTATCTAATACATTTGTAATGGTATAAAATATATATTATAAAATAGGATAGATACCTCTGAAATTTCCCAGTGGGTTATTTTTATGCTTAGCAGTTTAGATACTGCTTTTTATTTTGTAATTAAGTATCCCACTAGCAGCTTGATACCATTTCTTAGACATTCAAGTTTTAATTCTCAATAGCTCACAAGGGAAGAAACAGGCTTAATAGAAGGTCATAAGAAGGCTGGTGGCAGAGCTAAGACTAAATTCAGCAGTTCCTGAAATTCAACCGTACACTACTGCAGAAAATCAAGATGATGTATATTTAACTTATGGAGGAGATCAGAGGTAACTGAAAGAAAAATGAATTTAAATCTGCCCTGCATTAATCATAATATTATGCTATTACACATTAAAAGAAATACATAACGAACAGTCCTACTAAGATCTGAAATCATGGGACAATTTCTGTGCAGTCCTTTGGAATTAGCTATATTCATTAAACCTTAACAAAATGTGTTTTATATTCACAGGCAGCTCTTCTCATCATCCTAGGGGGTTCTTCATACCATTTTTCTTCCCCTTTTCCTAACTGTGTTTTCACTCCTTCTAGTTATTCCTGGATTAGTATAAAATTATTGTCCTTAGTTCTTAAAAATTATTTTTCTAAATCTCTGTGATCTTTTTTATTAGGAACCTGTTAAGACCAGTAAAAGTTACTTTGTTATATTCATATGGCTAAGTAAATTGTTTTTCAGACTTACCATTCCTCTCTGAAATGTCACTGGTATACCAGATTTATGCAGAAGTCTTAGACCAGAATCTCCTCTTTTTCCATAGATACACAGATAAACTGCAGAATCTGTACCAGCTTGCTCCATGTCACCGGTGTAGACATAAACACGGTATAAAACAACTTCCGAAAATAACCAAAAGAAGAAAATACACGTGTAATCACAATTCATTCTACTCACCACTCTAGCTTAATGGAAACAATGCCAGAAAATTTGATTTGCAATTAATTTGCTGGAATATATTCTCCAGAAATCAGTCTAACTATCTATTTTAAGATTGCTAAGACCACATTTATGAATATACAACAGATGGAATATAATTCAGGTGACACTAATACTGAAAACCAGGTAACCAATATATACATAACTGTGCAACTGAAGTACACACATACTTGGATAGATAGGTTTTCCAGCTTCCACTACTGGAAGTTCACAGAGAAAATCTCTATCATCACGATTCTTTGACAACCATGTGTTTGCTGGAAAATTCAGTGTTTTCTTGCTCTTTAGATGTTGCAGTGTCACCTAGAGAAGAAGCAATTCCAACTATGATTCAGTTCACTCTTTCCAGTGCTTTGCTTCTCAACAGCGAAACATATTTTTCTGTATCTTTTCTTCTATCTCAGAAAAAAATAACACGATCAGTAAATATGACATACAAAATTGCAGTATGAAAACATTTTTATTTTGGCCACTACTTTGTAACTTGAGTCCTCACTAGAGAGGATCTTTGTTCACACCCATGGTATTGCAGATGAAACTGCCAGCCTCTATTCTTTGAATATGCCTTGGACTTAAAAATTATCTTATTCTTGGAACAAACAAATCTGTAATTGAAATTTACTTTTTTGCCATGAGAAATGTCACCAGTTCTGATTTCTCTCAGTGAACCATCTGTATGTAACACTGTCTGGAGTACTGAAGACTGAAAACTTTTTGGCAAGCGAGGTTAGGTGACACTGAGCTTTTGGAAGATCATAGAATCATAGAACCATTAAGGTTGGA
>WAAD01016231.1:0-34805 GCA_013389945.1 Fregata magnificens
ACTCCCAGCAGGATGTCCGCCTCCTTGGCCTTCCTTTACTCCACTGTAAACAATTTTTTTAAAACCAAGTTGAACCTTGGCTTTGAGAAAGATCTTGCCCACAAGCAAATTTGAATGGATTTTTTAATTTTTTAAAAAAAATAGCAACTGTGTGCATATAAAAAAAACTTCTATAAATCATCTTTTATGACTCTATGGAATCCAACAATAGTTTGAGTTTTCTAGAAACAGCTGTAAAGTGATTTTAATTACCTCCTGGTGTTTTGAGACAAAAAGTGAAACACGCGAAGTATCTAAAATTGAAAAACAACTTTCTGAAAGCAGGCTTTGTCCCACTAAATGGGAATTTCATTTCAATTTAAATTTAATAAGGTATTATATCTGAATTAATCAGCAACTGATATTTATTTAGCCTTCAAACTTAGATACTTTTGGGTTTTATCACATACAAACATATTGGACTCTAGAAGCATGTTCTTAATCATGAGCTATACACATAATAAAGTAGTTTCTGCACTGAATGTAAATCAAATGTACATAGAGTCGCACCCAGAGGCAGGCGCACTGTGGAAGCCTGGTGCACACGTTAGAGAGGAAAGACCCGGTCTGACTCCCTCCCACATCTGCTGCTCATCCCAACCTTGCAGCCATTGTAAAGGCTGTCATCTCCTGCATGGTGAAATCACGATGTAGCGTTTCAGCCACAAGCACTCGGATCCGCTGAAGGGCAGCCGTGCTACATGGCATTACCCGATCAGCACAGATTTCAGTGGATACCACATCTCCTCCTGCCGCCCCGGTCCCCGGCTGCCTCCCCTATCAGTGCAAGAGATTACTGCCCCTCATCGCTCCAGCTCCACAGTTTGGAGGCCTTTTATTTTTAAGTATGTCACTTAAGACCAAGATTAGAGCACAGCCACAAACTTGTACTGTTGGAAATGCAGGATGGAAAATGGTCACGGATGGTGAAGCAGAAGAGAGCCAGAAATGCACAGCTGGGGGGGCAGCAGTCTCTTAAAACCAGCTCTTGTGTTGGCAGGAACAGAAACATGTACCATGGAATAAAATGGATCTTTTTTACTGCATGTATTTCATACTTATTCACATGCTAGATCTGATCACAGATAAACAAACTAGAAGGGTCCCTTATTTCTATGGTGTAATAAATATTTATATGCGGGACTGTGAAGGCTCTAGTGCAAGTCATATATACATCTGCATTAAGAGGAGGAAATCAAAACAAACTCGGTTGGGTCACCTTCTGTCACTGCATTAAAATGAAAAATACCAGGGAATGAGCACCTAAAGCACAGGCTCCTTTGCCGAACTCATTCCTCCGCTCTTTCGTTATCAGATCCAATGAGTTAGAGAGCACCACTGACCATCTGAGTTTTCCTCTGGGCTTTGTAAACACATCCATTTTCCCCCTGCAAAGGCACAGGAGAGCACTAGCATGTTAAGTCACAAGGACATTTCACTTCTCAGCAATCTGCTGAGCTTAACCCACACACCACAACCCAAAGCTGAGCTTTGGAGACAGAGTTCCCACGATCTTGTGCCGACTCCAAAACCAAGCCCAGATTCCTTCTACCTAGACGAGGAGTGAAATTGCTGTGGGCTCTTTATACATGTGACGGAGAGAGGCAGGGTCCTTGAGAAGGAGACCTGGATCGTGATGTTAGAGTTCAGCTGAACATGTCCATCTCATTCCCTGTGGTTCAGGAGGGTAGCTACTAAAAAAATGTACATGTGAACATGTCAGGTGCACCAAATATGATCAAGGATATCACTCCACTAAATTATAAGAGTAATTGTTTTACATTGAAGTTCTTCCTCCTCAGTCTCCTAATTAGACCATTGCCTTGCACTTAGATACAAGTAGGAAAAGGCCATTTTTTAAATTGGCTTCTCTTGGTATAAACAAGTCACTCAGAGCTGCAGGCAGAGGCAGCTGTAAACAGCATGATAAAGGGGCAAAGGGCTTACTGGGCTGAGGGATATTAACGGTTTATTGCTGGCAAACAACCCTTTCCCCAGAGACCTATGTTCTGCGTATTGTCTCTGCACATGCTGGCAGCAAAGTGGAGGCTTTATTAAGAGAGTTACAAATGAGGTCAAATTCCTTTAGGAGCTTTTCAGAGTTCCCAAGGCATTCAAGGAGGGGTCCAGCTGTTTGCAGGGGTTTGCCATTACGGTCAGAGACACAAGTTTCAGCATGCTTCCAGTTAAAAGAGGATCCTGGCAGATTTTCTCTTTAACGTGACAGGGATAGGATGGAGTTCTTCACAATAACTTTCCCTTCACAGATGCTAAGCACATTCGTATAGACGTTAGACAGAGAGAAAGCATGCATCTGGCACGGCATGGTGTGTGAAGTCTGACTTGGGGATCTTACATCACCCAAAAGCAGCACAACAATGGCTGGGTTATGCAGGTGTCAAAGGGCTGCAAAGTCACTATACCTCAGATCCCTCCACCTGAGCACCTAACATATCTCATGTCTCTGCAGAATCCAAGAAACTCACTATTAGTGGACTTTATGTCCTCAACACTCCTACAGGAGTACAAGGTCTGGTTTTTCAAGGCAGAAACAACACAAATTAAATTATTTGCTCCCTTACCTTATGGCAGCATCAGAAATATATACAATGCTCTATTAGGCCACCCCTCCTCCCCATCTTAGACTTCAGTTCTTTAAAACCCTCATCTGTAGAAGCTGTAGATTTCTAAATTCAACTCAAATGTGCATTTTGTTCACAGAAAAAATGGAATAAAATTTTCTGAACTGTTTTTCATTAGGAGAGGAAGAGAAGATACCCTTCCCCACCTCTAGGGCAACTAACTCATGCTGCCTGGATAAAAATAATCACTGCAAACTTGTCCAGGACCTACTTCCTGGGAAAAGGCCCTTTGCCAAGGCTCAGTCTTGACACAGATCATCAGTCCTGTGAAATTCAAACAGAATAAATCTTCCATGTGCAGAACATAGCTGGGTTCTGCCTTACGGGAACTGGATGCTGCCATGAAGTCTGAGTCATACGGTCATATTTGTAAGATCAGCTCGTTGCGAATGTCCGGGATCAAAGGCTGTCATGCAGCAGCCCTCCCCGTATCGCAGGGCTGTGGAAACGTGCAGGAAAACATTCTCTAGCTAGAGAAAGCTTTGATTTATAAGCCATGATGTTTTCACCTGCTCCTGAAGGAACAGAGTTGCCTGCTGGGCTAGGCAGGCCCATGGCAGGAGTACAGCTTTTGGAGCAGGTTGGGGGACTCTGCGTGTCACTCCCACAATTGCTAGTGGCAGCTGGGAGCACAACCCCCTCACTTCAGTGCTGTTAATGTAGGCAGGGCTATTATTTCTTGCAGCGTGCCGTGGGGACGCACAGTGTGAATATGCTTTTCGCTGATTTGGGTTGCAGGTGGATCCTACACCAGTTTCTCCTGTGGGGCCAAGAAAGGAATGATAACCACAGCCACAACTCACCTTCCCTTTCCTGCATCACTAGAGCTCTGTCCCGTTGGGTCAGCTTGCACAAATAGATGAAGGGAAGGTCACGATAAGCAGAGACTCCCTGTAGCATTGGCAGCTTCATGCCGAGGGGATCAGCGAGCTGCTGCTGAACACACTAGCAGACGTGAACAAACACTCTCAAATATAGCTGGGATTTGAGGGATGGAGCACGGTGAGTTGAAAGACCACCTGCTCACTCACACTTTTTTAATTAAGCTCATACACACACACCCTCCATTCAGGATTTCCGCATGCAAGGGAACATCAGCATCAACAGCTATACTGTCTGTCTTTCACCCTATACACACAGTGCCCAAATGCCTGGGAAAACCTGGGGAAGGCATTGCTCCATGGTGAGTGCCTCACCTCTCATCCCCAGCCCTGCAGGGTATGCAGCCAGCCACTGTCCCAGAGACACTCCACACCCTCCCTTTGCTATTATGCAGGCAGGACATACCTACCCGCTCAGCACCCCAGCAGCACCAGGCTGACTTAACAGATACTTGAGACCCCAGCAACTCCAAACATGCAGATATTTGCTCCTGTCCAACAACTCAGTCATTTTTAGCATCAGTTCACAGCTTAAAACCTTGCACTGGATTTCAGCGTAAAGCTACCTCGGCATTCCCACCACTAGCTTGGCATTACATTGTCTTGTACTGAGCCTGCTCTTGTAACTAGTTTCATTTAAGAGCTGACACTGGAGGAAGGCCCTGCCTTGTCCCAGCAGCAGACTGCGTGCTACACTCTAGGATCCGATACCTTATTTCCTTGGGGAAACATCACAATGTGTAGAGATCAAAAGGCCAGTTTGAAAACAACAGGGCGTACAAGCACTATAGGTGGCATGGCACGTGCAGCCCTGCTGTCACACCTCACCTCTTGTTCTCTTAGCTACAGCTTTGCTCTCCCAACTCCACTGCCTCCCATCCCGTTTTCTAGTGCCACATACCCTGCTCTCAGCCAGTACAAGTTTCAGAACTTTGCGTCTGGGCAAAGAAGAGTAAAACTTTACCCTATGTGGCTTCACATAGAGTTTTGCTTCACGATGACATTCAAGAGCAGGTCCCAGTGCTAGTACCTTCTCACTGGTACGTGCCTGCTTCTGCTCTCTCAGCAAAGACAAAGGAGCAGTGTGCTCAGGTATACACTAGAAACCCATCGAGTTTCGCTGACTCAGCAAGTTATCACCCAGCAGCTGAACCACCACAGCAACCAGCGTGCACACTCTTAGCCCATCCCAGACACCACATGAAGGAGGTCTAGGCTAACCTGCTACACATATCTGTTTCGGCTTCTGCACCCTGGCAACTGGGGGACAACAGGAGCACATCCAGGGACATAGGTCACCTCAGGAGATGGGAGGTAACTTGTTGAAGGACGGTGACTCTCCTGCCATGCATCTGAACCACAGAACTGGGTAGGAGACCCTGAACTACTCAGCTGTGCTGCAAGTACTCAGATTTTCACAGCTACACAACTAAGACACTCACCACACTGCACAAAATAATCTGACTGGCCTGATTCTACCTGTGGTTTCCTACTGACACCCATCATCTGCATATCATATTTCCAAGCAGTCACTTCACATGCTTCCATTTGAATAGTATTTAACTCCTTAAGGGCACTGGATCAGCAGATGTGAAGCCAAAGATCCCCAGATACAGCTGAACAGATACCAGCACAGGCAGTAGCAGCAGCTCAAGCTTCCCTGTACAGTCCCCTCTGAAGCCTTTTCCCAAGGAGGCAATTTTTTGGGGAAATCAGTTAATTCCCTCGCACCTCTGTGAAGAAGGATGATGAGGAATGCTCACTACAGGATTTTGTGCTGCAGACAGTTGCTCTTTCTGCCACAGCCTACAATATTCAAAGTCATTTCACATTGGCTCAAGAACAGACAGTTCTAGTGAATGTTTTTAAATTTATTGATCTTTAACACACCAGTGTAAGAGACTATGATAGCCTGAGAGTAAAGAAGATACTTGCAGGTACTGTAGGTCAACCGTAACATGATGCAACTTAACAATTTGCTTTTTGAATTTTCACCCCTTGCTTTAAATTCAGTAAAAGTTTAAATGCAATGTCAAGGTTTGACTTGGCCACAGATGGTCCATGACATCCACCAATAAAATGCTTCTCCATGTAATAGATAGAGGTTCAGCGTATGAACCACCAGGAGGACAGAGAATTGAACAAGAAATTCAAGGAGTACCTTCAAGCACATAATCTGATGAGTCTGCTAAAAGCCTGCGGCTTGGTAACTTGGCTAGGGCTTCTAACTGAACCTCTGGTGCTCATGATGAAGCTCACCACCGGTTAACAAGGAACCACACATCAGGAGCACCACGGTCGCAGGTTGCATGTCCCAGTCCTGCTTTTCCTAATCAGGATCTGCGCCAGCTCTACCGTGATGACAGTAAATGAAATCACCCTGCCCAGATCAGTGTGCTCTGTCAAGCCATTCCCCTGCTTACCAATCATGGGCATCCCTAGGTATGGGCACTCCAGGCTGCCTCCTTGTGTCCTTCCAAAGATAGCAGAGTAAATGGCTATCACCATGCTCTTCTTACAGCTTAGCCTCAGCTTGTCATCTTCACAGGCTACTTTACTCTTGTATTCATCTGGAAGGAAACAAACACTTAATTACTCAGCTGATCCAGAGGCGGGCACTCAGCATGAAGGGAACCCTCTCATCTCCCCATGGCGTGAGCTTCTCAGAGGCAGCAGCGATTCTGGGCATATGCGCAGAGGTGCACATCAGCTGCCAGCACAGTCCCAGCCTTACAACTGCATTTGCTAGAGTAGCACTGATCGTTTACATTACGCATTCTCTCTCTGGCATTATCAGCACATTTAATTAACATATTTTAACGTAGCACATGTCAGTTCCCGTAAATAGTGAATAATTTCATTTTGCAGACAAATAAGTGAGGCATGGCAATTGAGTGTTTTTCACATGGTGATATTAGAAGCCTGTAGCAGGGGAAGGTAAAAGCCCATCTTTAGGCACCTTTCTCATCCACACCACAGATCAGCCCTCTATGTCCCAAGCATTTATTCTACATCACAGCAGCTCAAATGCAAACAGAATTATGCCAATAGCTTTTTTTCACGGCAGCTCTCCCTTGGCAGATTCAATAGGAGCTATACTAAATTTGTTAATGATGGAAGTTGCTCTTGCCTGTTCCAAATACAGATATGCAAAGCTGCTCCCCAAATCCGTCTTGAAATGGTCAGTCCAAGAATGCAGAATTCACTCTTCCTTTTGTGAGACTGGTGCACACAGAACACTCGCTCAGTTTACATCTGTCAAGGAGACTGGGCAATTATTTCATGAGAAATCACATGTCATTCCCTTCTCTTTACTATTATTATTTGTATTATGGGAACCTCTAGAGGTCCCAACCTAGAACAGGCCCTCCCCACGTGTGTCTGCCAACATACCACAGAAGACAAACACTATTTTGAAGAGCTGAGTCTTTACAGCTAGACATCTACAAGTGTGAAAGAAAGAGACTAAGAAAACTGAAGTGGCATGGATACGGTCACCCCAGCCAACCCAGCGCACAGCCAGGAATAAAACCTCAGCCTCTCCAGCCTCTGTAGAGTGACCTTCCACTTGATTATGTTATTAACCATTAGAAATGTAGCCACAACAGCATCCAAATTGCTTAATGGGAAGTGTCCCTGACCCTTGGTAACCTCCCAAGCATGATCAGTCATTTCATCTGAAATGCTCCTAGTTGAACCAGGTCAAAATTGTGCCATAGAGCACACTAACAACCAAACAGTGTAGATATAATAATCACCCATTGCCTCAGGATGCCTCTGGCCCTCTATCATTTACTAGCATAGACATGACTTTTGTCTGTCCCTGTCACAGGTTCTCTATGCCTAATATCACACACACACACATATATATATGAGAACCTACACAAAGTCTGTATGCATTAAACTACTCAGTAATTGAGAATACTAGCTAATAATTACTTTATAGTTTAATACCTAAGTCTTTACACCATGGCAGCTAGCACTTAATGCAACATTTTTTACCATATTGTAACTATAGGTTCAAGAATTATTTTTCCTTATTGGAGATGGACAGGAATTTTCCACCAAAGTTGAATCATAGAATTTAGGTTGGAAGACGCCTCAGGAGGTCATCTGGTTTAACCTGTGCTCAAAGCAGGGCTAATTTCTACATTAGCTTAGTTTTTTCAGAAGAAACTGCATGGAGAAAACACGTATTATACGAAAACAGGCACATGCTGATTTAAAAGAAACGTCTGAGAAAAAATGACTCCTCATGCTCAACTTGGAAATTCCTATTTGAAGCCAAAAAATAGCCCCCTCAAAATAGCTCATTACCTGGTGATCAGAGCATCCACCTGGAATGTGAAAACCCTGATCCAAACCCCCACAGTCCGGGTGAGAATCTTAACCCTATTCCAGTATGTAATCTTCCTTCTCACTCTGCAGCCTTTTTACAAAAATCTCTAAAAGATCCTAGTTTTTATCCCACTGCAGGGAAACTTTCAAACCTCTAAAATATTAATTGAATGGGAAAACACTTTCTCACCCATCCTTGTAGATGAAGACAGAATTAAGACCTAAGTCATTCATGGGAGAATCTGTGTGAAGAACACAAACCCTTCAGCAATACCTATAGGGATAAACCCACGACCAGCTGAGTGTGTAAAACAGTGACAGGAATCAGGAATAGAAGCTCTTTTCAACATCTGAGTATGTAGCGAGAGAGGAACCTCATAGAGCTGTGAAAAATCAATCATCATTTTATCTATGTAGGTATTTCATCCACGATCACCATGAGGGCATCTGAATAATACACTGTATATACTGAGGGTTATCATCTTCACCTATAATTGTCTGCCATAGGATTTTTGTTTCTTCTGTGAGGGAAATGGGATCAAAGCTTTAACCTGGCTATACAGTGTAAAACTTAACAGAGAATAATAGAACTTTATAGACTTAATAGACTTTTTTTCCCTTAGGAAAAAAACCATGGATTCAGGCTAAAAGCACAAGGGCACAAAACTGCAACAGGACAAGCCATACGTAGTTAATGTTAAACCAATATCATGGAAAGGGAGGGTACTTGTGACTGGCTGAAGTGGTTGAAATATGAAATAGTTGATTAACTTTAGAAAAAGATCAATTTTGAAGTCTCTAATGAGTGAGTGCCAGGGTCCTCTGTGAAGGTCTTATTTCTTACAAGGCACTAATTCAATTTCCTCTTCTGATTTGGTTATTATTAGCTACATCCCCCAATTAACAAGTATAACTGATTGCTTAACCACATGTCCTGTGGACCTATTTAAGGTCCTTAGAATATTTATTAAATTCTGTTGACCATTTGAAGCCAGGGCTTGTCATTTGGAAACTTGACTGGGATTTAAACACAGTGAGTATTGCATTTAGCCCAGAAGACGCTGGGATACACAGACACTCCCATCTTGGCTGAAAGTCAGTCCAGCAGTCATGAGACAGTCAACAACAAAACTCTGCCTCTCACATTCACAGTTCTTACCCTTGTAGCCACTCTGGGAAGTTGTATTCAGGGCTTATGGGGGAAGCTGCCTGACAGATGGCTGGAGATACTAGACCAGGGCGGTGAATCTGAGTGCACACTCCTTGGGAACCAGTGCAGTTTATGGGTGATGTGCTCCTGGCACACTGCAGTGTGGAGTAAGAGGGCTGTGCCACCTGAAACAGATGCCACCCTGGGCTGGCACAGATAGAAGACACTGCTTTCTTAAAAGGAAGAAAAAAAAGAAAAAAGAAAGGACGAAATACGCAGTAGTATTTCAGACTCCCAAAAGGTTGCCTTAAGCTTGATCACTGGAGAACAGATACCCTCAGTGTTTCTGGGCAGCCTGATAGAAATCTGGATAAACAAACAGAAAGTGATGTTACAGAGCACAAAAGTCCCTGAAATTATTTTCTGTTTCATAGCACTGCCACCTCCATCTTAGCCAGGATGAACCAAAGCCAGCTGTCTTTCATCCAGACACTGATGGCTCCCAGGCATTGAACAATGGTAAGGACTGTGACTGATATAAAAAAAATACAGAGCTAAGCATCATCCATATATTTACTGGTACTTCACCCCATAATAGCCTTACATAAATATTGAAAAGAACGGAGGCAGCATAAGTGACATAAGAGAGCTGGGACTGGGAATGAATCTGCATTTTTCTTTCTCACTCTCCCAAGAAGAACTGGCCTCCTACAGATCAGTCACAATCTGGTCCTAAGCCTGCTATAACTGTTACAGTCTGGCTATAATTCAGTCCAAATGCAAACATTTGTATTAGTGGGTTTCATGTTTCACCCTGAAAAATTAAACATGCTTAAATGGCCTAGGAAAGGTGGCAGTGATATTCAGCAAATGGCTTACTCAACTCTAATCCCCACTGCAGTCATTTGTAGGGCAACAGAGATTTACCGTGATTAAGATATTTGCTAAGGATAATATCCCTTTTATTACTGCCTGTTTTCAGAGACACTGGCTTAAATATAACTCAGTGGAGAGAAACCAAGAAAGGAACAGCTGCAGGCTTTTCTAGACACGTTTTTAAAGGTCATTATATGACATGATTATAACATAGCTAGAACAATTAAGGGAAAACAATTATAAATGTTTCTAATGGATAAATTGGCTTTCACAAACAGTAAAGTGAACAAGAAGACCCTTTGTATTGGGTTTGCATGGCAAGGTTTTGGTAGTGGTGGGGGCTACAGGGGTGGCTTCTGTGAGAAGCTGCTAGAAGCCTCCCCCATGTCTGACACAGCCAATGCCACTGGCTCCAAGATGGACCTGCCACTGGCCAATGCCGAGCCCATCGGTGATGGTGGTAGCACCTCTGCAATAACATAGTTAAGAAGGGGAAAAAACTGCTGCGGAGCAGCACCCAGAGAGAGGAGTGAGAATATGTGAGAGGAACAACTCTGCAGACACCAAGGTCAGGGAAGAAGGAGGGGGAGGAGGTGCTCCAGGCGCCGGAGCAGAGATTCCCCTGCAGCCCGTGGTGAAGACCATGGTGAGGCAGGCTGTCCCCTGCAGCCCATGGAGGTCCATGGTGGAGCAGATATCCACCTGCAGCCCATGGAGGACCCCACGCCAGAGCAGGTGGATGCCCGAAGGAGGCTGTCACCCTGTGGGAAGCCCGCGCTGGAGCAGGCTCCTGGCAGGACCTGTGGACCCCTGGAGAGAGAGGAGCCCACGCTGGCGCAGGTTTGCTGGCAGGACTTGTGACCCCGCGGGGGACCCACACTGGAGCAGTCTGTTCCTGAAGGACGGCACCCCATGGAAGGGACCCACGCTGGAGAGGTTCATGGAGGACTGTCTCCCGTGGGAGGGATCCCACGCTGGAGCAGGGGAAGAGTGTGAGGAGTCCTCCCCCTGAGGGGGAAGGAGCGGCAGAGACAATGTGATGAACTGACCACAACCCCCATTCCCCGTCCCCCTGCACCACTCGGGGGAGAGGGTAGAGAATAATCGGGAGTGATGTTAAGCCCAGGAAGAAGGGAGGGGTGGGGGAAGGTGTTTTAAGACTTGGTTTTATTTCTCATTACTCTACTCTGATTTGATTGTTAATAAATTAAGCTAATTTCCCCAAGTTGAGTCTGTTTTGCCCGTGATGGTAACTGGTGAGTGATCTCTCCCTGTCCTTATCTCGACCCACGAGCCTTGCGTTATATTTTCTCTCCCCTGTCCTGCTGAGGAGGCGGAGTGATAGAGCGGCTTTGGTGGGCACCTGGCATCCAGCCAAGGTCAAACCACCACACCCTTTGTAATTACGGGATGTGTACAAGAATATTAAAGTATTGACCTGTAGTAAATACATTTACCCAGTGTCTTAAGAAAATGTTCACCTATGGTTCACGACAATTTTTTGAATGATCATGATTGCGAAGCTCAAAACTAAATGTCAGTTGGCTCAATCTCTGCAACACCTTAGAGATAAAAACTCCTAAAAAGATTTTGCGTCTAACAAAGTGATGGAATGCATTAATGCCAGAGATCTACCTTACCTAAAATTATATTTTTCAACAGAGCTTGTGGAAAAATGTATGAAATTTTGCTAATTAAAATATGCATGCTTCACATAATCAGTGCATAATAGTTGACCCTATTTCCCAGATCAAAGATCTGGAAATACAGGTAAAGGGAAATCTGTCTTCCTCATAAAATCCTAAAGGATTTAAATCTTAGAATCGGGGGTCTGAGCAAAGAAAGAGATTTTGTAGGAAGCAGAAATGGTTTTGCCCACTTCCTTATCAGGTCAGGATTGTTTCCCATAGAAGACTATCTTATCTAGTTTATAACTGTTAAATTAATGAGACTGCACCCAAGATGCATAACAGATATGGATTGGTTGCAATGTTGAACGGCTGAGATGCACAGTGGGCCAGATGGCTCAAGAGGAATATGCAACCTCCTAGTCACAAGTTAAAATTCATCAAACTTTCATGGATACTGGAAGTCATCACCAAATAATAAAGATGATGGTCTCACATGTGGTGAGATTTCGCTCATTTCAGCACGTGTCTAGGCAGAATACTTACATTGCAAAAGTCAACACATAGCAATTTTTTTGTGTCAGCCTAAAGAGAAAAGCCAAAATAAGGGTTAACCATGGAAATAGGAACTCTTTACTATAGATGTAGTCACTCCAGGCCATAATTCACAGAGTCACAGAGGACAGAAGGCACCTCTGGAGACTGTCTAGGCCAACCCCCATGTTCATACCAGAGTCAACTAGAGCAGCAGGTTACTGAAGGCCATGTCCATTCAAGTTTTTAACACCTCCAAGGATTGAGACTCCACAACTTGCTTGGGCAACCTGTTCCAGTGATCCTGTTAATCATGTGAGAGTATAGTGAGTACCTGTTACTATCTCTTCCAGGGGAATTAGGAAGATGAGTGTCCAAGACAGGAAACCTATTAAACACTAGGACAGACACCTCTAAGTAGCATCCTTGAACAAGAGGGCCTGTGCAACAGGACTGCCCGTGAACAGCTCATCTTGGAGATACCCATCCAGTACCCTTCCTTGTAACCTGTGACCCTCGTTGTTTTCGGGTTTTTTTTCCTCCATAACCAGCTGATTCCCATGACCTTCTGTAAGATATAAAGAATTTTTTTTAGTGCATGTAGATCTAAGTCCATCCTCCCAAAACTAAAATAGATGAGTACATCTCAAAGCAGGCAGAGCAAAAGTGCCTTGGACAGCTTTCACTGACTCCTACACTCTTCTGTGAAGAAGGTAATTGGACTAAAAGGATATTTTCCAGTCACTGCTCCCCTTCAAACCTTTTCCCCACACTCCTATTCCTGTGTTCGTATATTTACTTACTTTTCATTTCAAGCAAGCATTTGTTTCTGAGTTTTGCATCCTCTTTTACACTTTGGAAGATATAAGCAGATTATGGCCTCAAAGTCCCCAAATGCAAATAAGTCAGCATAGATCAGAAATTCCTCACTGTGGCAAATGCCTACTCTTTAGATCAGTGCACATTGCTACGGCTCCTTGCTTTTTTGTTTTCTTCCAATTTCCTTTCAGTTATAACAGGGACCTCATATCCTGAGTTCCAGAGCTTCCTCCTCATCCACGTGAACCTGCTACTAATGAGAACTTTCCGTTCATCTCAGGATTTGAATAAATCCGTATCAATCAAGTCAGCATTCCCTTAGGCAGGATTGGGTGGAGGAAACCTTTCCAGGACAGCAAAGGTCTCCAGAATCCTCAAGTACAGCCTTTCCTTTGACTTCCCCACAAGCACTTAAGCTGTGAGCTACCTGGTCATTCCCTCATTTCAACAGCCAGGATCTAAAAAGGATCAGCCCCTTTAATTTGGAGCATAAAAAAGTGAGAATGTCACAAATTCATACATTTGCACAGAAATATCTTCTAACATTTTGGTTCAATTTTCCCTTGAGAAACTTTTTGTGAAGATGTTGTAATTTAACTTTTAAAAATTGAAGTTTTCTACCCTTGATGCCATGGAGTGCACCGCTTACTTCTGCAGAAGCTAATCTGAAACTCTGAAAGATACAGCTCGTATGACAGTCCAGAGTTATATCAAATAGGCAGTTTGTCAACTTCAGAAGTACCCTGAAAACTCAAGAGTGCCACGTTTTGGAGGTCTGAAACCATTTCAACAAGTAAGAAGATTGTTCTTTGCAAACGACCTTGTCGGATTCCTTTAAAATTACGCTTCTGATGCACCCAAGCAATTTGCAATGTTTAAAAGGCGTCTTTCGCCACTGTCACTTTCATTAGTCTGAAGTAGTTGTCTTTTTATATTCTGCTGTGAAAAGGCTGGCAGTGCTGCAAATTAACTGCTACATTTCATTTCCAAAGTAGAGTTCAGATGCACCTAGTTGCACTTTCCTGCTGGACAAACAGAGGTATATGGTTATCTAAGGAGGAAAAAGGGAACAATATCAAAATATATATGCTAGACTGTGAGACGAGAGTTAAACAAAACACTTGGGAGCCCGGGACAAATTTAATTCTCATCCTACTTCTTCCATTAATGAACTTGTCATTAATGAGTCAGTCCTCCTTCCAAGGACTTGACAACCTGCTGGCTAAATTTCAGCAAAATTTGTCAGAAACATTGAGATGACAAATGTAGTTAAGTCCCTATATGTTTTATAAGAACTGGTAGCCAGTTACAGAAGAGAGCCAAATCGGTGCCAAAGCTGGTTGTAATTGTTGCACTGTCCCACAAGCCAACCAGCATGGATGTAATACTTGGCCAATTAACATAGATATAAATCTTTAGCATGGATATAAATCTGGACTAGCTACACAATAAGAGGCAACATCAGAACCATGGTGAAAACCTTTGTTACTGCATTGAAAAGATGGGAGGCATGCATTAAGGAAAAAATTACTTGAATACGTAAGGAAAAAGACTTTATAAGTACCACTGCTCATGGCACTTTTTTTCTTCTCTTCCAGTGATGGTGTAAATCTGGAGTAATGCTGCTTAAAGTCATTATTAAAATAGCTGAAAGGGAGAATTTAGTCTTATATCATTAAAACAGTCTTCTCCAAATGTTAAAAAAGTGGCAATAATAATTCTGACACAGGAACATTAAAAGGATACCTGATTGATTGATATTTTTACATACAATCCACGGGGTTGCCTAGAGCATAAAATATGGGAAAATGAGGACTACTAGATTAAAAGCTAGTTCATTACTGTCCTAAATAATTAAACACACAGTATTCTCTCAATGGCTTTGCCTGAGAAGAAAAAATGTAGCTGGGAGAAACAGTTACCAAATCTCCCAAATTGATCACGGATGCTTTAGAAGTCCCAGTTCCCGGAAACATGATTAGGTGACAACTGCCAGTGCCTTTTAAGTAGTCAGAAAAATAAGTGTATAACCAAGAAGAGCTTGATGCACCATTAGTGTGACGAAAAGCTGAAAATATCAGGAGATACCTGTTTTAAAAATGTATAATTGTCCTGGTTTTGGCTGGAATAGAGTTAATTTTCTTCCTAGTAGCTGGTATAGTGCTGTGTTTTGGATTTAGCATGAGAATAATGTGACAACACACTGATGTTTTAGTTGTTGCTAAAAGTAGCACTTACACTGGTCAAGGACTTTTCAGCTTCCTGTGCCCTGCCAGTCAGGAGGTGCACAAGAAGCTGGGAGGGGGCACAGCCAGGACAGCTGACCCAAACTGGCCGAAGGGATATTCTATACCATATGACGTCAAGCTCACTATATAAACTGGGGGGAGTTGGCCAGGGAGCAGGGATCGCTGCTCGGGGACTGGCTGGGCATCGGTCGGCAGGTGGTGAGCAGTTGAATCACTTGTTTTTCCTGAGTTTTATTTCTCTCTCTTCATTATTATTATTATTAATATTATTATTATTATCATTATCATTATTGTTATCATTATCATTATTATTACATTTCAATTATTAAACTGTTCTTATCTCAACCCACGAGTTTTCTTACTTTTACTCTTCCGATTCTCTCCCCCATCCCACTGCAGGGGGGAGTGAGCGAGCAGCTGTGTGGTGCTTAGTTGCTGGCTGGGGTTAAACCACGACAAACCTCTTTTAATAATAATCATAAATTATAATGAAGAGAGAAAAATAAAACTCAGGAAAAACAAGTGATGCAACCACTCACCACCTGCCGACCGATGCCCAGCCAGCTCCCGAGTAGCGATCCCTGCTCCCCGGCCAACTCCCCCGAGCTTATATACTGAGCATGACATCACATGGTATGGAATATCCCTTCGGCCAGTTTGGGTCAGCTGTCCTGGCTGTGCTCCCTCCCAGCTTCTTGTGCACCTCCTCGCTGGCAGAGCATGGGAGGCTGGAAAAGTCCTTGACCAGTGTAAGCACTACTTAGCAACAACTAAAACATCAGTGTGGTATCAACATTATTCTCATGCTAAATCCAAAACACAGCACTATACCAGCTACTAGGAAGAAAATTAACTCTATGCCAGCCAAAAACAGGACAATAATTAATTTGAAAACCTAATGTAGGACTGATAGTGAAAAAATATTGAAGAAATCCACAGTATTGGAAAGAGTTCATTACCATGCCTCTACCCCAGAGAAGACTTACTCTTCTCTGGTTTTTTTCCAAGAGACATTTCCTTGAGGAGAGCAATTGATCTATATTTTCTGTCTTGAATAAGTCCATATGCAGGACCCCCTGCAGAAGTACTGTATAAATTTACCTCCCTGTTCTGTGAGGACTACACGCATGGTTGAAACTGTGGATTCAATATAACAGATCCAAACTTTCACAAAAGTAAACCTTTGCAGCATCTCAATTTGGTTTATAAGCATATTGTTTCTGGGACATGCTTTTCTTCTCACAGTTCTTCACCAGTATGCCAGAAATTTTTGAAATCTATCATTCAGGGCTGGCAAATCTCTACTATAGAAGGACTGTGTTGACATTTAGATTTATGGGTTTCATTTCTAAAACTTGGTTTCCTTCTGTTTATTCTGGTTAATTGCCTCAAGGACACCCCCTTGCTCTTCTGGGGAGAAGGCTCCCAGACCACTTTGTCTCTGGCAGCAGCCAAAGCCATTCATGACACCTGAATTACCATCCACAACGCAGCCTCCATCATCAGCACAGAAAGGTATCACAGGTGCCCACAACACCTAAGGATGGGTTGGATCTCCTGAAGTACGTGAGGGCAAAAGCTCCCAGTTCCTTCTGGCAATGCTATTGACTCACCTGTCTCAGCACAGAAAGACTGTGGTGTATCCCTTCCTTGTCCTTCACTGAATATTCATGGCTTAAAAGGGTTTTTTCACCCTGGTGTTTTTTCCTAGGACCCCACAAAAAATTTAAATGCCAATGGAAAAAGGGGATCTATAAAAGTCACAACTCTATGATTTATACAATTTAGGCAGATTTCAGAATTTGTCTTTTTTAGTGGTTCACATCTGGATACTGAAGACCTGATCCAGCAAGGGGAATCTTTCCACCTACATCAGCAGGAAGCACCTTGGTCTTTGCTGGCTCCTTCTTATGTCAATCGGGGCTGACTGATGAGGTTTGAAAGAAAACCTGGGGTGGGTTTTTTTTGGTTTTTTGGGTTTTTTTTTTAACTCTCCTGGGTCAGCAGCGGTTTCCTTCTCCTTGGGGGCAGGGGCTGACAATAATCTCTGCATTCGCTGACAATGCAATCACGCGTTCCTCTTAATCCCGCTCCTGACAGCCAAGTGATTAGTGTGCTACAGAGATAGGGCTATTTGACAGCGCCTGAAAATCTCTGTGCATCAACAGCTTAAAACAATATTAATCGTTAGTATTAAAGTTTCTCTGACCCCGATCGCAGGCTGACAGATGTGTCCTCTGTTATTTATAGCGGTCCTTTATTTACACCTTTTCATCGCCACAGCGTTTGCTGCCTGAGGTTTTATTGCCCTTATAAATTTCCACTCCCTGCATCATCTTAACAGTTTTGAAATAATACAGATAAGCAAGAGCAAGCTGATGAATGCAGGAGGCAAAAGGCTTATTCTGCTCCCTCGGTGGCTGGGCCAGAAGGATGTGCCCGTTTAACAGCCCTCACTCCATCGTGCTGCTTTGGAAAGCCTGACCCACCAAAAAGCAATGCAGCAAAAAATACAGTGAACTTCTCCTGCCACCAATAAACCTGTCTTACGAAGGAGATTAATGCTTTTCTGAAAAGGTTGA
Organism: Fregata magnificens; assembly: GCA_013389945.1. Lineage (NCBI taxonomy): Eukaryota > Metazoa > Chordata > Aves > Suliformes > Fregatidae > Fregata > Fregata magnificens. The sequence goes on from WAAD01016231.1 coordinate 17,739, forward strand.
TAACTACTGAATAACCAACCTATCCCAGCACTAAAATCAATCACCAGCATTAAAGGGACCAGGAATACATTTAGGTCCCTCTTTGCTCTCATCTGAAATTTCCACAAAATCTCTGTTCTTTCCATAGCCCTCCGGCCTTGCTCACAGCATTTTGCAAATTCTGCCTAGGGAGTGAAAGCCTTGAGGATGCGTGATGAGACCAGGCTTTTCATGCCATGTTCACTGTATTTAACAGAAAAGGTGTAATCCTCAGCCCAGCAAAGTCAATGGCAAAGCCCACACTAGATTCAATATTGAAGGAACGGATTGTAGGGAAATTAAAAGGTGAACAAGATGCATTCACTGCAAGTCTAGGTGGTCCTTCCAAAATGTCCTTTCCATACTTTTCAGCCAATCCAACTGAAATCTGATGAGCAAACCTGACCAATTCCCCAAGAGATATAAGGCAGCTTCACATTCACCAGCAACTGTGAACCGCCAACACAGAGGATGACTCTTCGCAATTCTTTGATAGCTGGAAAAGCTCTGCTACAAGTAATAGTATTCTGCTGTTCATACAGGTTTTGAAGTACCACTGACAAAAAAAAAAAAAATCACACATCCTCACCAAAAGGCAGACACTCCTGGGACACGGCATGGCAGCTCCATCACTATATGATAGAGGGTGCAAAATTGAAGATGATATTTTTATCAGGAGATGATCTAATTGGAATTAATTCCTAAGTGATTTTAAAATTCAGTTGCTTTCTAATTAAAATTGGCTAAGGTTGTTAAGAAAAATAAAGTTATCTGAGCAAGATTTTGGCAAGGACATCAGGATGGGCATTCTCATGTTTGAAAAAAAGTCATTGACATTTCACAAGAATTAACTGGGCCTCTTAGATCAGAATTAAATCTATGGTGGAGAAAATGACTGCCAGCTCTCTTCAAAACATGTGTCCAGGTCAATTCTCAGCACAAAAGTTTTCCCATAAATCAAAGCTACAGGTTCTGAACTAGAACAAAGTGACCTCCCCCCCACCTCTTTCCTCCTCCTACCCCCACACAAACTTTTGGCATTTCACTCTTTGCCAACAAACGCAGGTTTCCTTCCCAGATGCATTTCTCAGAGCCTTGATGTGCCTTTCACAAATATGTTTTCGTATTGTTACAGAGGGATTTGAGCTGCAATTGGAGCCCAGGTCACAATCCAGGCTTTCTGAAACTTCAAAGGTTTTAGGCTTACCTTTGTGAACAGAAGGGAGAGGAGCAAAGTTTGGATTTACACTTTGTTACGTCGCTGGGATGATTAACGCAGGGAGCCTTCACACCCGCCAGCCTCCAATTATCACATCCAGCTGTTCCACACAGCATTTTAAAATTAAATAAAAATAATAATAATTTAAAAAAGAACACTGGATGGAGATTATCTCTCCCAGAATCCTTGAAGTCCTAAGCTAAAGTAGCAACTGCCCAATAGGAAAGAGGGGAAATATCACTTTAGCATTACAGGAGGCTGCAGCTCAGGCTATTCAGAGAAGGGGACGGTGCATCCAGGACCATGTGGCAATGGAAGAGGAGGAAACAAGAGAAAGACACTATGTGGGGGACTCATGGGGGAAGCCACATAACCAAAGTAGGAGCCCTCTCTTTTCTCGACAGCACTGCCAGCGAATGGCTGCTCAGACAACACATTTCATCCTAAGTAACCCGTTTGCAGAGACAAGAAAACATTTACACCCCCATTTTGTTCAGCAGCATTGGCACTTTTGAAATAACAAAGCCAAAGAAATAGCCAAACAACCAAAAAGCCACCATGGGCAAACAGATGCTGTGCAGCAGATCCATCCCTGCTTGTACAATAGCCCAGAGCAGCGACCAACCCCGGTAAAGTCAGCTGCAATGGTATTACTGGGGTGCAGAGAGGTGAAGTTATTTCTTCAGCAGGACTTGGGCAGCCCCACAGATCCTGTTCCCAGCCAGGATTAGACCATGCAACCCCTCCGGAAAGTCTGGCACGCAGAGCAAATATTTCCTAGCTTACAATAACACACAATCTTACACGGTTCTCCATCTCTGAAGTGAGTGGGATGAACAAACACCGAATTGTTTGAATAATATTGGTGAATCCAGATTTCAGTTAGAGGGAATTCATGTTGGACCAATTAAATAGTATGTCACTTCCCTCTAATTATATGTTCCTGCAGCCTACCCAGTAATTATTCTTAATGGGTCTAAATCAAATCAGCATGTTACCTGAGAAATAATTGGATTTATGTGCAATTTTTTAATGATCCTGAAAGATACCCCGGAGATTGAAGTCCTCCATGTGTTCAGGGCTTGATCCTAGGCTTCAGTGTGCTTTGGGTATGGATCTTAGGCTACATTGGCCCTGATAAATTAAATGTGCCAGTTCTCTGGCACTGAGGCGAACTGGCATGGGACAGCCCACAGCCATTCTCATCAACTTTTTTAGCCTCTAAAACAGGGTGGCTGTATCCAAACTTCCCACTGGAAACCATCCCCAGACAGCGCTAAATGCCAGGCTACATCTATACTGGCAGAGAACAACTCCAGGTTTCACTGCTACAGCAACATGTCCCAACCTTGACCTGCAGGGACCCCCTGGGGCTCTCTATTGACCCTGTCGATAGCAGGATGATTTGCAGAAGCACCTCCAAGTTTAGAAGCACAAGTCATAGCTGTGCTCTGCTGAGACCTGTACTGTACTTTTGAACATCTTCCCAAAGGTTGGTGCATCTTAGAAACTAAGGCCCACATGCTACAGGAAAAGAAAATAAAAGCTAAGCCTCTATACACTTTGATGAACCTTGGCCCTCAAATCACATAGCAGCAATAAATAAGTCTCACTTGCCCCAAACTGAGACAGAACAGAGCATTTGACTGATTATTTCTAATCTCCTTAAACATTTGGTACTTTAAAATTGAAAGTATACACACACATCATGTATTTATTTATTTACAGGCACAGATAATACCCAGGACTGCCAAACATCTGACATTTGAAAGCAGTCCCATGCACATATCTGAGTCCTGTACATGCAAGATGAGTGTCCACTGGACCCCAGATCCATCCATTGGATCAGAGGGGACCATGATTAGCACAAGACTACCCCAAAGCACACAAGCCATTGAATTTCTCACTGCTTCTAGTTAAGCAAGCACTTCTCTGATACGAATTTCTAGCGGACGTGAACCACAATGCTTCAGTACCAAACCTCCGCACAAGTCTTCCCAGCCTTCAGTGAAAGCAGTCTCAGAGCGGTTAGTACAGCAGAGATCACTCCGATTGCCCTGCTCCCTGGAGCCCCACCATTTGAGAAATCTGGGCCTTTCAGTTTCAGCATGATTTACTGTCCTCCATCTCCCTGAAATTCTGCCCATGAAAAACCAAAATAGCACCTTGCCTTGTGAGTGAACCCCATACAGCCAGTGAGCATCGAAACCACTAGATTTCAAATGCAACGTACTGTCAGAGAGGCATAACTGCAGTGACAGTGGCTGGAGGGGATGACTGCACCATCTAGTTATTCTTCAGCAAAGATACAAGTAAATGCCATTAACTTCAGCTTTGCTTTCTTTCAAGGAAGTCTTTCTTTTTAGACAACTACCTCTATTCAGGGGCCTTTTGAGGCTCCAGCATGACTCTGAGAGTGGGAGGGCTTGGGCATCCTTATTTATGTTAAAGATGTCCTGTCCAAACTCTGCAGGCCACTTCCCAAAGCACTTCTCATACCTGTATACAGGCAAACTCCCACTCATTCTACCTAGGTAGGCACTTAACCAAGGCACCTACTTCAGTAGCATGGCCACATCAGGCTCCCTCAATTGGCAAAGGAAAGAAATAGATGTCTCTAGAGGACAATTCAGACCTTAAGAAGTGGCTTCCTATTAAAATACTTCTGTCATGTCTACTGTTAAGAAGGTCAAATTCAGGAACAGAAACACAGCTCAGAAAATTGCATTTGTCTTTTGAAAAAGTTACGGATCCAACCATGCGCCAGGCAGTGACCTCGGGAAGAGGACTCTGGTGCTCTTTGGTTACAATTATGTGTGCTCAGACTTTCTGGAGCAGACCAACATTTTATAGGACCACAGCTTTTGGGGTCAACTCTTAAACATAAAGGCCTCGCACTGGATTCATTTACAGCTCATAAACAATACTCAAATACTCAATAAACAAAAAAAGCCCACCAAAATTTCTGATGGTCCTGTATTTTTCTTTCTGTGGATCCATTTCTTCAGTCACCTCATTAACCTTCTCCCTACAGCAGTGTGAAAGGCTTACTGAACAGTTACCGAACTCACACAAGCACTAGATTCTGTTTCTGAGATGCAAAATTAACGTCTTGAATCATCAAGGAAAGGTTGACCGTGTCCTGGTGTCTCTGTGCAAGGCTAATCCTCACATATTTCAAATCTTGTTATTAATCCAGTGGGTTCTGATTAAAAGTTTGCTCAGTGACTAAGAAACAATAATTTGTGTCGGGTTACTTTGCTTCACCCTGCAAAATTGGAGCTGCCTGAAAAATGTCTTGTGGAAATGTTTTCAAGCAATTTCCCCTGCTCTTTTTCAGGAAAATCACTTACCCAGCACATATGCAAACTCCTTCTTTGCTAGCATATCTGTAATTAGCAAAGAATGCCAAGCCATAAATATTTATGCACAGATGGGATCCTGAAGTACCTTCAGAAGTTCAGCACAGGCCTCAATAGTCAGATTTCTCAAGCAAGCATCGATACAAAACCTGCAGGTTCAGGAGGACTTGTCAGAGCACCCTGCTAATCACCCCTCTCAGAGATGCATTTCTCACCCAACAAGGGATGTTACAATCACTTGCGAAAACCCCACAGAAAAATGCAGGTGCTTCATTACCTACTTTTCATTTGAATTCCTCACAGATCTTGCCAGATCCCTTCACTTCATTAGCACAGGTCTCTGCGTGCTAGGGCAAAAAGTCTTATTCTGTGCAGCTGACAGAGTCTGAATGTTTCTGCTTTTGTTTCAAACATTTTCTGAAATCAGGTATGTTTTTCTTCCCTGTGCAAAATTTTTTTTATTTCTTCCCCAGAAATTTTGCTGATGTGATGCTGGAACCATGTTAGCTATGTCATCTAAAAAGCTTGGGATTAGGCTGGTCTGAAATGCCATGTCCAGACTATTAATTCAAACAGAGTCAGGGCCTGTTCTCCGGCTGAAATCAGTTGGCACAGTTTGGCCACCACCAAACCCTATCTGCCTCCAAACTAATGTCTCTGCTTCCAAAGTGCTGATGGAGAATGGTGCCCAGGCTGCACTAACTTCCCCAGTGGGGCCAGAAATTGCCCAAGAGGGTGTTGGTTGTCCTCGGCCAAAGCCGCACCAGGTTCACCCCTCCGCAGCATGCGTGATTGCACTCCCAGTGCCCAGGCACCGGCCCCATTTAATTTAAACACAGCTAATGAGATCACACAAAACACAGGTTAACATTTCCCAGCCTGATCTGGGAGCAATTAAAAACTGGCTTATGGCATAGCGTGGGCAGGTGAGCTTCCCGTTGCACCACTGTCTTCAGTGCCTGCCTTAGGCAGCCAGGTCTGAAGTCTTTGCCTACGCAAAGAGCTCCCACTCCCTCTGGAGGGACAGGCAGAGGGGGGACAAGTCCCACTAGCCCACCAGGACAGGAGGGCAGCTGCAGATGGGAGCGGGAGCAGCCCACCCACCACCGACAGCGTGCGTTCAGCATTGGCAGAGGCTTTTGCTGGCACCTGCAAAAACAATCTGCAACTGGGGCTGCCAGCAAGGAGGAAGGAGCTGGAGCAGCAGCATCCCAGCAAGGCAGCAAGTGAGGGGGAGAGGGGAAACACTCTGCATCCAGGGGGTTATGTTACACCAAAAGTAAAGGTGGAAGAGAACAAAAAGTCCTAGGAGGCCTCTCTGGCAAGTATTAAGTACGAAAACGCTTTGGTCTCGCCAGAGCAAACAGATTCAATAGCAAGATACTTACTTGGCCTGCACTTGTACCACACGATGAGGTACTTGCCGGTTCCAGGGCACGGATCCGCGCCAAACAGCCGGCTATTGACGAGGAACTGGCAGCTCCGCCTGTCCTGGCACTCGTCCAGCATCTTCTGCAGCCAGGGATGCACACAAAAAAACAGAGAAATAAAAGCACTTCAGTATCTCCACCAAAGGGATCATCAAATGGAGACAAGCTGGACAACAGCAAGGCAATCCTTGCCTCCTCAACCAACCCTGGCACAAGGCAGGCCATGGTGCTCAATGCAGCGGGTACCGCAGGGGCCGTGGACTAGGAGCGGACTAAACCTTGCACTGCTTTAAGGAGCATGATTTCTTTCCCTTTCATGCATGCAAAAGGAGGGATTTGCACTGGGACGGTCACAGAGATTTTAAAACATTTGCATGCATTTTAATCGTAGTATAAGGCAGTACCATCCCAGGAAAAGCAGCTTTGAGGACATGGATCACCCTTGACAGTCAAAAGCAGAGACCCAAACTCTGCCACCACCATTCTGCTTTAGATTTCTCTAGAGATGCATAATTTCAACCGCAGCTTTCAAGAGAGTTCTTGTCTCGGTTCTATAAAAGCTTTGGCAATTGCTGGTATTCCAATAATTAGTAGCTGTGGTGGGAACACTGTTATACAGCCAACTTAGTCAGTTTTTAATAGGGCTCACTCCTCTTCCCCCGTAAGTATCGCATTCCTTTTAGCTAAACTCAGCTAGGGCCTGCGAGTCGGAGGGTCCTCCCACCGCCGGCATTTTGGGTCCTATCCCTTTTCTGCACTGCTTTCCTCTAGTGCTTGCTCCCCACTTCCCCATTCATAACACTCATAAAAACTCCATCTCGGAATCCAGAGGGACAAGACATTCTGTCTCCTGCTAGAAAATAGCTTCATTAAGGAAGATTAATGATTTCTTTTAACCCTATGATCCTCTAAAGCAGCAGTGGAGGGAGAGAATATTATTAAGTGGGGCAGTAATTAAGTTTTAAATTCAGCTGGATGGCTTAGGTGGTATTTATGTACTCCTGTAGAGCCCCTAAAGGGCTAAAATTACCGTAATGTTTGCCTGACACACATGAACCTGTCAGAGCATTTTGAGACCACAGAGCGAGGTAATCCACCAGCCTCTCTAAGTCCCTGCGATACAGAACTGTGAATTCCAGTCCCAAAACAATTAATTCTCACTTGCAAGGAGGCGCTGGAAAATCCTTTCTCAGAAATTCCCGTAGAATCCCTCGGTCTCTTTTGTCTTCTCCCTGTTCCCTTTTCTTACACCCACCTAGATATTCACCCACAATCTTATCCCTGTGCCATTAACATCAAAGCTGTTCCTTCTCTACCACACGCCACCCAAACCAATTTTGTCTCTGCCTCAGTGACTACTCTCTATTCTTGAGTTCTCCCTGAACGTAATATATATAATCTTTAGCATTATAACTCTGAATGTCACCCTCCGAACAACAGGAACAACAGCTGTTCCAGTTTCGAGTGCAATTTGAAACTGCCTCATTTGCACTTGCTCATAACTTCCTAAAGCATTCACCTTTTGGGCTGACACATGCAAGAATTCGTGCCTGCCTCAAGTCTGACCTTTATTTTAAAGTTCAAACCAAGACAATTCAGGCCTTTTCTAGCAAGCAGAGAACATATGCTGTTGTTTTCCACTTACAAAGGTAATAAAATGCAGGCATCTTGTTTCAAAATACAGGGCTTAGGATGGAAAGGCTGAAAGGTGAACACTGAAGGAGGTGCCTGGGAGCATTAGCCCCAACTTGACCGTCACATTAAAATGCATAGAAACAGCATATTCTTTCCTCTAGGCTCATAAGGGTTGACTGCTCACTCAGCATGTGAAATTTAATTTAATGCAAAATCCAACGAGTTGCAAAGGAATTTAAGCAAGACCTCTACACAGATACATCTTTTGATCTCAAAAGGCAAAGAACAACTGGAACAACTCTTGAGTGCTTCACATACAGAGAGAAATCCTCTCCAAATCACTGCAGACCTGAAAGGATTTGCTGGTACTGGACAGCCACGGCTGTGTTTACACCCAAGCAGTGTTAAGAATATGGAGCAAAGGGAAAGAAGCAGCACCCCGAATGTTTTCTTTCCCACCAGGGAAGCTTTCTCCCCTCAAAGGCAGCAGACTCGAGTTTTGGTCAACAAATCTGTTCATAGCAGATGGGCGGGATTTTCAAAAGCCTTCAGCATCGCGTAATAGGTGCTATTCAAACCAGTGGGAAAACCACCCTGGGTTTCAGCAGAGACTGAGTTAGGCCAACAAGAAGGCTCTTTGAAAACCTGAGCCTCGAAAGCCTAGAGCAGCACTTGTTCATCTGTCCTTAGGCTCAGCACCAGGAGTGAAGGCAATTACTTACCAACCTCAGAGAACGATGAACATGGGCAGCCTTCACATATTGCCACTTTGTCTTGCTCTGCTCTACCTTTTGGCAGCTCTTGCTCACTCCGTGTATTCCACATAAGTAAAACCTCCTGAGTTTACTTCCTGCAGTATGCAAAGTAACACAGAGCCCTAGGAAGAAGTTTGTACCTAAATTAAGGAGCAAAAGTCACCTATGCCATTGTGAGACCATAGAAAAAGGGAAGTGTTCCTGAGGCTGAATATGCCTTTTACTAATTGGTTTTAGTGTTTAGCTACAGTTTCAACTTAATTTGACAATAGTCATGACTCTGAGAAGTTATTTCATGGGGGAGAGAAATCAATATTTCCTTTTCATTCACATAATTCTAATGTGCCTCCCCCTGAAGGGCAACGATTTTCCTGAAAATATAAAAAATCATTAAGATTTCTGATTTCCTGCAGACTGTTTGAGTAAAGTCTTGGGTGTAATGAAATACATCCATAAGGAGCAAAATAAAAAAAATATGTTCAATGCTCAGTGAAATACATCAGGAAAAATGCAAAGAAAATTAGCAATGGTTGACTGTGCCATGTTGTTGATTAAAAATAAAGAACAAAGATGTTACACCAGCCCTAATGTTCACTTAAAAACTTGTACTTACAATTTTTACCTATCCTTGCATACACAGAAATCTTCTTCCCCACTGCTTTCATCAGTATGTGCTATATACCAGCATCTTCTTAAACACTGTGCAACACAGAGTCTCTACAGAACATGCGTGACAAGATGATCCACTACAGGCACATTCCCCCACAGGTCCAGTGCATCTAGTGTTTACAGGGGCCCTTACAAACCAAGACCTTGGCTTTCTGGTCTTACTCTCAAAAATCATACTTCTAGGCAGTATCAGAGCTCTGGCAGATGTCAGATGTCGTTTCTGAAGTGTTTGCAGATGATCAGCTGGATTGACACCAGGAAGGCTGTGAGTTTACTTGGTACTGAGGGAATGTCCTGAGCTCACATGGCTTTTGCTTAATGGCTGGAAAAATTTAGGCAATTAATTCTACGTTTGCCTTGCTTTTCTGGCTGTCACTGTCAACTGTAAAGGTGGGAAAACACAATCACAAAACCAAACAACAAGAGGCCCACAGACAATCTGAACTTGCACAGAAATAGCAGACACACAGAATCATCCCTGATTGGGATATATAATCAGCTGTTTATGTCATTGCCATCTGGTAGACCCTTGACTAATGCAAAATAAAGTCACATTGGATTAGATTATATTATAAAAAACACTCCAACTGAAGAAGGTGGAGGAGGAATTCCTGTCTGGCATGAAAGGGGAGGGAAGACACATTAATTGCATTGTGCCATTTTATAATTGCATTCCAGTGGTAAATCAAGCCTGAGGGCTGACAGCCAGTGCTCGGGAGGGAAGTTGTGGCTGTTTAAACCCATTCCATTCTCTGGTTCATGATTGAGCTAAGAAGCTGCAAGATTTAGAGGAGATAAGAGAGCAAGAAATGTGAAATCAAGTAAAACAAACACTAATCTAACCCCTGTGATTTATGCCCTGGATTAATCTCACTGCAGTGATCCGGGTCTTAAAGCAAGGGCAGCCTCAAGCTCAAAACCATGTCTTTCTAGTGGGCATTGCAGATGAAACACATTTCTCGTGCTCATTTTGCTGTGCTCATTAGCTAAGTAATTGCTTGTGCTCATTAGATAACAACCTTTTAAATCTGGAACTGGATGCAAGCTCTGCAAGAAGGCTGTCCTCAGCCATTCCCAAGGGTGCACTCATTTTTATTCTGTCTCTTCAAATCACTCTTCAAGAAGCACTTCCCCTGCATGCTTAAAATAAACCACAACTGAGCTTAACACCCAAGGCAATTAAACTTATCTCAGTTGTTAGTCCCTTGTAGTAGTTCATAGATTCAACGCACTTAGGGTGAAATTTTGGACCCATAGAAGCCAATGGTGAAACTCAATGGGAACTAGGATTTTGCCACAGGGCTGCTCTCTGTACAGCCTCCATCATCAAAGGAACATAAGGATGACTGCAGGGCATGTCAGCCAGGCATGAAATTACACGGAGGAACCCCACTAAATAATTGCCCAAATTGTATGTTGCTGAGGAGAATAACTCAGAGAGCAAACTGCGTGAATGGATCAGAGCTGTGTGCAGTCAAATGAAGATGGGCCGAGATTTGTACTAAGAATTTTACACAAGAAGATACCAGTAATTTTAAAAAATATAATTAAGCATTTTTAGGTCAAATTCAGTCGAGGTATAGCCATTATGGTGGAGTTACACCAACACTTATATTGGTGCACGTCCATGAGTTTTGCAATGGGAAGAAGTAAATACAGCAAACAAGACAGCATGAATTCTCCCTACAAAGCCGCACAGCACAATACATTCATAATGGCTTCATGTCACGTTTCATTTGAATTTTGATACTTTTATATACCACGAAAATTGGTATTACTTTAAAACACACTGCAAATTTAGTACTTCTAAGTTGCAAACTTATTTACAGGTCCTTTTTTCAATTATCTGAAGATTCCACGTTCATCTCCATTCATTCGCACAAATTACTGAAGTCCATGGAGTAAGAGGATTTTCCAAGGACCAGCAACAGGGAAGGAAAGAGTCCATGAGGAAGTGAAATCCTTGTTGATGAGATACAGGTTACCTGCCTATGGCTCTATCAAGCAACCTTCCCAGCCTGTTCCACTAGAAAATAATTCAGCTTTTCCCAAATTACCGCATTCAACCTGCGCATCATAAGAAGAAGAGATCAAAGGCCCTGAATCCTGACCACTGATCTATGGCAGGTTTTAGTACTGTACTAGCTATCTCTTGTCACTCTCCCATGGACCTTGCAACGCTCACAGCAGAGTCAGCAGGAGGGAACTATGCCCACACGTTTGGTGACTCACTTCAACACACCAGACTGTGATATAAAGAGCTGAAAACTGGGCACACATTCTCTTTCACCAGCTCTGCTACAGGAGTAGTAAATGTCAACAGGGCAGTAGGGCAGGCAGCAGTGGGGCTGGGATGTTAAAACACAACAGCAAGATTCACCAGAGCTCCTCTGGCAGAGCCTTGAAAGAGCCCAGAGACAGCAATTCACAAAGAGCAGGAACATGCTCAGCAAATAGAAGGACCCGATAAAAGCTGCATTACAAATATCACCCAATTAACCATTACCTACATTTCCTGACAGTGGGAAACTTAATCTGTATGCGGGTCAACTTCAAAGGGAAAGGAGGCCTAAGCTGAAGAAATACAAAAGGATGCATAACCAAAAGTCATGGGATTAAAGAAAGGGAAAGCTTAAAACACAAAGTGGAAAAAAATCATTGAGAGCAAACCATTACACTGTCAAGCAGGGTCTCAGTGGCAATGATGGAAGCCCCATGACTTGGAAAGTTTAAATTTAGAGTAAACAAAGCATTAGGAGGCTTACACCCCGGGGAGCAGTCCTGCCTCATCAGGGAGACAGGCTGCACCGGCCACCTCCACCTCCAGTGTGTCTTCTTCTGCAGTACATAATCATACTGCTCTGATGAGCTATTTCAGGCAAGCCGAAGATTTCAAAGATACGGCGATTTAGAGATTATCTATGACCTCTGCATCAAGCAGTTCTACTTGCAAATAATTAGCTGGGGGAGCTGCTTGCCAGAGAGTTATATTTCAGCCTAGGCAAGATTCATGAATGAAGCTGCAGTGGTTCCATGATTTTTAAGAGCAACTTCGGCACTGCAGTAACCTCTTCTGGACCCTGAACTCACTGCTCACCATCCTCTGCAAATTAATTAATACAGTCTGATGAAGAGTTGCCCAAACTGCTTTTTAATTCACCTGCATTTCTGAGACTGAAGCCTTCCTTGTTCAAACTGTCTGTAAGCTGTGGAGATCTAATATGCAGTATGACAAACAGTGGGTTCTCCTCCCAGTGGTACTGATGGCCATTATTCTTCCTTTCTATCATTTTCCTCCCTCTTTCCCCTGACCATCATCATCTTATAGATGTTCAGAGTCATGAGAAAGGACTGTTTCTCTAAGTTTATACAGTGCCGATACAGCAGGACCCTAATTCCTGTTGAGGCCACACAGAGCTGTTACATCAGTGGGACTGTACAATATCCTGTGACTGGGCATAGCAGCAGCCACTGTCCTTGGCCTACCAAGAAAGCTAGAGCAGTTGAATCATTTTCTTCTACTTTGTATTTTACTCTCCCACACTGTTAATCCAGGATACTTGGGGAAAATAAAACCCTCTTCAGAAACTATAATACACACCCACCTTCGAGCCCCATCATTTGGCCCGAGAACTGGCCCATACTTTCAGAGTCATGCAGCTACTGGAAAGTTTATCTCAACTTTCTGCCACCGAAGAGGTCAGCTTCCCTTTGCTTTCTATCACAGAAACCTCCCTGGTAGGTGCAAATAAAAAGGAGGGAATCCTGTGGCTAGCATGCAAGGAATCTGCTGCCCTTTGTACGGCTGCCTCATGCTGCTGGAGCTACAGCAAGTTGGTGGCAGCAAAGGTGTCCTGTATCTCACTTAAAGGACAAAAGGAAATACCACATCAGCAGCACTAGTGATTCTTGTCACCAAAGACTGGTTGTCCCGGAGAGTGTTGAAAGAGACCCAGACCACAGGCCATGCCTACACTCCCTCCCCAAACTGGCTAATCTTTCTAACAAAGCACATGACTCCACAGCACCATCTAAGCATAGCTCATCTTGGGGAAACAAGTCACACAGTAAAACATTGCCCTCTGAAGTGCAGCCTTCTGCTGATTTCAGTACATGCATCTATTAGGACAGAAGTTAGCCTACAATGTCTTTGATTGATAAATATCTGGGAGCAGAAACACCACCGATGAGTGCCTCTCCAGGGCTTTTTATTTTCCTTCTAAATAAGCTTTGCTCCAGGGCTTTCTGTTTTCCCTCTAAATAAGCTGTGGTTTTACTTTTCTGTCAATTTACCAAAATGAGAATATTGCAGGTAATCTGCTGTAACGTGTAATCTAGTTTTCTGGTAATAAGCAATAATTTTAGGCCAACCATTAAACATACTTCCATAAAGACCTTGAGTTGTTTATTGCTGAAAACGAGTGACATCAGGAATACTGATCCAGAAATGAGCGGCTGCGGAAAGCTTTATAAACAAGCCACTCCAAACCTCCTCCTCTTCAGCTGAGCAGCTTCCTTCAAATATACACATGCCTCCATGTATTTTTGCAAGCACAAGTTGTGTATTGTGAGCTTGGCTAGCAGTGACTGGTTTTTTTACTAAAGGGATTCATTTATCAGTAGGCACTTATCATTAGGCAATGCAGAACACTTAACACTCCTATTTCTCCTTTGTCCTCTCTGCCAACATTTATGTGTTCATATGAATAAACATACACTGCTGCTGTATCTGTTTATCAGCTTCCTTATTTCCCCAGAGGCAAGATCTCATGAGATGTCCCCATGGCAGGGAAATGCAAATGTGAGCAATAGTGTGAGAGGTGAGAGAACCACAGCATAAGGGAGAGGCTAAAGCAGATGAGGATGGTCCCTAGCAGACCTCCTTGGAGTAAAAGGTGTCTCCAGATGTTCCCGTGTCTCCCCCTGCTGTGCAGCAATGTAATTTAGCTTCTTCTCCATACTCTCACACTAAAAAAATCAGACGTTGTGAGCATTAAAAATGGGCTTGACCAATGCTATCTGGGTGACATGAGATTACAGAGCAAGAGAAAAACTCCACTGTGAAAGCACGATGCACTGACCTACCAAAAATCTTCAAGCTCTCAAAATTATTAGGTTGCATTCTCAGACCAACTGCACCTGCATAATTGCTCCGAAGGAATAAAGGTATGTGGGAGTTACAGGTCATCGCAATGACACCAACGCATACAGGACTATGTTGACGCAGCTCTGCACCTTCAGGACCCAAGCTAACATCTCTGCATGATCCTGCTCTGGTGATATAGACCTCCTAGTGGGCACACAACTCACCTCTCTGCATAAATTGTACAGTGTGGATAAACACCCTGTTACTTATTGCCAACCATTTTCAGTGGCACGACTTCAACATGCCTGAGGGTGGTGAAACACTGGAACAGGTTGCCCAGAGAGGTGGTAGATGTACCATCCCTAGAAACATTCAAGGTCAGGTTGGACAGGGCTCTGAGCAACCTGATCGAGTTGAGGATGTCCCTGCTCATTGCAGGGCGGTTGGACTAGGTGACATTTAAAGGTGCCTTCCAACCCAAACTATTCTATGATTCTATGGTAAATGACCCTTAATATTCAAGAATTTACTTCTTCGGGTGAAAGATGAATAGACTTTGGTCCTAGCAGCTGTTCTTCCTGACCTACAAGCAAAAAAAGAGATGGTTCGGCAACCATAAAGCTCCTCCTCACAGATCTCCTCTGCCAAGGCAGGACAGTTTGCACTGCATGGGTCCCTTTTACCAGAGCCACCAAGGCTCCAGATGTTCCTCTTCTCTGTTCCCCATCCAGCTCTCCTGTCTGAGATGAGGACACTGCTCTCTTTTACTTCCTAGTCGGGAATACCCTCTGCAGGACGCCACGAGGAAAGCACAGAAGAGCAATACCAGACCAGACTGTTAATTAACAGCACTAGCACCCCAAATTAGCTTTTATATTAAAGGATGAGTGGCAACTTTCTACACTTCTATCTTCAAAATATCTCAAAGATGCTTCAAGAACACAGCACAAATCTCTCCTTCCTTCCTGCCATATATCTCATGTGACTTGTGCTAACTCTGGGCTCCCCTGTTAAACTGAGTGGAGTGGGGGGAGCTGTTTAAAAAGCAAATAATGTCTGGCTTTCAACACAACTTTATTTATTATTCTGATCTCTCCATATTTGTGTGACTTGATCTAAAGGTTAACAAGAGACCAACCACATCAAAACTGAAATCCCAGTCTGAATGTCCAAATTCTTCATGTGTTTGGAAATCTCCCACTGAATCTGACATTATGGTGTTAGAATAACAGAAATGTGTAGTTTGGGGTTACTGCCTTAATGTCTCGGACACGCTCTCCCAAGTGGTCTGCATTTCATTTCAAACAAAAACAAGTGACTAAAGCAAGGGATCATGGCAGCCAACCACATAAGGTCGGATTAGTAGTGGTTGTCTCAGTGTAATCAACCCTTTTTTTTCCCTTTTTAACATAGAAACAATACCTGAACTGGACACTTACAGGGGAGAGAGCTTCTAAATGGGAATTAACTGTTACTCACAGGTAGTGTTTGCAAGGAATAGTATTAATAACTGCCCCTTACGGTCCCTCCAGGCCACTCTCCAGAGAAGCAGCAAATTTATAGTCATGGGTTTGATTAGACACAGTGATTTTATATACTGAATTTCGAAGGGTTTGGTTTGGCTGACTTTTTAAATTACTGACAATCAGAATACACACACAATTGGTCCTGCCTATAGCAGCCATATAGCTGAGTTTCAAAACCACAAAAATACATACAATTTTCTTGTCTACAGCTTTCCAGTTTTCCTACATACATGCAATTCCTACCAGTAAGCTGCAGGCAGCTTGCCATTCAGCTTGTGGAGTTTCTGGCTTACCCTTCAGAGAGGCCTCACCCCCTCCAGAATTGAGAAAGAAGACAAGATTCATCTCTGGCATTCAGACTACCCTGGCCAAGCACGGCACATTGAGGTATCAAAGCCAGATTTGGGGGCACCAAAGACGCACTGTGAATCTTCTCCGTAGAGACTCAGGAACTTGCCCAGGGTCCCTCAAGAAATTTGTGGCAGAACAGAGAATGTCAACTACTTCCCAAGTACATCTGCATCCCCAAAAATGGGTGAATAGGAATGTTCTGGTCTCAGTCATATAACAAACCTACCGTACAAGAGATCTGCTGCAAGACTGCCTACAGGGAACACAATTCTCGCTCTGATAAATAGGGGAGCTGTAATTACAAGCACTGTAAGTGTTGGAGGCAAAGCTAATGAGTAACAGCTCTGAGGACATAAGGAGCTAAGCCAGGCAGGCAAGGGTTTCTTTTAAATCCCTCCTGCACATAAAACCATGGCATGAAAAGCCAAAGGTTACATCTTCCCTGCTCTCAAGTTCTTCCAGATGCCTTAAGTGCGCCGCTCACCCGCAAGGGATGAGGCTAAGCACATAGCTATCAATCACGCTGGTAAATGAAATGTTTCAAGTAAATTTTGCAGTAAATCAATAAAAGAAAGAAGGGAAGGCTAGTCTTTGCCAAAGTCTTCAGTCCACGTTCTCCCACCCTACGCAACACAACTGCATCTTGTTTGTCATATTTTGAACTTTCGTTATCATATCTGGGCAAACGTTCCACTGATAAGGACCATGTCCTCCCATACTACAACTCAGTCATTTGTTGTGCGGTGTTATGAGGACAACTGCAAATCTGTCAGATTAAGGGTTACACTACAGGCAAACACCAACCCTGTGCAATTTCTTGAGAATTTACCACTGACATTTGGAAGCCAAAGCATTCATATCAACTTTAAAAAAATGCTGTAAATTCCTCTTAAAAACCCTGGATGCAAGAGTGAAAAGTGATGTGGGAAACTCTGGCCTTTAGCCAAATTATAAAAGAAATTACTCACTAGCCCTGTAGGTTCATTAATCTAGTTCTGCTATAAATTTTTATTATG